>VZRU01005727.1:15475-64464 GCA_013398155.1 Pedionomus torquatus | reverse complement strand
AAAAAAAAAAAAAAAAAAAAGGAAAAGGAGGAAAAAAAATCTGTCTGTTGGGAAAGGAGTAGGGAGAGATAGGCTTTCCTTGGAGAAAACAAGTCAATTAACACAACAAGCCATCAGGAAAAAATAAACAAGGTGATTCGATCCGGGATACAGGAGCTGTTAGCTCGGGATCCCCCTCCTTCCCCTCGGCCCTCCGCGGTGCCCCGGCTGCTTCGGGGCACAGGCGAAGTTGCTTCCCGCTCGCCCCAGACCCCGCCGAGGGGGAAGGGAGCACGGGCGGCGGACCATGAGCGGCCGTGCCGCCCTGGAAAGCCAGCGAAAGCCGTTGCGGGGACGGCGGCTTTGGCGAGCGCTGCGAAGCCGCCTGGGGAGGGAAGGAGGGGAGGGAGAGAGGGAGGGAGGGAAGGAGGGGGGCAGCCTCGCTCCGGGAGGGGGGTTCGCCCCTCTGCAGGAAGGTTTGCTCCCCGCACACCCTGCGCCCACGAGTGGCCGCAGACGTGTGTCTACCTGGCGTGGGTGACAGCAGCGGCTGCTGCCAACAGAGGTGGGGGAAAAAAATCTCACCTAGAGAGTTTATTTCTAATAGTTGCAATACAATCTTTCCGCTCCACTGGCACGTTCAGGGTTTGGATTTGGGGGTTTGGTGTTTTTTTTCTATATTTTTTTTTTTTTTTCACTTGAACGAAATGTTCCCTTATTTCCGTGCAGATACTTTATCTCTTGGGAATGGTCTACATTTCCTATGGCGCTCGTCTTGCCAAAGATACCAGGCACAGATACCCGCCCAAACGCGCTCGGCGAGGCCCGGGCAGGCCCTGCGTACCCCCTCGGAAGCGCCGCCGCCAAAGGGTCCCTGCCGGGTTGAGGACGGTCAAACTCATCGCGCTCGCTGGTAGCGGGGAGCTGGGGGGGCGTGTGGAGGGAGTCCCCGGGGGACTGGGGGAGGGAACGCCAGGCTCAGTTCCCTCCAGGCAGCTAATGTGGCGATGTCCCCGCCTCAGGCGCCCTGGGTGCGGGCACCTCTCCCCTCTCCTCCCGCTCGTCTGATATTTGCCGTCTCGTGTTCGCCGAAATATTATCTGCAGGTGCAGTGGCAAAGGGTCGGTCCAAGCCAGAGACACCAAAAATATTGTTTGTTAATTTCCCATCTCTATCTTAGCTCGACGGCGCCGTTAGGAATAATTGGGCAGGCTCGTAACAAAACTCAGAAATGACTAGACCTCCTCCGGTTGGACACACTTAATTAATTAGAGGGTCCTTTCTTTCTGCTCCATCAGGTACGGTTAAGGATACGCTGCTAGCTACTGCTGCTCCAGTAAAGGAGGCCAGGGGTTTGCAAGGCGTTTTCTGGTTAACATCCTAATGTTGGCAGACCACTTTTTACCTAAAGGGACACCGAAAGTTTGTTGCTAGCATCAAACGTGACTTCTCCGTTTCCAAAAGGCCTGTAGGAGATCAAGGTAAATCTATTTCAATGTTCCTGAGATCTCGTTCCTCGCTGCAAATTGAAATCCGCTGCTTTAAGGCAGGCTGGTAGCGAGAGGTTGCCATTATAGCAAGAGGGTCTCTATATAGTTTTGCTGGTTTGCTCGGGGAGGGGAGAAAAAAGCTCACAAAGAACGCGACAGGGAATCTAAAATCCAAATCTACCGGTTTATCCCTTATGAATCCGTCCGCATTAACACTTCGGCTCTGAACGCATCTCGTTGCAGGGTGCTTTTATCTCCTTTCGCCACAGCGTTTTGGGAAGGATATCTGATGTACAATATTCAGAATATTTTAGTAACATGACAGGCGCTCCCAGCTTTTCCCTTTCTGCGACACTATCCCAGGCTGCTCTTGCTAATGAGGATGAAGGGGGGATACGTTGCTATTGAGGTTTACACAGGTAAAACCTTCTCCTGCACGTCGCCGCTGCCCAAATCAGGTTGCAGTGCTCCCAGGGACAGCCCGCGCCTTGGCTCTAGCCCTTGCCCGGAGCTTTCCGGGCGCTTGCTGGAGCCATTTCCACCTTAGTAATTAGCATGTGCCCTGGACAGATTTCAGCATGCGGTCACTGGGATCCGCTTTGCTATAGAGCCCTTATTCTTCTTGGCCACGGGCTACAGTCTAAAGCCTATTACAGCGTGAACGATCTTATGTTTAGTTCTGAGGATTTAGGACAAGGTCTACATGCAAATTAATAATTGACCAACAATAATTAGAAGAAAGGGGAGGGTATTGAGGCGGTGTGTGTGTAGGGGGGGAGGGTAGGGGTGGGTGGCGGGGAGGAGGGGGAGTTCTTTAAGCAGAAATGGTTTGGATTTAGTCTTTCCTAGATAAGGCCATTGCACATCCCGGGCTGCAGGCGCAGGGCGCTGCCCGGAACACGGCACCGGGTCAGCCACCTTCTGCCGCACCAGGGCAGCAAAACTTCACACCAGCTCCTTCAGGTACATCAATATTTTAAGACACTTCCCGTTTAATCATTTCCAGAAATTTAAAACGCTTAGTAATAACAGCAACAGCATCACGCTTCTGTTGCCTGGAAGTCGTGTGGTTAAAGCCAGGTCTATTTTTTAAATCCTAATGCTATTTTCTGCTCTGCGAGCTTGTAGTGGAGTACAAAGCTATTAACGATCAACCTCCTCTCTTTGTAAGTCCGCGGCCGGTACAAGCAATCTAGATACAAAGAAGGAAAATCTGAATAGAATTACATCTGTTGGCGGTGGCATCAAACGTAGCTAATATTTTCAGCATTAAAATGACTTGTGTTTTGGGTGATTTATTTATTTATTTATTTGTTTATTAATCCCGACATTGTTTAAAATTCCACTCTGGTGTCAAAACCAACATAATCTACCATCACAGTCTTTCTCCTGCCTCGAGTCCTCTCGAGTGTACCGCAGACCAACTTTCGGGTGATCGTGTTACAGACTGGGCGAAAGCCGACGCGCAGCAGCGCGGGCTCAGGCACCAGCCCATCGCTCCCCCAGCCCGGCTGCGCGGAGCCTGGCGGTGCGAGGAGAGACACAAGCGCAGGGTGCATTTAACAATAAATATCATCGAACTAAAGATCCCAAGCCTCCGACGTGCTTGTACCTCCCGGTAATCTAAAAACATGTAAACTGAGCCATGTAATCATTTGCTTAAGGAGGCGGTATTTAAATAATAAATAATTAGGTGTTTTGCATAGAAATCCCAGATATATCTCCGTAGCTAAGCGCTATGACTGATCACAAACAAGTGATGGTACAGCCAGAAGAAAGCAGGAAAGGCAGATTATTGTCTAACACGAAATTGTTCACCACCAAGGACCTCAGCATTGTTAGCTTCTTAGTTGCTTGATATAAACCGTAATCGCATTTGCAGTCCGGTTGTAATTAAGCCATTTGAAATTATACTTTGCTGCTTTTGAAAAGAAAAGGACTCTCTTACAGGCTAGATTTACAGACAGGTGAAAGGAGCCATTCCATTAAAGAAAAAAAAAAAAAAAAAAAAAAAAAAAGACTAAAACAAGCTTCTCTTTTTTTTTTCCTTTTTTTTTTTTTTATTCAGCTGAATGGCTTAGTCTTCCCAGGCTGTTATTTCTCTAGATTAAAACACAGATGCACCAAATGTTGTCTGCAAATACACCTGGGGAAACGACCATTCTGTGTTGTTTAAAAAAAAAAAAACAAAAAAAAACCACCACGCCAAAGAAACACCTCGCAAATGACATCCGTGAGATCTAAATAGCTGCATTGCTAGCAAAGACTCATGCAGGAGCTTACCTTGAGACCTTAGAAGCTTCTTCCAAAACTGTACCCTCCTTAATGAGTGATGAGGGATGGGTTTTGGATGGAGAAGAGACGCGATGATCTAGCCAGTAGATGGAGGTTGTTCCTTGTTCCTAGCAGAGGATCCCTGTGTTAATTAAAATAAATAAGCTGCTTGGTGGAAAGATTTTTTTCCCCCTCTCTCTCCCTCCCCCCTCTCTACATAGCCTCCAATACATAATTGACGTGAATTTCTAACCTCTGACCTCTCGCCAATGTACATTTATACCTGCCCTTTATTTTCTGTTTGGTTCGAAATATTTTCCAAAACAAAATAAATAAATAAAGAAGAATAATGAATGAAAGCAAAAATAAATCCCACCTCTCAATTTTGGCTGGTTTGCTGGATTTTCTTGATCAGCTGTCTCGGCTCCTCAGTAATCAGGTGAGGTGTTAATGGGGAGCTGGTTGTAAATAAAACTAATAAAGTAAAGAACATATTAGGAAATTAAAAAAAGGCGAGGACTGAGAGGCTACTAAAAACATTGTAGCGAGCTGAGCGTTTCCCCATCATGTCGGTTTTTTCGTTCTGTGCTTATTCAGAGCTGAGCAGCAAATCCCGTGCTATTGACATCTCTCCACATTTTTGGGGGTATGTTTTTGTTTTTTTCTTTTAAATAGCACTGAACCAGCCATGGACTGCATCGACCCTTCCCACTTTCATAAAAACCCTCTCAAATGGAGTCGCTAAACAGCAAACTTCAGCCTGATCTGATGTGATATGATATACGAATTCATGGAGCAACCTCGCTTTGCCAAACCCGATGAAACTGTGAGTTGTCATGCAATACTACGCAGTCAAACCTGGGATAATTGTAAAAGTGAACCCAATTTAACCCATTAGAATAAGATCAGATGCCAAGATGAATCGGAATCATTGCTTCTTAGGTGACACTACTGATGACAATTGATCCACCGGCTCAAAACAATAGAAAAAATATAGGGTCGGGAGTCATTTCGCTTACGGGGAGTCTCCCTCTCCGGGGCGGGGGGGTTGCAGAGAGCCGCCGGCGGGGCAGGAGCCGGCTCCCGGGCCGGGCTCCGGAGGGGGCTGCGGCCGCGCTTCTCTCCGGCTGTTACGGAGCGGCTCCAGCAGGAAGGGGCTTAATGCGAGGGCCCTTTGGCCGGGGTGCTCTTTCTGGAGCAGGAACACAAGATGACTTCTCGCTTTGGCTTTGTTTGCCTGTTTCTCTTAACTCCTGTGACAGTTGCATTTGTTCCTCCCTGAGCCGTGTGACCCTTAGGGCTGCGTGGCCAGCTTGGTAATCTATTAAAAAAAAAAAAAAAAAAAAAAGCCAGTAAAAGGGATGCTAATTATCTTCCTTGGAGTTTGCCAGGGAGCGGAGCCCCAGCGGCATGCGGAGGAGGCAGGTCTCTGCTCCCCGCAGAGGTGCGCACCGTCGGGCGGGGGTTCGGCCGTGCACCCCGGGGCAGGGCGGCCAGGTCCCGCTCTGCCTGGGCTCTGCCAGCCGACGGAGCTGCCAGCGAACGGCTGCCGGGGGGTGGGGGAGCTCAGCAGCAGCCGGGTAGCAGCACGGTGCCACAGGGAGCCGCTCTCCCCGCCCCGGGCTGGCTTCGTCCTGGCCGGCGGGGGGAGGCCCCGCGGCGGCGCTGTGCCCGCCCTCCCGCGGGCAGGGCATGGGGGGTCCCATGTCTTGGGCTCCGCGGGCACCGTAAAGTCAGAGGTGCTGCAAAAAAGCATATCCCACCTAACAGCAGCTCGCCTGGAGAAACCCAGCCAGGGAGGTGCCGAGAAGAGAGGTTTCGGGGGAAGTACCTCTGGCAGAGAACTGGAAAGCCCCGCAGGAAGAGCAGGTTTGGGGCAGGTGACCGTGAGCTCTGGGCACGCAGAGTTTTGCTCTGCCGGCTCCGGGGCCGGGCAAGTCCGTCTAGCTCCCATGGTCTGAATGGCGAGAACTTTTAAAATAAAGTTTTTATTAAATCCGCTGGCGCATAAGAAGTTTAAAGCTGTCCCAGGCAAAAGCGCGAGCAACCCTCGGGCGGGATTAGTCGAAGCCGGCAGGTTGCGCTGGGAAGCGGCTGACCGTGCTGGGGGAGAGGTGCCTTCATGAGACTTGCTCTCTTCTTAATCTCCCTGAAATAGCAGCGGCCATCTGCGCCAAGGTACAATAATAAGAACTATTATTATCATAATCACCATGGTTGCTATTGCCGCCAATTTGAGGGAGGGTGCTGGGACCTGGGATGCTGGAAGAAGTCCAGACTGGCCCGGCCTCGGCCCGGCTGGACGGAGCAGCCGGCGGCGTCCGCAGCCACTAACTCTTCCGCGCTCCTCAGTTTTCTTTCTAAAAATATATACTCCNCCCCCCCCCCCAGTTACCGTCCCTCTAATGGGAGCAGGAGACAGAGGAGTATGTGAGGCTTATAATAAGCCACCTGCTGCGTTGCGCCTAACTAACGTTATGCTTTATTTCATTATTAGTGCCGCAGCAGCAAAGTATCTGAACCGAGCGTTACAAATTCCTCACCGAGTATGACAGCCGGGAGAAGAGGACCCCGCCACGCCGGCGGGGAAAGCGGTGGCTGGTGGCCGCTCCTGCGCACAGAATCGGGACCTACCGGCCGTCCCTCGGCCTGTGGCTGGGTTCGGACCCCAGCTTTGGGGTGCACAGCTCACTGCATGCGCTTATAGCTGCCTTTCCCCGGCAACGACCCCCCTCCCCATCTATTTGCAGGCGAAGCTATATAAACACCAGTAACAGTCTCATACGTTAAATCACTGTTTGTTAGCACAGCTATTCCAACTCATTTCAGATATTTGGACTCAGTCTGTTCAATGTAGCTTCAACCTATTGACTTGCCAGACGAGCTATTCATGTGGACCCAGTTGCTAAAACAGACTTTAGCTCTAAACTGTGCTACTCTCCCATCTGACGGATGCTAATATACAAACGAAATCCATTTGGATTTTTTTGTTACCAGAAGGCTGCGCTGACGTTCAAATGATCTAAATCTTAGCATCTGGAAGCATGTACAAGCATCTTTTTGGAATAGGTTTCGAGACATTTCGTTCAACCAAAGCTGAGGAAGGATCAAAATGGGACACCAAGCAACTGGCAATAGTTTCCCGACTAGATGAAACTGGCTGCTTTATTTGAAAGTGTACAAATGAAAAAATACCATTCCATTTACTACAGCCCCTTCAGGTAACCCCCCACCCTCCCACCCAACGTCCATCTCGGAGCTGCTGTGTAGTATCGGGATGTCCCCAAGGCCACCGCCTGCAAGTCCACTGGGAGCGGACGGAGACCAGCTTCATCTCAGTGATACTCGCTGGGCTTGGGCTTCGTGTAGGATTTTCTGGGTGCGGCAATTCATCGACACTGTGACAGAACATATTATCTGAAAGCCATTCGATCCTAATGAAGATCACAATAAATACAATAGTCCGGATATCAATAACTTTAGCAGGAAATAAGGGAGGACTTTCGTGTTAATGAAACAAAGATGAAGGAGCTCTTGGCAAGGTTGCCTCTAACGTACCGGAGTGCTCAGTACCTCCTGGGTGCTCGTGAATATCTGTAGTGTGCCTTACACTTAATATTATGTTTGCAAACAGAATTCTTTTGTCTTTCAAAGGCTTTTACAAACTTGGACACCAAATAGACCGATGTTCAACCAAATACAAAGAATTTAAGTTATTCAGGAACCCAAGTGATTCTGTTGAGCCTTTATTTCTCCCATCCCCCACCCCTGTGCCGGGGATGTAATCCGGTACCAAGTGTGCCAGGGAGCCTCCTCGGGCCCTGCACCGCGGCTCCCGAGGCCGGGCCGGGGGCGGCGCAGCAGGACGCCTCGGTCGGAGACCCTCGGCGGAACCGCCCGGCCAGCGGCTTCCCCTGCCTGCTTTCGGGACGGCTCTGAGGCCAGGGCCGGACGCCGCCCTGGTGCTCGGGCACCCCCGAGCTCATTGTACAAAGACGTGGGAACGCCGCCCGGAGCAGCCGAAGGGGATGGGCTCGTCCCAGAGGGCGGATTTCCCCGGGTACGCGGCGGGAGAGCTACCGCCGCCTCGGGCACCCGCCTCTGCCGGTGAGAGGCAACGCCCGCCTTCAGCGGTGCTCCCAGCGCCACAACACACAAGGTAGTCCCTCCCTGCCCTTCCTTCCCTCCCTCCAAGCAACCGAAACTCCTGGGCGTACCACAGTCATCAACAATTCCTGGACATCAGGTCGCATGCAAAAGTAACGTTGAATAAAACGCGGGCGTTTAATGATTGCATAGGCTCGCTTTCTTGGTTTCTTTTATAGTGAAATTAATTGTGTTATGGGATTGTGTACGGGATTATAAGGGAAAGGGGGATCAATAACGCGGAGTCTAAACCACACGTCCAAGAATGGTTCCGTTTATGTTTTATTACAATTAAAGTGCATTCTCTGGGAGGCAGGATCAGGTACAGCAAACGCCAGTATTCCAGCAGTGGAAGCCACAAAGAGATGATGGGCTTCGGTTTCGCAGCCATTCTTGCAGGATGAAAGACGTTAATACTCATACCTAAAAAAGAAAGAGGGGGGGGGAAGTTGAATTGCTTCTTTTAGGACTGGTCTTTCACGTTAACTTGTTCACATGGACACTGCAGAAGAAATAAAACAAGTCGTTATTGCGTTACTCGGTAATCAGTATGGAAAAGCCCAACCCTGCTTACGGTTAACAAGAATTGTTAATGATATATAAATCATTTGATCTATTGTGCCCTCCAGACTAAAAGGAAAATAATGGCAACCCCAAGCAAATGGTCCTAATTAGTGTCCAAGAAACCACTTCCTAAATGTATCCTTCCAACTCATTCCAGTTTGACTGTCCAGAAGAATCTTTTGTTCTTAAACTTTTTTTTATTTTGTGTGTAACTGCAAAAACGCTCTGCATAGCGGAGCTCCGAAAATAGCTCATCTAAGGGCACAGCACACCACCAGGAGCAGAAGAAAGGACGAGATGATCCCAGTCTCTCGGTGTTGCCTGTAAATAGGTCCTGATCATGCGAAACTTTATTACCCCCAAATCTTGCCTTCTGGTCAGTCTCCTTAAAGAAGTACCAAAGGGATTTCATCAAAAAAGCAAGTCTCTGCTTTTCCCTTTCAATCTCTTCTTTCTCAGACAGCAACACGAACTTAAAAAAGAAAAGCTAAAACCGGACCCAGAACCAAGCCGTACGTACTTGAGCCATCATATGCGTTCACCCACTTTCCCCACAACTTTAAAGTGCGACCTTTTTATTACATACATCGTGGGTATGCTCATATATATCACACTTCACATGGTACTCAGGTGAAGACTGAGGCACTAACTGGAGCAGTAACGAGGGCTTGGCCAGTGGGTTATTGTGGCCTTGATCTTGTCTCCACTGAAAGCAACAGAACTTTCGCTGTTTGCTCCCACGGGAGACCTGTTTCTTGGATGTAAAAAATACAAACTGTTATTTCTCACTAGCTGGAGAACATCCCGATGTTTCATGAAAATAATCCACCCTTCCACCGAATCACACATCTTTTGTCACTTGTCCATCCCACTACGAAACATAATTCCTAAAGTTTTAAACACAGTGATGAAAAACTGAACTACATTGGAGACAAAGCCCATGTCGGTCCTATCACCTTAGAGGTTTGTTGTTCTTGTTGTTTTGGGTTGTTTTGTTTTTGTTGTTTGGTTTGGGTTTTTGTGTGTTGGTTTTTTTTTTTTTTTTTTTCTTATTTTTTTTTTCCTTATTTTAAGGCAAGATTCACTGGAAACAGACTTTTTGGCATGCTGGTTCTCTTCCTAGACATGACGGACTTGCCAAAGGGAACAGAACTTCTATAAAACGACAGCCAATTAAATAACTGCTGTGCAGTGTTCTTTACGCTATTTCCAGGAGATAATGCTGATGGGAAATGCTGCAATATTTTATTTTAACTTTAAGAAAATCCATCAACCACCTTCCCTGGGCTCAAAACGTACTTGACTCGTTTAAAGTCACGGTAAAACACATAGAATGGGTTGCCTACTCTTACCACCCCAGCATAAATGGTTTTACAAAGTCACGAAGACAACATACAAGCGGACGCCGAAAGGCAAGGCTTCATACTCACACGTCTGCATGCAGAGCCACAGCATTTACCTCTCTGCAAGTGGGAACTTCGGAGAGCACTATATAACCAGTAACTGGATCCACAGAGGTCTGCTGGCCAGCCTTAAAGCAAAAACAAACAACCTCAGCTCTTAGGAGTCTTCAGCTCTTTGAGGTTTCATATTGCAAGTGAGTTTGATATTATCTTCTTACAACTGCTTAAGTGAAACAGGCTTGCTAGGGGGTTCGTGATTAAATGCCTTTATAAAGCAATTATAGTATGTTATTCAGAAAGACTTAGCAACTAAATAGGTGGGGATATGTTCCAGAAGTGCTTGCGGCGAACCTACAGCTAGCGCTTTTACACAGCCACAGCTTCACGACTCCCCATCCGTTCCCCCAGAGACACGATACGCCGTGTCTAAACTATCCTGAGCTTTTCGGTGCGGCGGGACGGGAACAGACCGCCAGCCCCGGTGGCTACCGAGCAGGGAGGAGTGTGGCCGGCCGGGCTGGGAGTGGGCTGCTCACAGCAGCGGCGGCTTCGCGGGAGATCATGGANAATTTTGTTGGTTTGGGTTTTTGTTGGTTTGGGGTTTTTTTCCCCCCCCCCCCCCTTTTTTTTTTTTTCACTATTTCCTCTTCCCTTTCCAATTTTCAGCTCCTCGAGTTTTACTTGAGAAACATTTCACGCGCTTATCAGAAAGCTTTTGACACATTTTACTGCTTTTCAGCACTAAAAGCAACGTTTAATTCCTCCTTGATCAAAAGCAACGTTTATTCCCCCCCACCCCCCAGCCTCCACCCTACAAGGTGCCCCGCAACTGCAAGCCCGGGGCTACCGCGCCACTTGCTTCAGGCAGGGGAGCAGCAACGGCGGCGGGGAGCAAGAGGTGGCTTCACTGCCCGCCGGCTCTCACCCTCTGCTCCGGCGGGGCAGCAGCCAGATGCCAGGGACGGGCACCCCCTTTGCCGCAGGACTCCCCGGGGGATGCCGAGAGCCGGGTGCCGCGGGGGGCTCGGGGAGCGGCACCGGGCGCGCCGCGGGTGCGGAGTCACTTATCACATCTACACGCCGCCGCCGGGCGATTATCAGGTCATTTCTTCCGTAATGCAAACCATGCGCTCACGCATGACATCAAACTCCGTAATTGCGAATGATGCGTCCGGTAGCGGAGGTCAGCGGGCTGCGGGGGGGCCCGGGGTAACAGCCCCGGGCAAAGTTTTCCGGGCTCTCCCGTGTGACCTGCTCTCCCGTTTTTCCTCGTTTTGTTTCCAAACTCTAAGGCCGAGGGGCGTTTTGCAGCTCCCGCTTCTCCTGCCGGACGATCCGCGCCGCTCCTCTTCCGAGCCGTGCCGGCTGCCAGCGGCGCCCGTGGCGCAGAGGCCGGGAAGTGCCGGTGGCCGCGCCGCCGTCTCCGGCCCGGTTGCTTCCTCTGCCTGGGGCCGGTGTCTGTCTTTAGGTATTTGGGTGCTTTTTTGGATAGGGGCGTCTAACGTAGCCCCTGGGATGCTCTCCTGCATCTGCTGGAGCCACTGCTAACACGGGCTCCCACGCTGGGGTGTGCTGCAAAGAACCGTCAGTGCAACAGTAATTTGTGTCTTTGTGCCTATATATTTTGATACTACTTTAAGTTGGACACTTACATAGCTTCTCTTCCCCTATACCTACCTCTGTAACCTATTTATTTGGGGAGTCTAATGCTGGTTTTCAGCATAACCTCAGGTTGCTCATGGTGTTTCTCAGGAGACGCACTCTTACTTTTCACACCTCCTTCTCAAGCCTTCAGTCTCAGTCCAATTTCCAGCCATAATGCATATGATGAAGCATTTCTGGTTTTCCTGCCCCAGGCTTCTTGGTCTTGACCCCACTGGATCACTTTCACAACAGCCAGGTACCTCCAAAAACCCAGAGCATGAACTGAGAGGCTCAAGCTCAGGAGCCATAGCAGCATTGAAGCCTTGCTGCTGGGCTGTTTCACTCTAGCCCCTTGTCCCCAAACTGTTTGCTCAGTCTTTTAGTTACCCACATAAATTTTGGTCTTTTTCTCAAGTCATGGCCTCAAGGTGACCCATCTTCCTTTCTGGTTCCTCTCCCATTGACTGTTCCAGGGTAGCGATCACCTCTTTGTTGTTGTTGCCTTCCCAAATGTGATGATTCTCAGGGGATACAGCTGCTCATCAGATGTCCTCCTCCATGCTGAGTGTCAGTTCACTGCCCCAGTTCCAGTCTTCCCTCTGTTCTCTCCCACTGAAGTCAAACCCTTGCTGAGTCTGTGTATAAATCAGACATTTTCCTCTCCCACAAGCCCCAAGACCAGCAGGAACTGCAAAGAGCACCAGGGAGAAGGCTTCTTATTACTGGTTCCAGACCCAGACAGTCTGGGAAGATCCCAGAAGAGTTCTGAAGACAAAATTGCAGATAAAGTCATGCTTTACCCTGAATCTGAGCATTCCTACTGAAATGCAATCATCAGATAACTTAGCTGCATGCATTCAGCAGATATAGCGGGATATAGGGGTAGATGCAAACCATGGTTTGTTGCAGTTTATGACTTGGCCCAATTAGGATACATTTTCATTTATTTCACAAAAGTCTCATTTCCAACACACAGAGCTCCAGAACATGGGAGACAAACATGTTTGAAGTTGTTGGAAGTACTAATGTGAACACAAGAAAATACTTTTTTGATACCTTATTAGAAAAACAGCTATATCTTTCTTGGCTAAAATTTGGCATTATATTTACCCTAAAGCAAAGAGGAACCTGAAAAATATGAGCTTAATTTATTAAAAGTGGTGTGGTTCAGGGAGCTGAAAACAAGGAAGATAGAGGGCAGCTTTATAGCTAGTGAGGTACAGGGTCTACCTATGAATTTGTGAAAAGCACATGGTTCAGCATCAGTGAATAGTTCTAAATAATTCTCTTAAGGATTCAGTAACTGCATCAAATTGGTTTCAGACATTTAATTTTATTTGTAAATTCATGTAATGTTCTGTGTGGTACTTTGCTGGATCCAGAAAGTATACAAACATTGTGCCTTATCTGGCAGTTTATTTTCTTTCCTAGGACTATGTATTTGTTTGATGTATGCATTATCAGCCAAGTTCATATAAATATTATTTCCTTATCACTGATGCCTAGAAAAATAACCAAGGAAATCAGCAGCTAAAACAGTGATATAATCTTTGTTCTTCTGACATCTTCATTTATAAATGAATGTGTGCTAAGGTTCCTGTGTGCTACCACTGATTTTGTATTTAAGTACTCAGTGATCTCACCAATGTAAATTCTGATGTACCACAATGGAAGAAGAGACCTGGTTCACCAAAACTGCAGCTCCACAGCAATTCTTTGGAAATCCTGCACCTACCTTCATCATACACACCCCATTCGTAACAGCCATAGAGACATTAGCCCTCAATTTACTTAAAAACTGTACCTTATATGCCATATTATTTGAAAACAAAAACAAAAACCAAACCAATAACCCAGAAAAAAATGGTATTCAGGATAGGTATTGCAGCTGAGTTTGGATGATGAAGAGAAGATTGAGAAGGCATCTGGTACAGGGAGTGTAGGTGGAGTGTTGAATGACAACTACTCATTTTGTCCTTACAGATAGAGTTGGTGGCTTATGCAGTTTAGCAGTTCTGACCAAAACAACAACAAATAATAATATATGAAAATCTGTATGTAATAAAATGTCAAAAACTGAAGATATGTTGGCTTTCCAGCTGAGTACCCTATTTTATAAGTGGGTGAGTTATATATTTCAGTTAACAGAATGCAGTAAAACTAGGCTCGATTTTGCAGATGTTGGTTCCAGTTCTGTAATCCTTGTAGGATTTAACTTCGGTAGCAGTTTGACAAATTCTCATTTTTCAATGAAAAAAACATTTTTAATAAAAACGAGCAACCAGTTTTATTGATTTATTCCAAACCCCCAAACCTCTGCTTTTTGAGAGGGTAAAAAGGGCCTGGCAGGTAAGGCCTGTACTGTCCAGAAGTCTCTGCAGGCATGAGCAAATTGCTTATTCTCAGAGAATAACTGTTAACTAGGTTCTTGAGATACAGAGCAGGCTTCAACCAAGTAGTGCTGACTTTGTGTGTTACAGGCACAAGGTCCTGAAAATGTGAAGGAAGAATCTGAGGTCCTACCTGAGGCCCTTTGTAAAAAATCACGTGGAGGACGGTGCTTTGATAATAGGGATTTTGAAATCAGTTTCAGGCATCGAATTCAAGGTGGAGTGTTGCCATAAAAATCTGAACTCTTTATTTCAGTGGAAAGATGTTATTGAAATTTATTCTCACGTGGCCTTATCTTCCATCAGCTTTGTGTGGCTCTGCATGGTGAGAAATTGTTTAGGGCACTGAAAAGGGGCTTATGCAGAAGGCAGTATTAGCTGTTGTATGCTGAGAGGTTGTCAAACAGTAGGATTTCTGTTGCAGTCTATTTAGTTCTCTCAGATCATGGGAATTTTTCAGGAGACTGCGGGGAATTAAATCTTCAAAGCTTTGATATACAGAAAAATGCTGAGCTTAGATCCATTGCAGAACACGCTATCTTTACACCACATTCGGGAGCAGTGCTGCCTGCCAAGAGGAGTATCCTCTGCATAGTCTTCTTTAGGGCATGTTAGTGGAAATACATCTTCTTGCTTTGCCACTTCTGTACATAAGGCAGAAAACTGGCGTTAGAGCAGTATGTAGTCCTGGGAAAAGTTTAGTAAAGTCTTCAAACTGGCAGCCCAGGATGTCATTATTTCTCAGTGCTGATGGTAGGGTTTATGCAGTCACTTAGGTGTGCAGTGTTGTCCTCTGATTTGTGCTTGTTTATGGGCTTTCCTTACACATGACTTGTGAGCCTTAGAACTAAATATTTTTGCCCGCTTTTCTTGTGGTCCAATTGCTTCCCCCTCATTTGGCTGCCCTTTCGTTGCAGCAGTCCCTAAATAAGGACATGTTGACAAGTTTCACATCATTCAGCCCTCTTCTGTAGACTGTGAGGAGAGTTTCAACCCTGACTAATAGAAGCTCTTCCTACAGCTTTGCAATTTACTTAGTAAAGCCTGATCCTTTCTAGTGGCTGGCACTAATTTCCTTCTGTATTTTTCCCTGTGTTCTGTAGAACATAAATCTGTATTTTTTCAAATCATAGTTACAGACAGAAAGCCATCTGTGACAGATATTTGGAGAACATGCAATGTATCTCATTGAGATTCTTTTAATAGATGCTGCTTTTTGGTATGGACTAATCTTTCTTTGAAGAGAATAAGAAATTTTTGTGAAATGTTTTTTAGTGAACCGTCTCACATTCTCAGCTGTCTGTGCTAGATAATACAGTCAGCTGTGAGCTTAGCAGTGACACGTATTTTTAAATACAGAAAGGAAAATAGCCTTTCTATGTGCTGATATATTAAAAAGCACATTATAATGCTAAATGGAGCATATCTACTTTTGGTAAAGGAGCTGTGTTGGAATGTCTACTACTACATGGCATGGTGCCATAGGGACATCTGAGCCCAGTAATGACAAAGTAATTAATGAGCATACAGTTGATGTATACCTTAGCTTTGTTTAAGACTGATTATCTCTGCTACTATCTGACTCTGGTTTCTCTCTCGGTGCTCCTCATTTCACCATTGCACTCTCAGCCAGGGGAAAACACAATTGTGCAATTATGTGAACCTGATGCCCACTAGTTCTGTTTTACCTTCTCATGGTGTAAGGCAAAAATGAGAATCGGATCTTGAATGTCATCTCAAATTGCCCAATTATTTAGACGTAAATCTTCTGCACATTTCTTCATGAAAGATAGACTGTCCAGTGCCTACAACTCATTTTGAGGTCAAGGAAACCAGGAAAGGGGAACAATCTGATCTGAAATGCTCGTCAGCATCTGGGAGATCTCAGGGGTCTGAGGAATTGTTGTAGTGTCAAATTCTCCCTAGCAGTAACAACCACTGCAACCACTGTGATTTTTACAGCAACTAAGCAAGAAAAAGAAAGAGTGTAATGGGAAAACTGCCATTAAATGATCATTTGCTGCTGTGACTTTTCCCTTTCCTAGTTTTTTCTTGTGCTGTGTAAATTTATCTTCCGTCATTTAAATTAATGTACATTTATGGTATTTAACTGTTAACAGGAAAATATAATTTTCCAATCAAAGAGTAGCTAATGAATTAGAAGCACTTGTTCAACAGTTGGTGATTGCAGTAATTTGCTGTTATGTATTGCACATGCAATCACCAACATACAGAATTATAGTATCAATATCAACTAATTGAAATGCTGTATATGGTAGCATTTAATGTGAAAGTCTATGTTTTCCTCTATGATTTGTTGCTTTTTCTCTAGCATGTACTAAGGGAGTCCATTGCAAGGAATAGCACTAGCATCACAAGGACTTGGCAATTTGACTTGTATAAAGAATACAGGAATGTAAAGGGTTCCTAAGACTCCTTTTTTAAGGGCTGCAAATGAGAACACAAATTAAATATTTGGGAGCACCTGTAGAAGGCTCACAGTTATCACATAGTTTTAGCTCCACAAATGAAAAGATACAGCACTTCATAGGTTTCATAGTTGTTCCAGAGCAAATAAATGAAGCTAATAATTTAAACTAATAAAAAAAATGAGCCAAAAATAAGCTATTTCAGTTTACTTCAAACTAGCATTGAACTTTTTGTTCTCTTTATCCGTGACTTGAGGTAGAAGGCAGCATATAACCAGTATACATGTAATGCATAGAATCACAGAATCATCTAGGTTGGAAGGGACCTTTGAGATTGAATTCAATCATCGACCTAACACTGCCAAAACCACCACAAATAAAGAATGATAACACTTCTGTTTGTAATATAAGGGAATTCTGTCAGGACTTATTTCTAGCAAGATGGAAAGGCCATTTAGTGGTGCATATATTAGAGGTATAATCCATATTAGAGGTATAATCCATGTAATCTGGAATCTGTTGGTTGAAGCCACCCTGCTGGTGCCTACAGAGGTTGCATTCCACAAGTCCACAGATTCCTTTCACCCCTGTGAGGTAGGATGAGGGATTATGCTGTCACACATGTGGACTGCATGTTTTATTACCTTTCTTCTATTGCACCCTATGGACACTGAAAAGCATATCTTTATCAGCAGCACAGTTAAAAGGTGATGGTGGAAGCTCCAGTGAAAAAAGGAATTCCCACTACACTTTTTTTCCCAAACCGATAATACAAAGCACCTCACACGGCAGAAATTCCCAATTATTTGTATGAAGACATTTACTGTGCAAGATGGTGAAGATTTTCCCACAAGAGCAAATGCAGATAGAGTAGCTAACTTCAACAACAGGAATGCGTTGGAGAAGATATCAAGAGGGTTTTATTCTCTGTGTGAGAATATATATATGTAGGACATATATAGATCTTTCTCCTGAACCTGAATAAAGTAATATAAAATATGGTTTTGAAAGCTGAAAGGAGTAGAAGTAACTATCCAGTCCCTGAGGGCATCAACAAACCTTAATGCCCTGAACAGCCTCACCTGTGGCCCCCACCCGCACCCTGTCCATGGGACCCAGGTTAGCCCAGGGCTGCTAGTCCTTGTCCTAGCTGTGTGTGAGTTTGGTGGTCTTCAAAGCACCACTGCTGTTCCTGTACCTGGCTGTGGGTCCTGAAGATCCAAACACTGATTGGCTGATGTCCTGGCTCAACCTTGGACATACTCAATCACCAAGGCCCTGACTGGCTGCCGTCTCCAGCCCACCCTGCTCCCTGGCTGGGATGGTGGAACAGGTTCTTGCTGCAAAGCTCTCACCTACTGTGCTCAGGAGAGGCTCCTCAGGGAGCTGCTGACTCTTTGAAGTGACCTACCAGGTATTGCCAGAAGCTGAGTCTACCTGTGCTCCTGACCTCAAAAGCAGATTATTTGTTGGCTACACCTGACAGGGATTTTTTTTTTTCAGTAGGAAAGCAATGGCACTAATACTTTTTGGAAGGAACTACATCCAGATTTCCTCTATTAAGGATATTGGTGGTTACTGACCTTCCTCATTTCTGTTGGATTTATTTATTTTATTTGGAGAAGTATGTGTGTTAGTGGCTAGCTTTCAGGAGGGAAGGATTTGGGGACTAAAATGCAGTATATATTTTATTTTCATAAATAACCAATTGACCCAGGAGCTGACTTCCCTTGCAACAATTAAAATGTCAATCTACAACTGCCTGGCAGCTGCTGGGTGATTTACATGAAAGAAGTTGGTAAACCCAGAAGAAAGTCATTATGGTTAGTATCTTATTCTGACAAAAACCTAAAACTTTTGATCAGCTGCTGCCTCCAGTGGTAGGTTTTAATGGAGTAGCACAGTTTGTGAATGCTTCTTCAACACAGTAGACAATTTTCTGCTTTGAATATGTGAGTATCCTAATTGCTTGCAGGGAATTAGCTTTCTTTAATGGGGTTTAGCTCTCTTATAAGATTGTCTTCCCTTACTGTAATTCTCCTGCCCTTATTCAAGATCTTAATCTCTGCTGGCACTAGGAAGGAAAAAAAAAAATAATAGCTTGGATGATGTTTGAAACAGGCCAATTCTTACGTATGAGCTGCTGCTGACTGTGGGTGGCACAAAGGTACACGCTGAGGTCCAGGGGGCCTGTGACTCACACGGAGGAGGTATAGTGTGCTGTTTCTGCCAGAACGTGGGCATGCAGCTGCTGGTCCCGATTAAGGACTACATCGGCTCTTCAGTGGTCCTTCCTTTAATATTGCTCAACTTTAAAAAATGAGTAATTAAGAATGGCTGCCTTGTGATCATGGTCAAATATTTGATGATGAAACTATTGAAGCTTTTTTAAATTTTTTTTTTTTTTTTTTTTTTCATTGTTGAAGTCTTGGAAACTAGGAAAACAAGCATGGAGGCTTTCTTGTAGTTCACTTGACTCAGCCCTATGCCAAAACCCAGTCAAACACCTGTATATGTACTGCAGGCTGTTGTACACAGTTTCTGTCCAGTACTTGTTTGTCATGACTCAGCAGAGCACAATAAACAATCAACTTCATATGATCTAAATTATTATAAACATTAGCTAATTAAGATTTTTAGTAGTCTATTCCCAGATGCAAGCAATAAAGTACAGCTCTTAATGACTTTTTTTTCTTAATATACTGAAACTGAAAGAACTTTGGAGATTTGTTTTGCTTTGCTTTTCTGGGACCTAGAGTTGGTGTGAAGAGCTCTCTTTGTGGTCTGCAGATGCCTTTTACTATATCAGTGGTAGTACTGCTATTGCTTTCCCATTTGCTCTTGTAGGTAACTTGTGGGGTCTAGGATCTGAAATTTGTCTCTTCCCTGAATTCTACCATTGTCTGGCAGAAGCTTTACAGAGCAGTTTAAAAAAGAAAATAAATTATTATATAGAAAAAGAAAGCTCTTAGCTTGGATAACCAAGTGTTCTTTCCTTCTAACCTATTCCGCCTGTGTTCTGGATCCTTGTCTCTGGAGAGCTTTGCTCCCTTTCCCCATTGCCTACAGGATGATAAGCCACCTGCCTGACTGGATCAGTGAAACTCACTTAGTTCTTGCTCAGAGGGATCAATATTTGCCAGTAGAGTATGGATTTCATGTGAATGCTGCCAGCTTGATACAGATGCTTTTTTTTTTTTTCTCCTGGGGGTAGTGCTCCAGGGTAGTTTGCATCATGAACTCTCTTGCTGTTTATATAAAATAAAAACCTCAATAGTTTTGTACAGCAATAGTATTATATAGCAACAAAACGGGAAAGAAACCCTTAACTGCAAAATGAATGTTTTCCCCAAGAAGCACAGAATCTCTGACCTTTTTCCTACCTCTCCAACTGCCTGTGCCTATTGGTAGCTATTTAACAGAGACCCTGGACTCTAGGGAAAAGTTTGAGATCTGGTTTGATTTGTTACTAAGGAGTCTTGCATTTATAACTAAGATCTGTCTTTTCTGCCTCTTTCATTAAAAAAAAAAAGGCAAAAAATCAATTAAATAAATGTCACTTTATTCTTTATGCTGCAATGAAAAAAAATGACAGGGGTTAAGAAGATAATAGCTGTTTATTCCTGTTTTTTCCAGTCAATTAAAAACAAAGGAGCTACTACCTAGTGTGACTTCTGTAAAATTCCCCTTATAAAGCCCAATCTCCACTCTTCAAAAGCATCACCCTCATTAAGTGTAGCCTTGTATGAGAAAGGACAATGCCAGGTACAGCACAGCAGCATGCCAAGGCACTGAAGTTCTGGTCTGAGGTATCAAAAATTTGATGTATGAACTTTGGATGTATCTTTCCCCGTCTTCTGGGTTCTACCCCATCAGCTATATGACAGTGCCACTTTTAACATGATAAAAAAAAAAAAAAAAGCTACATAAGAACTAAATTTTGAAGATCCACTTGACTTTTCACCTACAGATGACTGTTGACTAGCTAAGTGCTGCTGTGTGGTTGATGTTTTGTTAATGCAAGATTTCTCATGAATAGCGAGGCATGTCTCGTTTTTGTTTCTATATAGAAAATGTGCTTTTAAAATATCCCTGGAGCACTTAAAAAACAGTATCCAAATTTACTTCATGGCTGTTGATGGTAGCCCAATATAGAGCATACTACAGCTGAGTTTGTAATAATCCAGACTCTGCACAGGCTTAAATATGTGAGAATCTGAACTCATAGAAATATGAGTGTTTACTTGTGTCCTTTTGTAGGGGGTAAATATAATCTACTCTTAAGTGGGAAGCTTGATCTGCACTGTAATTAAGGTCATAAATATTAGCTGTGACTATAAGAGGTTAGTCAATGAACTGTTTCATTGTCTTCCTTGAGATAGTGACTACTCCATGTTTGTAGAACAATGGCTTATTTGATGCTCTCTGGTCCATGTGCTGTTAACGAAAGATATTGATGATCTAAAAAAAATAATTCTCAGCTATACTGTAGAATGTGTCACTGTATTACATTATTCATAATAACAAGGGAAAATAATTCCAGCAGAAAAAAAAACCCCAAAAGTCTGTGTATGCAGTTCAGGAGACTGAGGACCTGAGCTTGCTGGCCTCCTGTCCCGTGAGGGCTCTGGCACTTCCCACAGACAGGTATGATAAGGATGAGGCAGACTTCACATTTGATGAGATTTTGGCTCCTGCAATGCAGTGAATGGGGCAAAGGCTTAATAGAGCATTTCTAAAATCAGTTCCCTGAAGCCTTGAAAAGTGTGAGCATTTTGAGAGCTGGAAGCTCTTAACTAGTTCACTTGTTCCTATGTGAACTGCAGGTCACCTCCGGTATAGAGTGCAGCCTTGTTATGTGGTGGGATGAGCGAGGAACACCAGGCTTCCACAGAGATGGAAAGGAGATACTACAGCAGTATGTCACCCAGCCTGCTGGGAGCTAGAGGGGGCACGGGCTTGACAGGATTTGGTGCAATAAGATGGAAAAGCCACTTTAAGAAGTCATCAGTATAATACTTGCTCTGTCACAAAAGCAAAACTTTAATTTCAGATCAGAATTTCATACTCGTTTGGTGGAAGACCTGGTATGTTTGCTTCTGTATCATAACGTGTTGCAGCAACATGTTCACAATGAGGCCTACACACCCTGACCTTGGGGCGGGGCTTCCGATGTTTCTCTTAATAATCTTAAATTATTAATACTTTAACATATGGGGGATTGATATGCACCCTATAAAGAGATCTTCACGTGTACCTTTGAACTGTAGCTGTCTCATGTCCATGTCTGTAGTCATGGAACAGCAGTTTCAGTGGGACATTGAGCCTTAGAAAGAAAATGCAAAGTATCTCAAAATAAACAACACTTTAGTAAGCAATGTTTTCTGTATATAGGGTTGTTTGGTTATTAGGTGTTCATTGGTCTAACTTGCTAATTGTCTTTTTATGTATCTTTAGCTTGGCAGCAGAAGTGTTTCTGGACCACAGGTACAAAGCAGGAGTGCCTGAGCCTGGCAGATGAACTCAGGAATGGCCATCCACAAAGCAAAGGACTAGGCGTAATTTGTGGAAGCAGCACAGTAACAAAGGCTTGCGTCATGAGGCAAGGAGGCAAAAATAGGGTAGGCAGGGAGGATTCAGAATGCAAAAAAAGCAATACGTTAACCTGACAAAGTAGACTCATAAATACAATGGCAAATACAACTATTGCAGCAAAGTATAAGATTCCTCACTCTGTGTGGGAGGTTTCCATGTTATGTTGTAACTTTATTTGAGCTGCATGAAATTATAGCCTGGGTGCTGTGTGTGTGGAGGGGTTCCCCTAGGTTGTGTTGATGGGACTGATATGAGATGGAGGATTTAAATGTATACGTGTTTCCGGGAGTCATAACCTAGATTTTGAGCTACGTGACTGGGGCTTTAGAATGACTTGATGATAATACAGGAGAGACAAATTGTGATTCAGCTGTAATTTATGCTAGTTTTACATTAGTAAGTCAGCTGACAGCAGTAAAATTAGTCCTGAATTTTTGTGATGTAAGATCAGAACTAAGAGCAGTTTGTGTGCTTGAAATTTGGGCTTCCATACTCCATTAATTTGTATCACAAAGACTACATTATTCAGGCATGAGTTGTTTCATATTTAATATCATATTACATATGTCCCTTGATGAACAAAGGACTGTAATGTAATTGGGTTCAACCGTCAGGTTAAACCCTCAAGAGAACAGAGTTCAAGCTGTTAATAAATTGCTGCAGAATCCCGACATAAAATTGAAGGTTGGGAATTCCATCTGTTGTTTTAATAGAGATGGAGAATGATTACTTAAATATTTTAGAAAGGTTTGGCTGAGTAATAACCAAAGAGATGTGGTAGGACAGTGTTTACAAGCCTCTGAGCTACTGACTCACTGTGATGGCATGGTAAGACAAAGAATTGGGAACCAACAAAAAAAAACAACCCTTAAAATTTTCTTTTCTCAGTCTACTTTCAAGCTTCCCCCAAAATTCTTCATCGTGGAATGAGACACAGCATTACAAATTATGAAGCTGACACGGTCTCAGCTTTGTTTATGGAGGTATTGTTTCTATAATATTGCAAGATCCAACTTTGAGCTCGGTGCCTCTAGTCTGATACATCTTGCTCTGTTCAGCCCGGTTTTACTTGACGGTGTTGGAGTTGCTGGAGATGGAATGAAGAAAAGTGTTGACTGGCTTCTTTGAAGCTGGGTAGTAGGAGCTGGATGGAGAAGGGAGGAATAATTAGGTGAGCAAGCAGAAGAACTTGTGGAATAAGAGAAAAGAAAATACTATTCATTAGAGGATGTAATTTGGGTGTTTTTTTCTTATTCTCAGAATGACTTAAATGTTAAATTTGTGCTCAATTCAGTTCTTAAAAAGAGTATAGAACTGCTTTAATATGCAGCACCTGGTTTCTGTATTGCATATGGAGTTGTAGATTGGGTGAGGATTTGGAGGCAGATGATGTTCTTTTCCCCAAGACTTTTCTTTGTAAGATGCTGTCACTGAAGTGATCAGAGTGCTCCGCTGAGGTGGTGGTGAATGCTGACCCCCTTTACTCCCATTAAGCTCTTCCTTTTGGTGACAGCACCAGCTGCTCATCAGTGTGGCCTGGAAACTGAAGGAATATTGGCTATGATGGTCAAAAGCAGTTTACTTTTTTGGCTATAATCAGAGTGCCTTTGCTTACTGCTGGATTAAAACTCAGGAAGGCAGCAGAGGATATTGCCCATCAAGACTTTGAATGCTAGCTTCATTATTAAATATAAGCTTGCTTCCTAGGTGAGAGGGTGTCAAGATTTCTTTCAATTAAAATAAAATTCATGTTTCTGTGCCAGGATGTACAACATTTTTGCATAACAGAAGGCTTCTTTGTTGAAGTATATTCAAAGACTTAACAGTGTGGGGTTTAAAAATATATCATATTGAATTTTTTAAAACCATCACATTTTTGTAACTGGGTCATCTATCCATTAATTCATATCCCTTATTACTGTGAGATATTAATATAGATATTTTTTCATAGCATTAATCTCCTGCAATATGAATCTTTTTGCTTCTAAAATAAAACCCATTATGCATTTGTTGGTTCATACAAAAATACAATAATCTGATAGCCTGATTAGATGTTATTTAATCTGATAATGGTGTACCAGTGACACAGGGGAAGACTGTTAAATAAATGTGGAAAAATTGCTCTATTAAATAACAATTAATTTATCCTCTTGCACCTATCTTTGAACAGACCTCCCACTTTCTTGGCAGCATTTTTAGGAACACATTAATGAAATCTGGGGGAAAATTTACATATGCAAATTATACATGCAATTACTTTTTTTTGTAGTCACAGCAGACGTAGGTGACAATACAACTGCTTTCAAGTTTTTGCCAAAATGTAAATGTATCCTCTTGTATTCAGTAACTTAATGCATGTGTCTTCAGCTCCTCATGTCCAGAGGAAAGAAGCAAGAGAGAGAAGAAATTTGCTGCTGGGGGCCGTGGTCCTTATGCAGCCTCCCCTCCCCGTGGCTGGTCAGACTGTCAGCACAGGACCTTTCTCCCTCGTGTGCTGATACACCCAGACTCCACCTCTGAGTGCCGTGAGGCTGGAAACACAGGGTAAAAAGAAATAAATACAAACCTGCCATCGGTGCTGGCCATGTGCTGGCTTAGGAAAGGGAAGATTGGGGAAGAGGTGGGAAATGGAGCAGTGGGCTGTTGTGGCACAGGGCTGGCACGGGAGCCATGGTGCAGCAGGGGGACATCCACCCACAGCAGCACCAGGGATGATTTCTAGAAGCGTTGCAGCTTTTTTGCCACACTGGAGAAGTGATCCTAAAACAGAAGCTCTGAGAGGTGTCAGGGCAATTTTGGGTTACAGCTGTAACTTGCAGTCCTTGCAGAGAGAAGTTGCTGCTGTGGAGGAGTTGGCTGGAATTGGTATTTGTCACCATGGGTAGTACTGTTCCTGTGATAAAAGTGTTGGTGAATTTTTTTCACATGGCTCCAGTTTTTCTACAGAAAACAGAGCCTGTGTGTCTAGATGCGTTTCCTTACCTTCATGAGGTCCTTTGCTGGGACCAGCAATGCCCAGAACTGCCGTGTGTGCATCCTGTGCTACCTCTGCAGTAAATTGGATTTGCTTCAGTGGAGTTGCTCCAATTTATGCCTGAACAGAATTAGGCCTTCTACATGGTTTGGATTCAAATTATTGCTTGTCACAGCCACTGTGCAAAGTCATCTGATGTTAATTCATTGGAGTACTGTGGGTTGTCTGTGCTCTCATCATGTCTTTTACTGTCAAAGAAATATCCCAAACTGAAATGTATCCAGAGCTCATGCACAGCAGCTCTAGTTTCCTTTTCCTCCAACTCAGAGGAAAGAAAAAATATTTTGTAGTGTATACAGTAACCAGAAACTAGGTTGTAAATGGGGTATGAACTATCAGAATGTTAAAATAATTCTGTGCCAAAGAAATATCTTATAATGCTCCTTGCAAGGATTATGCATGCAACCAGTTAGCAGGAATTAATGTGGTTTAGGCAGCTGGAAAGCATTTGTATATATTAAATGTTTTCAACTGATTAAGTGTAGCCTGTCTGTAAATATTTCTTCCTATCTTGCTTGCTGCAGTATTGTTACTTTTTACACTATGCTATGGACTCTTTGTGCTCTGTTTGGCTTGATTTTTATTTTTTTTTCTTTCCAGTCACTTGTGGGTGAGAGAAAGTCTTGGTAAATAATAATAGACTGAGATTTGTTTTACAAATTTGGAAGAGCTCTCTATAGAAGGTAAGATGGGACATGGAATAGATTTAGAGTTTGAGGATTATGGAACATGTATATGACCCCTGAATACATATATGGATCTCCTTCAGTATGAGAAAAATTTGATTTTATGATTTATTATTATATACTAGAAATAGTTTTTCTAAAAAGTGAAGAATAACTCAATTGCTTTTTGTTCATTTCAGAAGGCTTAATACTAAGTAGTTGTATAGATGTAACAGTTATAAACTCATGCTTTTAAAAGTTTAAAAAATTCAAGAGAATTTTTCTATGTGAGTCTTTTCAGACCTTGCTTCTGTTTGCATTATCATTCACATGCCCCTGGCATGCTTTAAGGGACAGTTGCTTGAATCCCTTAAGAACAGGATCATTTTAAATGGCAAAAGACATGTCAAAAATATTTTTTTTATTATTTCATAACGGAATAATTTGTCTGATTTGTGTGGGACTGAAAAAGGTATTTACTAGAACACATTTCTAGCTAATGGGAAAAGGTAAGTTTTCTGTATTATCTTGGTAAAAATCTGTTATTCTGATCCAACAATCCACTGTCAACAAGAAAATGGGGATTTCAAATAACTTTCTTGTGCCCTTTTTGACCTTTATTTCAGCAATGGAGTCTTGTGTTTGAGCCAGGTAACTAAACCATACCACTAATTTAATCTAGACTAGTGATGAATTGCGTGACCTTTGGAAAGTAATTAAAAAAACCTTTGTCTCTGAAAATTATTGTATGCCAGGAATTGGAGATTTATGAAGGCTTATCAGTTTTTGTAAAGAGTTTTCAGGTTCCTCAGTATAGCACACTTTTCCTAGCATTCAGCAAACAGCTCACAAAATCTAGGGTGTGATAATTTAGAAATGATGCTCTAAAAATGTGAACTTGGACATTATCATTACATGCAATGTGGAGAAAACACCAATGGGATCATTCATGGGATGAGCCTGTTTTACCTAGTGAATTCAAAACTTCTTTTGAAGATGTATTGGTTGGTAGATGCTGTATGTCTAAAGAAAGTGTCAGTGAATAGGATCCTGTAGTTTGGGTATCACTGTTTATTTACAGTGTACCTTAGTCCTTATCCCATTGACTCTCACAAGCCATTCTTTCTGTCATTGATCTCTGGGATTTCATAGAGCAGTTAATCATCTAGAATTAACTGGCTCTGCTCTGCTTTAGACTGAGGTAATAGTGCTGTGGTTGGATTGTATCAGTTTCTTGAATCCCCACTAAAGTGCACACAGAAGTATTGCCACTGATGGAAGAAGTGAATCAAGAAGCTAAGCTCCATTTCATTTTTTGCAGGCCTCTGTAGATGTTTACTTTCTTCAATAAACTCTGAACTTTATCAACTTTTTGAAATTACTGAACAGTTTAAGAGTCTGAATGTTTTGATTCGTGAGTCAATCAAGAGTTGCAGCTGGAGTTGAACTGGAGACCCATCATCCCAGGAATGATCAAAGGTAGGGTAACTTACGCTGCTGTAAAAAAAAACAACAAAAACACCACCACCAACAAACCCAAACCTTGGCCTAGGTGATCTCCCCTCAAGGACGATGATCAAGGAAATGAAGGCTTTCAAAAGTACTCACACCACTGTTTCTGTGCTTTCTAGAAGCACTGAGCAATTACCTGTATATGTAGGCAGCCAAGTGCCTTGAAAAACTAAGCTCTGCATGCCTGTCGGTGCTTTGATTCTCCATCTGTGCAATGAAAATAACCTAGTATTGTCAAATATCTAAAAGCTTGATGAAATCTGTTCAGCAGGCCTGGAACTGATGAGCTCTTAAGTTTTTTGAAGCATCTAAAATAACTTTAAACTGTCAGGTGGAGGAAGGCTGTCCCTTCAAGATGAGAGAGAACAGGGAGCTATGCTTTCTAGGTGGATACTATAGGGCTGTGGTGGGTTTGGTCAGGAGAAGTAAATAAGGTTTAGACACCAGTATTCATTTAAAAGGTGATGTTCCCATACCATCTGGGATTAATACACGCTACAGAATGATTCGTAAAACTGCACGGAAATGATGTATATTTATCCAATACCTTTGGCTCTCAGCACTATTCATAAAAATGTAAGTTCCCAGCTTCCTTTGAAATAGAGACTTGACAGTGTATGGGGTTCCCTGCTTCTTGTTAGCATCTCATTTAAGCTAGGGGTGGATGGGGAACCTTTTACTTTCTCTTGTGTCCCTGGGGAAGGGCAGTTCAGTCTACCTCCCCATTATCCTGCCTACTAGCAGTCCTATCTATAAAGTTATAAACAATGGTGATTTTTTTCCTGGTAAAAATGATCTTGGATGAGTTGAAGATCAGCTATGCAAAAAGTTTAGTACTTACTATATAAAATGTAAAACACCAGGACTAGATTTCTCCCTGGACTATTGGTAGGCCTTTCAAAACTATAACAAATGTTACTGAAACAAGTAACCCCAAAACAAAAGCCAACATTTTAAGGCAAAACAAGCCCTGGGCAAAACTAAGTACAGGCTCAGCACTCGTTATACATTACAGAATGCTTATTCCTATAGCTGCAGGTGATCTAGATACTCCATAGCAACAACCTTGAAGCATTTTTATTAAATATTGTACCATTAAAAAGCAATAGTTGCAGGGACTCTTCAAAAACAATCAATATTTGATAGACTACTAGAATTTTGGAAACTGAACTTCAATTTTAGTTACTCTCATGACAAAGATTTTTACTCTAAAAACCCTCACCACTTTCCAAGTGGAGGAGTGGGTTTTCTTACAATGCTTTTCCACATAAGTCTGGTCCCAGATTGAGCAGTTACACAATACTACAGCCAGCTCTGAGCAGGAGCAGCTGAACCATTAGTGGTGAGGGGAAATGGCTGCCCAGACTGTTGGTGCCCTCAGGCCCTAATAAGAAAATTGAACGTGAACTTAGCAAAACTTGTCTGAATTAAGAGTTTACATGGAAATCCCTATTAAAATCAGCAACTTGATGATAGAGCAGTTTGGAAAAATCTCTGATCATCTCACTGCCAAATTAAAAATTACTTTATAGGACCAGTTACTTTTATAGTGCAAGTGCTATTGAACACCCATTATCGATAAGCCTTAGTAAGGCAGAAGTGGGAGGTTAGTTTAATGCTTACACTCAAGATCCAAAGTCACACACAGCCTGACATGACAGTTTTCTGGTACCCGGTGACAATCCAGAAACTGCCCTCGGGGTAGCTCTGTGATCCTGAACGGTTTGGTCAGTCATCTGGGATGTAGGAAACTGACTGCGACATTTCTGCAGTGGAATGAAAAAAAAAATGGAGAAACTTCAAAACCTTTCATGAAATAGTTATTTTCTGCTTTGCTATGTTAGCCGCTAAACTTGTCCTCCTTCATTTGGAAAGCATGGATTGTTCTGCAGCTGGGGATTGAACTGAACCTGGCACAGGTCCCTGCTGGAAGAAGAGCACTGTATCCACCCTGGTAGTTGTGACAAGTACTCTTCCTTGTGAATTAATCTAGACTCAGGAGACTAATTTGGAGTCTCAGTGCAAGTAATTGTGCATATGCAGAACAGCAATGCTGTGGGTGGCTTGTTGCATTAGCACATGTTTGGTTTTAGTATATGTAAAGTAATGCTGTAGCAAGCGAAAGTACCTCCAAGGCCAGAAACAAGACACTGGTGCTGGGCTGTAAGATGGCATTGTATGACAGTGATATTAGTGAGGGGATGAGAAGTTTTTCTCCCCAGAAGCTAGATGTTTGGGACCAACTGCTGTGGAGCTGTGCTACTTCTGAAAGTGCTGGGAGCTTGAATCCTTGGTGGTGGCCCTGGCCATGAGGGTTGCCTCTGGCTTACTGTGAAGAGAAGCTGCTCTGATGAGTGGGGAAAATCTCACATTTGGAGATGGTTACTGTGATGGAGGAAATGGGACCATCTTCCTTTCTGACTTCACTGCTCTGTTCATTTCAGTTCTCATCCTATTTCAGAGTTAATGTGTTGGGCAGCTGGGTGTAGATGCAAGCAAGTGTATTGAATACGTACAGAACAGTATAGCAGCAGCTGCAGCTAGGAATGCCCAGAGCCCAGGCCACCAAGCAGCGATCCAGAGCATCTGTTTGGTGCCTCCCTCAAGCACCAGTGCTGTGCTGCTGCAGCACTCTGGTATGGGGAACAAATAGCCCTTTTCATTGACCAAGGGGCTGATGCTTCCAGAAAGGCATGCCTGGCCTGGGGGTGACTGAAGTGACCCAGCATAGCTCTGAAAGGGGATGTTTGTGCCAGTATCTGATCCCTCTCCTTAGTGCATGCCTGCTTGCTTGAGAGCAGATGCTTCCCTGTGCTCACACACACTGCTTGGGAAATGAATTCAGTGTCTGTGTGGTGAAAGTAAACATCTGAGCATCGGAATGAGACTGGCTGTAGCTCTTCCTCAAAGTAAGCACACCACATGGACTCAGCAGCTAAAAAGATTGTTTTAGTAGGACGCAAAATGAGATGCTCTTTAAACGGGAGTTGAACTTCTGCATCAGACAAACCATAATTTAGATGTTTTATAAAGAAATCTCTGTCTACTGTCCCTTTACTCCCAGCCTGCAGTTCTAATTATAGTTCTTTCTAGCTCCTCTGGAAAACTCTCCTTCACCTTGGAGGTGGAGTTGCTGGAGTGGCCTCTGGCCAGAGGTGATCCTGCTCTTCCTTTGCCAGCTCTGGAAATTGCCTCGCCATCTGTGGGGCTGGTTCAGAGCACTGAATTGGCAGAAAACTAACTCAGGAAACTTTTTAAAGCTTCTTCCAGATGAGCATGTTCATTTGCTGCTAGGAAAGGTGTCATTTCCCTGTCCCTTGGGAGGGTGTTTCCTGACCAGGGTGCCGGTGCCAGCACAAGGTGAACAGGCAACTTTCCTTCCTATTGCCTGTCTGTGGTCTTAAAAAAACCAGAACATATGGTATGAATGGTGAGCAAACAAAGTCACGATATATTGAGTTTTTTCCTGACTTCAGATCCAGGCTGTCAAGCATAAAGGATTTTGAAAGCTTTGTTTCAGTTTCCTCTATCCTAAATGGAAAAGATTATTTGGAGAATATGCCAAGACTCATCAACATCCTCCTTTCCCAAAACAAGACATGAGTCCTTACTGAAGCAGTGTATAAGGGTGCTGGATTGTGATGTACACATTGGTGTAATAAAAAATCCTTGAGAATGAGAGATGAGATCTGGGCCTTTTTAAAATCAGTGGAAAAATCTGCTAAATGTGGTGCAGATCTTCCAACATGTTAACTAGGGACGTCCACTAAACCATGAGGCTGTTGATACCTTGACTCCATATGTACTAACAGCAATTTGCCAGTGTGAACTTTTAGTTTCTGTTTGCTGGTGGCCTGGAGAAATGCCAAGCTGCATATGCTAGGTACGCGCCTTTTATCCTGTGAACTGATGAAAAAGAAGATGCTGGAATCTGCTTTGTGGCCATTAACAAAACAAAGTGGTGACTCAGCCAGGGGAATTCTAAAAAGACAGTAGATCAAGACTTAAAGAGAAAGATTAAGGACATGTAACTGTCGAATGATGCAGAAGTCTGTATCTGTCGTAGTCATCATAAACCCCAGCACTCTTACAAACCAAGATTTTTCCCAAGGTCAGAGGAGAGTCTGTCCCTTGCTCTTCTATTAGACCATGGGATAAAACATGCTTATCCACATCAGGTTTGTATTTACTCACCTATGTTACATTTTGATGCCATCTAGAAAATGTGGTGGTGCTTTGGAGGTTTTGGGGGGGCTACAATCTAAATCTGCACTCATTCAGCTGGGTGGGCTGGTGTTCTGCAGAACTACAGATACTTTAGTGTCAGCTTCATGGAGCCTGGAGTGACAATGCAAATGCAAATACCTTTTGCAGTATTTGAAATGTTGATTACATTGGCATTATATAGGACATTGGGGACATAAGAATCATTTGGCATTGACTTCATACTGGTATATTTATATTCACATTTTTCTATTTATGATTGTTTAGGAATAGGATCAGGAAATGGATATTGAAACGTTAGTTTCCAAAAGTGAAGATGAGTGAAACAGATGACGTGATTCTTTAGAGTCATTTTGTACAATCAGGGAAAGAAAAGAGTAAAGGAGAAAAACAGTTTACATGTCAGTTTTGTGAACTTCAGGATAGAAAGGCCAACAAATACAGTGAGAAACAGTCAACAGCATTACTTTTTTGTGAGAAGTGATGATGAGAAACTTGGCTACAAAGACAATGAGAAATTCTGTGGTGTAAAAGATCACAGTCCAGAGTTACCAGGTTCACTGGACTGAAATCAGAACTGAAACTGGATGCCAGCAGAATCAGACACTTTGGCTCCACAGAAGAAAACTGGGCAAGAATAAAGATTTTTTCATCCAAATGCCATGGCTCCAGTCCCTGGCTCTAGGAAAAACATGCACAGAGCTTGGTTATTGTTTTCCCTGAAGATGTATTGTACAATTTGGTAAAGCACAAGAAATTGCATTTACTTATTAGGGTATTTAGAATAGGACGGAGCAATAGGCTAAAGATAGAGCATGGGCTATAGGTCTGGAATGACCTTTCCAGTCACTGTTTGCTGCCCTAACCCAAGTGGCTACACGGCCATTATCTTTCCATAATTTACTGTAAAACTAGCAAGGCTTTTGCTAGCTCTGCCCTCTTAGTAGGCTGCTTCAAAACTTTTCTGAAAAGAAACCTTATTTCCTTTGTAAAGCTCCACAAAGTTTTGTTGGTGTTTTTTTTTTTTTTTTTTTTTTTTTTTTTTTTTAACCCACTTCTTTGCATTGCTGGTATTATGACTTAGGTTAATAACTTTCAGTAGTAGCAACTTCCAGGACAGTAGGGAAGCTATTTGCAGCATTTGTTTTCCTAAATTGGATTGACTCACTTTCTTCTTTCTAGTAGAAGCACCTCTCCTGGTGTGAGACTTTTTACCCACTTCTGTGTTGGCCTTAGAAGTTTGTATCAGCTTCTGTGCTTACTCCAAAAATTCTTTTGGAAATGGTTATCATCTGGCTACTTCTGAGGTCCTTTCCCTACGATTTTCCTCACTTACCATTTCCAGCTAGCTTTAGCACATTTCACTTAAGGAAATTCCAAGGCTCTTTAGTGTTTGTATTCTTGACTTCTTCGGGAAAGTTTACTTTGCTCAGTTTCCCTTCCTTAAAGTCTGCCCTTTTGGAAAAAAAAAAAAAAAAAGTATAGTGTTAGACTAGCATATGCTTCTTTTTCCATTTAACTGTACTGCTATCAACTTCTGATGACTCAATTCAAATTTATTTTCCACGTTCAATTCTTCTATAACACTGTTTCTAAAATAAAGTCTAAAATAGATTTGTTTGTTGGTTCAATAATTATTTCATAAAGAAAACTGTCAGCTGTCATGTTCAGGAATAACTTTGACAAATCATTAGTAGAAAATGCCGGTTTGTGTAAGCAAAATGGAAATTGTTTATTATAGAATTCCTGTTAGTATTCAGCTTTTAATAAGAGAGTGGGTTTCAACAGCACGTTATTGGGGTGGACCATCTAGAGCCTCTCTTATGCTTCTTCCACATTATTAAAAAAATAAAACCTTATTATTTTTAACTATACTGTCCTTATTTTATTATAGTTTATTACATCATTGATAAATAATTCTACCACCCTGCAACATTTTCCTTTCTTAAACATCAGATGTAGGTACCTGGCTTGGGGTTAGGGTGACACATTCCCTAGATCTTAAGTACCTGTATAATATCTGTGTTCAGTCACACATTAGCAAGTTTATCTCTTAATTTTTCTGTTCAAATCTCTTGTATTATGTAAATGGTAGTGAAGGTAGGCATCCATTTTAAACTGCTCAGAAACTTACATATAACTTGGATGTTTGATATCTGTTGAGTAGTTAAGCCTCTTTTCCATGATTCCAGGACTTTATATGCTCGTGTGGGTAAGTCAAATGCTTTGTCTCATTGAGTGCAGAGTGCTTATGGATGTGCAAGAAGTCATCTATGCAAGTGAAGCAGTTAGATCAGGCCTCCAGCTGGCACTATTAATCTGAGGTGGCCTTAAAATGAATAAGTGTAATTGTGATAAATAATTACTTTATAATACTGATGTGGTAGAAAAGCTTATTAAACAACCAAGAAGATTGCAGAAGGTCGGTTTGATACTTAAGTTCTGTTGAGTTGGAAGAAGCTGTTTTTTCAGACAAAATAAGCAATCATTCATGATAGTGTTTGACACCGATCTGAAACACCGAGGCAGAAATGGCATTGATGTGGTCTCCAGTTGCCAACATCTTGCTCAGTTCTGTGCAATAATTTTCCAGTTTTTAGTTTTCTGATCAAGAAATAGAAAATAATATTTAGCTTTCTCATAAAGGTAGCATGTTGGGATTAGTTTCCATAGACTGCTGAATTCAGCAGATGAGGAGCTTCATAAATCAGACAATCTAGACGTGAATTGCAATCTGGACTCCTCCTTTGGGACTCCTTTGGAAGGCAAGTACATTGAGACATTTTCTCTTGGATTATCGTACCAAGAAACTGCTGCATGAATATTAGCCCATTGAACTTTTTTAGCATTTTCAATATGTTCTGTCTCTTACAGAGCCTATTATTCCTGACAAGATGATTAGAAAGTTGGGGTTTTAAGTGTAGACTGTTTGTTCTTTGTCATGGTTGTTCAGGGTTAGTCCTGGTTTCTTCATGTGCTCATGTACCCAAAGACCAGCTGCAGGTTGAAAGGGGAGGTGCCGTGCAGTGGAAGAAATCTCTTGGAAAACGTGTGATGTATTAGTTTATACTTAAATCATGAGGCCTATTATTCATGCTGTTCCTGGTCTTCATCACCATGGCTGTCAGCTTGATATCCTTTCTAATCAGCTGGGTAGAAAGGGTTTAAAGCCTCAGGCGTACATACGAAGCGGAGAAAAAAGCACTCCAAAGGCTGCCTGGGAAAAGTTGCCTTCTCTGTCAGTGGGGAGCAAGAGCAAGGGATAGAAATTATTTTGAGGTTTTCTACTTTTGTTTTGGTTTGTTTTTTCTTGGGGAGGGAGGGAGGAGAAAGGCAATGGCATAGCCTTTGCCTATGTTCCATTTAGCTTAATAAGCCTCTTCAAACCTTAATGTACCTCCTCATCCTAAATTATAAGAGCAAACTGAGATGGCCCCAAATTTGCCCCTGTGGGCTGTTTATGTCTGACTGTTATCACACAGGTCCACTTCTTAGAAACAGTTTTAATAAGTGTGACTAACTAGAGCCAATATAAGCTAGTAGATTCTTTTTAGCAAGTTTTGCCAACCACAAGAATCCTCCAGCCACCCCAAAAGCACATGAAGCACCTTGGAAGAAAAGAAAAGTAAGTCGGTTGCTAAAGGTAAGATTTTAAAAGTAAAGCTATTTAGATAAGTGGGAGTATTGGAAATATTCCTGAAAATACTTATGCATATACTTAACCTTAGGCATAGACACAATTGCATCAACTTCAGTGGGACTATATATATTTCTAAAGTGAACCACCTGTGTGTTTGAGAAGACCAAGCTATTAAGCTTCTCTGCATGTAGAATTTTATCCTGTGACTAAGTCTTTGTGTATCTTGCTGTAAATTTACCCTGAAGCTTGCCATAAAGTCAGTGCTTTTAAAGAGTATATTTGAAGAGCTCTAGTAGAGTCTCAAGACAGTTATAATAGTGTGTATTTGATTTATGGCATGCCATTGAATTAGAAGGGTGCTTGAAAGGGGATTTATGTTAAAATAATGTAGACAGTGATTTAGAGCATGGATTGTGGCCATAAGTATGGGCAACCCAGAAGAGTTTATTGCAGCAAACAGCTCATTGCCTTCTGCGGAAAAAAACACAGAAGTAGAAAATTTTGGAGATTGTCATCCTGGCTAAGTATATCTGTCAACTAAAAATACTGGTCAACACATGGCTTTTCAAAGTAAAGATGACTTTCAACAACATTTTGAGTAACCAGCACTGGATAGAATCATCAATGAGCTGGAACAGCAATTTGGAAAGGAGAACCATGAAATCAATAAACCAGCTGGGACAACGAGTCCAAGAAATACACATTTCTTGGAAAATGACAGAGCATTCTGGCAGTAACTACTATAAACGAGAGTAGATCTGAGAATTTTGCCAAATTCTTCAACAATACTGTGATGGCTCCTGAATAGACACATGCCTTGACCCGCTTAGTAAACATTTGGATTTTATACAAAAATGCAGATATGAAATCTTAAAATAATAATTCCAAAGCTTTTTTATAACTCTCTAGATCGCTCTCAGTATTGTTTTCATAATTTCTTATTCGAAACTTAAATTGTGAAGCCAAAACATCAGCTGGCATACATTACCTGACGTTTATGAAGATGAGTTGATGTTAATGATTTGGGGCATAACCTGTCTCCTTCAACATGTCTATTGCCTGCCTTTAAGCACAGTCTGATATTTCAGACTTAAGTGGATTTTAAAAAAACTTGAGGCTGTTCTGAAAAATGGAAACAGGGTACCAGCATAATACTGAACTTTACAAATGGATATTAAAAAATGTTCATGTATGCAAATTGAAAGCTATGAAAAAAAACACCAAACTTGTGTTGGGAAAGACATGAAGATCACAGTGACTTATTTGGTAACAAAGTGCATCTGAATGAGCACAAAATAAGCTTCCTGCTGCTGCACAAAGGAGTACTCTTCTGTGCCTTAAGATGCAACAGATAGAAACAGTGTAACTGTAAACCTTTTGGTTTGGATTACTCTATATAATTCTGTTACAAACAGCTGATGTGGGGATTGCTAAATTTATTGGTTGGTTTACTAGTTTTAAGGGTTTTTTTCTAATAGTGACACTTGGAAAACAAACCAGCAGTGATCCCCGATGTGAGCTTGTGATTCCCCGCTTACAGAATCTGATCAAACAGTTTCACGGATGAAAAACATCATAGATTCATTCTTAGAGTCTGAACTCCCAGTATAAAATCTCCTGGGATTCACTGGGAAAGGCAGCGCTCCTTTCTGGAACAGCAAGCCTCATGAGTGAAGTTACTCACTCCCCATGACTGTAAGGGTACAGCGGATAAAAACTGATACGGGACGAATGCCGAGGACAGAAAGGTCTATGCAGTGTAATGATGCATGAAATATTAAGAGGGCGGGCATTTGGCAGCTTCATTAGGAGGCCAGGGGAAGCATTCTGCACACCAAGAAAGGATGAAGGCAACTGTGTCTTGGAAACTTGACAAAGAGACCTTTGTGTTCTCCTCTCTTGTTTGGTCTAGCATCGTCACACTCCTCTCTCTTCCCGGAAAATGCCCTCATACACAGCAGAGGACCCTCTGTTTCTGTTTGGGTGGATGTACAGGTCTCCTTCAGTCCCCTACCCCTGACACACTGAATCAGTCTTCTGATGGATCCACATGGATTCACACAAACTATGGGAGTGGATGGGAGGGAGCTCTCTTGCTCTTGTTTCAGCAGGCTGTATGTTCAGCCAGACATTTCAAGATCAATTACTCTCAAATTTGAGTTTATGTACAAGCTTGGGAATGAAAGATTCTGAAAGATTTTTATTTATTTATTTATTTTTATTTTAATGGGAAAACACAACTTTACCCCAGTGCTCGAGGCTTGATCCAATATCTGTGCCTCAGTGCAACATGTAGAGAGTTGATGACAGGAGCACAGAAGATAGAGTTTATAAGTAAGTGGCAGCAGAACTGCACAGAAAACTGGAAATTGAAGACAAGGAAGTACCTTTAAAAAGAAAGAATTTGCTTAGGCTGGGGGCTGACTTGCTGGAGAGCAGCTCTGAGGAAAAAGACCTGGGAGTCTTGGTGGACAACAGGATAACCATGAGCTAGCAATGTGTCCTTGTGACCAAGAAGGCCAATGGCATGCTGGGGTGCATTAAAAAGCGTGTGACCAGCAGCTCAAAGGAGGTTATCGTGTCCCTCTCTTCTACCTTGCTGAGGATGCATCTGGAGTACTGTGTCCAGTTCTGGGTCTCCCAGTTCAGGAAGAACAGGGAACTGCTGGAGGGGGTAGAGTGGAGGACCACAAAGATAGAGGCCTGGAGCATGTCTCTTATGAGGAAAGGCTGAGGGATTTGGGCTTTTTTAGGCTGGAGAAGAGAAGGCAGAGGTGGGAACCGATCAACACCTATAAAGGCTTAAAGAGCGGGTGTCAAGAGGATGGGGTCAGTCCTTTTTCAGTGGTTCCCAGTGAGAAGACAGAAGGAAATGGGAATCAACTTGTACATAAGAAGTTCCATCTAAACATGAGGAGGAACTTCTTCACTTTGAAGGTGGCAAAGCACTGGAACAGGCTGCCTAGAGTGGTGGTGGCATCTCTGTCTCTGGAGCCATTCAAAACCTGCCTGGATGAGTTCCTGTGTGACCTGCTCTAGAACGACTTGCTTTGGCAGGGGGTTTGGACTAGATGAGCTCTTCTATCCCTATATTATTCTGTGATCACATGATGAGAAATCTAAATTCTTCACTTGATAACATTTAACAGAGGCAGTCTCACGAAAACAGCAGAGGGAATCACAAGCATTTGGATAAGTTCATAGGCACTATAGTTAGACTATTTCAAGCCCCTCTTATTGTGTTTGTTATAAAACTAATTTGTATGATGTTAGTAGATTGATAGCCCACTTTGTACTGTACATGATTTTAATACACTCTATAGATTACAAAACTAAAAATCAGTTGTGTCACATCAGAATTGCAGTATGCCGGGTCTCCAGGCTAAACTAGGAGATTATTAAAGAGATCCTACAGTTCAAAACAGGTTTTATTCACTTAACTTGTGCCTGAATATACTCTACAGTTTTCCTATCGTTTTATAGTGGGAAACAGATAAAGGAATTATTTCTTTTTTTTTTTTTTTTTTTTTTTTTTTTTTTTTTGTTTTTATTAACTGTATTGAATGATGGATTAGACCTAATTGTCATCCCAAGCTTATAAATTGAAGAAAGAAATTTCTTTTGCAAGATTCTGCCTGTATTTTGTAACACATTTGAGAAACTCTCATATGGATTAGATCTCCTGAGTCTGCTAGTGGCTGACATATGTTCTGTGAAAAAGAAAAATGACATATTGTTTTGTAAAGCTATTCCCTGTGTCTTCCCATTTGCCAAGTTTACTATATATTATTTGAGGAAAAAAATGTTGTGCAAAATATTTCGTAATTTAATAGGGAAAGTGAAACAAATGATTGCAATTGTTTGTGTCACTAATAGATATACTTATGTTAAGTGTAAATGCTGGTACCGGGAATATTTATTAAGCTCTACAAAATATTTTCACTTGGAAAATTTCAGATTGACTGGTTTGTACCCTGTGGAATGGGCCCAGCCCAATTAACATATAAAAATTGAATGCTAATAATTGATACCAGATGAGATGAGCAAACCATGAAAAGCTGAATGATAACAGCTTTCACAATGCTTTTTGAAATGCACATCAGTAATGCCATAGAAGCTTGGAAACCAAATACCATAGTTAACAGCTGGCATCAAAGAAACTTAGGAGATAATAGGAAGAACATGCCCTTGGACTATGATATAGTGCAATTATGTGCTAATGTGTAAAAGGTCCTTGAACAATACTTTTGCTTTGTTTTTCAGGGGATTGCAACAGAAATAAAGAAGCTGATCCTTGGAAATGAGGATTTCAAGGCGATTATGTTTCAATACAGTCCACTGGATCTCATGTGTTGCTAATGTCAGTATTTGGGTAGAAACATTCAGAGATTAATGGCTTCGAGAAATGGTAGTGATGAGGATGTAGTGATCCCTACTTCTTCAGGGTCAACACCAAATTCAGGATTTAGAATGATGCTCTCTTACGTGACATCTCGAGCTCTTGTCTTGGAGGCTCAGTCTCATCATGTCAATCTACATTGTCCTGTCGACTGTAGCTGCACCATAGCTCTAGCTGTGTCTCCTGCTCATGCTATAGTGTCCATGAGGAGGGTTTTATTTGGCATTGCATAATGTGTTTGCAGGCGTATTTCGAGTCTAAACATGCTGTATGCACAAAGTTGAATTATTTTTTAGTTCTATTGTATTTGAGTGCCTTTTTATCATAGGCCCTGGCATTCATAGAGAACACCCTGGTACCTGCTAGATAGGTAATAGGGCCATGCACAACCAATCCAGGAGGTTTCTGGAGCATATTAAAGACATTTTCTTTAAGAAGATGATCGATGAACTGATTAGAGGAGATGCTTAGCTCAATCTGCTACTCTCAAGCATGGAAGAACTGGTAGAAAAGGTGAAGGTCAAGGGTAGCCTTAGATGCAATGACAGTGACACTTGGCAAGTTCCCATGGAAGACAGACCTGGAGGGAAAAGGGACCCAGAAGAGCAGCTCAGTCTTCAAGGACAGCCTCCTTAGAGCATGAACATTCTATTGCAATATGTAGATAGTGAAGCAAGAGTAGCAGAATATCAGAGTGGATGAAGAGGGCGCTCCTGACTGAACTCAGATGCAGAAAGGAAGCACACTAAAAGAGGAAGCAGTGACAGCTGGCCGGGGGGAATACAGAGACACTGCTTGAGCGCTCAGAGAAGGAACTGCAAAATCCAGAGCTCAACTGAGTTGAAACTAGCAAAGGATGTAAGGGGCAAAAAGAAAAGCTTCTTGTGCTTATGCCTGGAAACAGTGACCAGTGTCAGCCTCAATCCAGTGACCACCCAGCAAGTCTGTTCTGATGAGGCAGGTTCAAGGTCGAGCCAGGAAATCAAGCCAGCAGGTCAGGATCAGGGCGGTAGGAGACTGGGCACCGACACAGCTGCAGCACAGCTGCAGTGTGCCTCAAGCAGAGGCCAAGTGCAAAATCCTCAGCTTGAAAGCAGCTCCCACGGGATGGAGAGGCAGGCAGGCTCTTGCTGAGGCTGCCTCTAGCTTTCTTCCCAACAAACAGTTCAGATCAGCAAAAAGGCTGACCTTGAACTCAGTCAACTAAACTCCTGAACCAACTAAAATCCTGGAAGGGGGAGTTCAGACAAGGGCCTGATGCAATACAGTCTGGGGATTCACCACCCAGAAAGCAGAATTGAAGAACAAAACCTGGGGGACAAGGAGCTGAATGTGAGGCAGCAACCTACCCTTGCAGCATAAAAAAAAGCTGACTGCACTCCAGGCTCCATTAGCAAAAAGGACAGCCAGCTGCTGAAGGGAAGTCATTAGTTCCTCTGTTTCTTTACTCTGATCAGTTTTGGGCTCCCTATCACAGGAAAGACACCGACACACTGAAGCAAGTCCAGTGGAGGGCTGTCAAGATGTGTGGTTGGAGCCCATGATGGTGGAGAAGAGGCCGAGACAACTGTGCTCGTTCAGCCCTAATGAGAGGCGGCTTCAGGGGGAACCCTTGTGTTGTGCGCAGAGAAATTGGAGCCAGACTCTTCTCAGAGGTGCACAGTGGGCAAGAGGCAATGGAGATGACTTGAAACATGAGAAATTATGACTCAATAGAGTAATTTATTTTTTACTGCAAGAGTGGTCAAACGCTGGAGTGAGTGGTTTGCCCAGGGAGGCTGCAGTATCCTCCACCCCTGGAGCAATTCAGAACTGACCTGCATGAGACCCCAAGCAACCTGCTCTGAGCAGGAGCTGGACAAGGTGACATCTGCAGGTCCCGTCCCACCTGTGTGATTTCATGTGTCAGTGAGGCACTTTGGTGCAGTGTCAGACTGCAAGTCCTAGGACAGTACATGGAGCAGCACTTGTATCAAGAACTCGTATGCATTATTCTGCTCCAACATCTGTTAATAATATAGCAGAGCACAAGGCAAAACAACTTTCTAATGGAACTATTGAGAAAAGCAACAGAGGGAGAATTCTGTGCAAAATAAGTAATGTCAGTGTGACTTAACTGTTGCGTTTGCCTGGAGCTCCAAGAACAAAATGGCCTGATCCTGTGGCGCACTTGCAGCAACGTGAGAACGGCTGAGTACCCTATGTTCCCTTTTATACCAGCAAGGAGTGAAGTCCTGAAATAAAACGGTGAGATGGGTGCACAGGGTAGCTGTTGCCATTTTTCTAGACTCTCCTAAGCACACTCTCTGAAATGCTAAATAGCACAGTCTCTCACCATTCTTCTGCTCATAAACCAGATCTACAGCTCCAGTGGTTAGAGTAGGCAGCTGGACTGGCTCTGGTAATTAAAGTCATCAGCTGTATAATGCATAGCTGTAGTACGGTTGTATTATCCCAAGGATAGCCCACTGGTCTGGCTTTTCTTGAGCTGTCACTTCCTTCTTCCAATCTCACTCTAGCCAGATATTTAACTCAATAATTCCTTTGGTAAGCATATCAATAATTATGGCAGTTTACTCTTTTAGTTAATTACTGGATAGAATCTCCCAGTTTAGTGTGTTCAGTATCTGATCCAGTGGTGAGTCAGCGATGGCGAACATATATAGTGATCTAAAGACACCTGTCTGAACTGTTTGGATTTATTTAGCACAAAGATAATGGGGTTAATTGTCCTAAGACCTTTGAATGAGGAAACCTGCAGAATGTATGTTTGATATTTCAGTGATTTACCTGTGACCTAATTGCATAAAAAAGTGTTATAGCAACAGAAGAGTGGGAATTCTTCAAAAATCTTGCTACATACCTACATTAGGATTCATACATTACACAGTGATATAACTTTTCCTTTATAGAAAAAATATTAATAGATGAATTTTATACTAGAGGAAATTTGCCTTTTCTTAAGAAAAAGGTTGGAATTGCTGAATTATTGGGTGCAACTAGTTACGAGCAAAGTATCCAAAACAAAACATGAGGGCAAATCTCTGGCCTGAGAGGCTGGCACTGTGGGCTCCCCATTACGTTATCCACGTTAGAACATGAGTTAAGGATATTTTGCAGGATATTCTGTTAGGGGAAACCATACGGTGCTTTTTAATCTTTTTATGCAAATGAATAGAAACATTTACCACTATTGGCTATTTGTAAATTAAATACTATCTGTAGAGCTGAAAACAGGCTTTTTGTGTAACTAATTTCCATACAAAACATCCGTCAGTATATATTCTTTCCTAATGATGCCAGTACATACAGGGGGCATTAATCCATGGCAAATAAGGAGCTGGAAACTGTTCTTTTACTATTTAGTATTGCTTGATTTAATGGTTCGGAACTTTTTTCGTAGACAGAGCAGACAGTTTCTAAAACAGCTAATGGATTTTTAACACATCCTCCTTTTAACAAAGCACAGTTCCTAATTTTATGTATGTTTGGCCTTGCCTCAAGAAGTCCATACGCCAAAGATTGCAACAGTATGATTTCTTTTCTCCTTTATGGCTGATAGCAGAAATCAATTTCTTACTGCTTTGAATAGAAATTAAAAAAAATAATTTCCAAATATGGCCAAAAAATTTTCTTGCTCGATGGTAGTTTTAATAAGTATCAGATCCATCAGGTAGTCTACGACCCACAGCATTTAAAATACACATTTGAGTAGTGTGAAGTATATCCTTGCCTAAACAGAAGAACTGAATTCACTCAGCAAGAAAGCGTTCAATCTGGAAAGAAATTTTCACTTGCAAATGACTTGAATGAGTGATTTCCTTCTCTACCATGTGTATTGAAATATGCCATCTGACCCTGCTGTTTCTCTGAAAAAATGATCCTTAAGAAAACTATCTGCTGGGCTGAAAAAAGTCTCCTGAAGAATCACTAACTGTGGAAAAGAATCAGGTGTACTCCCTTAGTATTGCTATCAGTGTTTCTCAAGCCTTTCTTGGAAGGATTTTTTTTATGCAAAAGAGAGAACAGTTTGTTTCTTCACTCTTTTATTTCTTTGAACTTCCTAACAGGGAGGCCAGTTGCAAGGTGTCTGACTCGCATCTAAACTGAAGCTGGGCAAAGACCACCGTTTGTTTTCAAACAGTCCTATGAATAATCAACATCTATTGGAAAGCACTTGGTATTCACGAGCTGAAGGCTGGATTTGGGCAGCAGAGCTTAAAGGTGGTTCATTCTACTGTTAGATTCTGCCAGCTGTCATGTCTGAATAAATTAGAAATCCACCCAAATAATTTTCTAAATTGTCTACTAATTGAGGTTAGTATGCATGGAAATACTACTTCTCTTTAATTTCTGAATTAATTTACATCCAAACCACTGCTAAGATACTAGAACTGCATAGGTAAAGCAAATGTCTTGTTAAACCTTAAGAAAGCTTGCAAATATTAACTAGATACATTTTTCACCTCTTCCATAGATTAAGGTGCAAATCTAACTAACAAAAGGTATTACAGATCAGATTGTGAAGATTTGCAACTACTACCGGTAAACCAAGTGCTGTGCTAATACAGTCATACTATAAACATTTAAAATTTTGATTGTCTTCACTCTTAAACTCTGACATCTGAACTCACATTCATAAAAGTTTCCTCAGTCCCTTTACTAAACTTGCAATTAAAGCTGACCTGATTAAGAAGACCTGTTTTCTCAGTCTTGTTGGTAGGACACATTGATTAGAAAGCCTGGGAATCCTCATTGCTATCCAAGGAGTGATCTCTCCCTAGGAGTTCACTGATTAATTAATGAGTGTTTACCTGTGCCTGTTTGGGTAGATTAGCCTGTGCGCATAGCATGGCTGAAGCGACAATGACAGCTACTGGAATGTTGCATCCCCAAACTTCAGTGATAGCGTAGCATAACTTTCAAACCAAAGTCCTGCCCAGCCAGGTCTATGTCTTTTGAAGATGTAATCTTTGTTTATATTTTCCTTAAATCATCATCTGCTCTTAAGCAGGAAAATTTAAGGTTTTTATCCTTTTTTCTTTTTTAATGCATAACATTGTAAGATGAAAAAAAGAGGTTTGGATGGATCATGCAAGTAGTCAATAAATATGTAGAGTATTTGCAGATCTGTATTTACTATACATATTTAATTAATAACTTTCACAAGCTTCTTGAAAGAGACCTATTTTAAATCGATGACTACCCTTATAGAAGCTGAATTATGAAATGACCTAATATAGATATCTGTTGTTTCTTAAAAGTAAATTGTTTTCTCTTTTAAATATTGTGACAGTATTATGGTTAAGTAGTTTAACTGGGAGATTGATGTTTGTGAATTTGGGGCTTTAGAGAACTTTGCACAGGGAGAGTACATTGTCAGTCACTTACAATTTGGGATGAGTATGTGTCAGATTCAAACACGTTAAGAAAATAATTAACATCCAGTCCCATTAAACTGAACAGCATGCTCTCAGGGAGCTTAATATTTTGTTCTAAGAGATGCTTTCCAAGTTTGTGAGGTCTGACAAGGAGATTACATTGTGAGGAGATGTACTGATAGTGGCCGAGATAACATAAAACAACTGTAAATTATCTGAAGGAACAAAGACTAAAAGTGATCCCGGTATAAAGAGTCTCAGTGGCAAATGAAGAAATAACTCTTGGTACAAGGTATAAGGTACTGATTGTACAAACTCATTCCAAGAAATGCTTTGTTATCACCATAAAATGAGATATTGCACCTTCTTCCATTTTCCTGTTTTTGACAAACCCGTTGGTGTTCCCAGGAAAGAACATCTTTTTCAGCAACCTCTGCTAACAATGTTCTGAAGGAAATCCCTTTATGGGTTTCAGAGGCATTTAAGAGGAAGACTACTTTTATTAGTAGTATGTTTTACTATTAAATGAAATGTACCTGGCCAAGAAGGCCTTCTGTAATAGTTAAGATCCCTTAATTCACTATATGCGCTCTGGCTTACAGAGACGATGAGACCTCTCTTCTACGTCAGAACTGCACAGCAATCTAAAAAAGCCCTGCTGGAGTTGGTGAGGGATATTTAGATTTGCACTGCGACAGATTCAGTCAGTGACCCCTAAACTCCCTGTTATTTCATAGGGTCACCTTTGTTTGCAGGGTAAATTCTGTTTCCTGTGCTCCCAGTGAATCCCATTGCACAAAGCATGTATGCAGGGCAGTTTACATTGGCAGGATTCAAATTCCCCCTTGCTAAACGCTTAACAGAATACTTCTTGTTTTCAGGGACTTTGTGCTTTTCCCTTCTCTGTCCCTTTTACCTTCTCCCTGCCAAAAGAAAATCACTAAATGTGTGTGTGAAATGGTTTCAACTTTAAAAAGTAATTGGATTCACACAACTTCTCTCCCTGGCTCCACCATTTCCAAGCGACATGATGTGTGGCCATTTCTTGTCTGTTTCTCATATCCCTTTTTGAGATCCTAACCCTGCTCTGCACCACTTTTATAGACCCAAACCCACATGGTTTTGATTTGGCAGAGGATGGCAGATTGCTCCATATTAGAAAGGATGTGGATGCTTGTTTTTGGATTTTGTTTGGTGTTTTTCAACTACATCTCCTGTTGTTCCCATATTGAATTTGGTTGTAAACTAAAAAGTATGCTACACATTTTGTTATGCTGATCCTCAAGATGGAGCTGCCCTGACGGCACTTCCATCCTCTTCTTATCTGATTCAGATCAAGTAGACTTTAGGGTATTTTTCATGCAACCACTTACTGCAAAGAATTAATCAGTTTGGAAGACAATTAAGACTTGTAGATCCAATTCAATTTACATTGAGATCTCTTCTACTGACAGCACATAAGAGTTGAATAGTGTCTATAAATATCTATGAGTTTTAAAGTTTCTTTACATTACAGTGCTACAAAGATGACTAATGGATATTCACTGCTGGCAAACTACCATTAAGATTGAGTAAGAATCTTCATCTTTAAACTATGTGGTTTTTTGTTGCTTGTATCTATGAAATAAATGTTCATCCCCTACCCACTGAAAACCTCTTATATCAGTTCCTACACTAGCCTTTCAGAAGAATTTAGGCAGAATTCAGCCATTTTCATGTTATGCAACGCATAAAGAAAAACATTGTGTGTCTTCTAGATTACCCAGTAGAACAGCTGAAAAGCCCAAATATCATTTGCTTCATGGCTCTAATTTGGAAGGGAAAAATAAAGCACAAAGAAAAGCTAACTAAACTTTCCAGGATTCAGAACATACTTAAGTAATCTATTCTCTGCATATCTATTAGGTTTCTCTTTCAGTTTCTCTTTCTGCCTCAACGCTTTCCCAGGGAAGGGCTGAAAACAGGGCAGCAGCAAGAGGTGGTTTTGAACACTAGCATCTTTCCTGCAACATCATCTTTTGTTAAAAGCTGCTGTGATGGCAAAACATTCTTAAAAACATGAACTAAGCGTAACCGGGGCATAGACGTCTGCTTAAGTTTTCATGGGGACTGAAATAGCTCTGAGAGATGTGAGCCTCATCTCAACAGGGTTTCCTCTTGTATGCCCTCTATTTTAAACGTGAACTTTCTCTACTCTTCCTCCTCTTCCAGGCAGGTGAGGTTTAGTTACTGCATGCAGTCAATTTACTGTAGTGAGAAGGCTGATACTTACTTTGGGAAAGAAGCCTTACCTATTTTTAATCCAATTCCAATAAAAGAAATTCCAAGGGATCTGCTGGTCACACCTGCCAAGACACACACCAGTCCAAGAGACTGGTTGGAATCACATAGTAGATCAGCCTGACAGGCTGCCAGACTACTCTTCTACTACTCTTCTGCCTAGAAGAGTGGGAAGCATCAGCAGCTTAAGAGAAGAGAGAAACTCACAGCAGGCTTATAAAATATTTAATATAATCCAAAATGCAGATTTACTGAAACCCTGAAACACAGCTCTTCACCACCACCACCACTACACCATGACCACCACCACCCACTCTCTGGTATGCTTCAGATGGAGTTTTTCCACAAATAAAATGTCTCAAACGGTGGGTAATCATCCAATCTAAATTCAGGCTTGCTAAATTATTGGCCGTTTCTTGCAGCAAAGAAAGAGTTTCAAATTCTTGTGCTTTACCGTATGTATTGGGGAAGAGATGAAGGGCAGAAGGGAGGTAGAGAGCGAGACAGACAGACAAGATAGTGATCGTCTCCCTCCCCACGCACACTTTTTCATGTAGCCAGCTTTACTTGCTGCTGCTGCTCTGCTGAAGCCCTTTCTGTGTGTTCTGCAACATCCCTGTGCGCAGGATGCAGCGGTCTGCCCCGGGCACCCCCGAGCAGCTCCGGGGGTGGCAGGAGGGACCCTGCTTTGCTCTGCCCATTGCCATGGAAGGAGCAGGGATGGGCATCGCTTTCCCTCTCTCTCACCCCTTTCGTCCAGACTCGTCCTATCAGAGAATTTAAATTTAACAGCGGGTGAGCTCAAGCTGCCTGCTTCAAGGGCCTCTTGTGGTATGAAAAAAAGACACATTTGATGATTTTTTTTCTAAAATCCCACAAGCTGTATGTGGTTATGTGTTAAGGACACAAAGCCCCAAAGAATTTCATCTACTTCAGTGGGAGTTGCAAATACTGGCTGTTAAAACACAGCCAAGAATTATTGCAAAATAAAGACTGAGGAAGCAAGTACTTGAAGCCCAAGAAAATCCCAAAGCTAAGATTTCTGTGGCAACGTTCAGTCACCCTTCCTGTACATCTATAGATTTTGTTATTATTTAATCTATATCCTGTGAGGTGTGTAGGTTGTGTAATGAAGCCAAAACAATATTGCTTTGGAAAAGTTAGTATTTGTAATTTCCTGACTTTTGAGTATTTGGTTTTTCAGCCTCAGTATGTTCTACGTGTCCTAGATATAATTGGCTTGAATGTTTTTCTTCTTTTTAACTGTTGATACGATGATTACTTTCTGGAGGAAGAGTGAAAAGACCAATGCTTTTTCTTTGGCTGAGTACCACAGAATATACTTTACGCATTTTTTGCAGCGATACTACACTGGTGAGGGAAAGTTGGTGTAGGTGGGAGTTTGGCTGCTCAGCGCCTCTCAGATGAATGAGACTTGGAAGCCTCTCAAGGACGGTGTTATTTTTAATTCCCTTTCCAAACTCACTAGAAACACTCGAAGGTATAAAGCTTTTTACGTGTGTGTTTACGGGACAGCGCATTTACTCCAGCGCCTTCCCCCGCCGCACCACCTCCTCAGCGGTTCGGGAGACTGTTTGTTTAGCACTCGATAAAAAATAAAAGCTAAACAGATTACCGCAGGTTAAATTAACAGTTACGACCTCTAGTACGGAAAGCTCCACTTCCCTGCTGTGCGTGAAAAACGTAGAAGGGATGTTAAGATGTGCAAGTTAAACACCCTCGCCGGGCTCATCCAAGGAGCCTATTTGGCAGCCGGTGAAGGTGCCCGTGAGGCAAAACATGACGGTGGCCAACGCTGCCCTACCTGCGCGCCGTCCCACCCCACCTGCGAGAGGCGCGGCCCCCGGGACGGGGCTGCAGGCCCGGCCTCTGCAGCGGGGCCGCCCGGGCCCAGCGCACCTGCGGCGGCCGGCAGGGGC
>VZRU01005727.1:0-14990 GCA_013398155.1 Pedionomus torquatus | reverse complement strand
TCTCTTGACATCGCCCTCCCGCAGCAGCGCTGACGGGGGAGGAACGCGATCTTGCAGCCCCCGGCCACGCCGGCTCAGGGGCGCCGGTGCCCGCAGCGGTGCCCGCGCTCTGCCGCCTGCGGCCGGTGAAAGAGGGTCGTGAGGCAGCGGCAGGTTGCCCGTGGGGCGGCCGCAGCCCTTGGGCCTGCTGGCGCCTTGCCTGGGTCGCCGGCTCTCCCTCAGGCCTGGGCAGCAGCACTGACCCCGCCTGCGGCAGCTGCTGGGCCAGGGTTTGTGACATTAATCTGTCCGGTAATTACAAACCTTCTTCTTGCCATTATGGTATGGCAGGTGCCAAAGGGATTTTTAGGTGTTTGGAAGCGCTCCTATCCAGATTTACCCATCAGGAGTGGCCACCTGGTCTTGCTGACATTGGAAACCGACAAGATATTAGATACGGGTTTCAGGAATTGGCAAAAGCTCACTGTGTAAAATATATGATGAATAAGTAAGGCTGCTACCAGGTAGCTGTAAAGGAAATGAGAGACGGTCTGACAATTCTCAGATTACTTTGACACATTTCTGACACTTCTAAGTGTGGTGGGATGTGAAGAGTAAACTTAGAAGCTTTTTTCTGCAAAAGCAGATTTGGAGTGGTGTAGTGAAAGACGGAAGGCAGTGTTACTTCAAAGAGCTTTCTTCATGAGGGTAACAGCTAGGAGTTGAGTTAGAAGCCCTCATTCGGTGTTTGTAACACTTTAATTGATTTGCTTTAAAACCCAGCATTGTGTGGTCTGAGTTTTAGGAAGAAATGGAAGGGGAAGATGGCCTGAGAGTATAAACCCAGCGCCTGAGCCAGGGCAACATTATAGGGAGATGTTACTTCTTTTAAAGCAAGGATTTTTGTTGTCCAGTTTTCCAGGTAGCTTGATGAAGCCAAGCCTTATCAGTTTCATTCTGAACCCAGCTTGCCAGTCAGAGGAACAGTGGATGGACTTTAATACTAGAGTAAATCTCCAATATCCTGGATTTAGGCTGTTGTAACTCAGAGCAGAATTTGATCTCCTACACGCAGGATCAGTAGATACAGGATTTCCCAAACTAAATGCTTTAACATACAATGTAAGGAAAGATAGTGATATGAGCAGGTTATGTCTGCATAACCTGAATTAGACCATAATTCCATGTGTCAGTTCATGATGGTGCTGAGGTCACTTGAAAGCGTGTACTGAATCAATTGTTTTGTGACAGCTGAAGTTTTCCCCAGCTCTGCTTTTGGATTTAATTCAAAACTCTTTCTTTAAAGAAACAACCGTGTGTTAATTTGCTGTATGCTTTATATGAAGCATTCTAGAAACCTGGAACTAAGCCTTGGATTTTTTTATTTGCCTAAAACTCCAAGTGACTTTAATGGAAGTGTTACTCAAGAAGGGAGTTCAAGTGTGGCCCTTTTATGTGGTTAAATAGCTAATTGATATGGGTGCGGTTATACCACTTGTTTTTAATATAAATAGCACCTTGCTTGGTAGGCAGAGAGGTGGGTGGTATAGTAATGGCATTTAGAACTGTTTTAATAAATATTTAGTATGGGATCAGGTTGAGCATTAATTGCTGTTAGCATATGTGGTTCATTATTATCAAGTGTGTATTTACTGGGGCAGGGAAAGAGGTATTGGCTGTCACACAGCGCTGACCATGATGGCTGCTGCAGATATGGAGGTTCTGTCTTCCCACCTTCCTGGCTGGTTTGGTATTGTGTCTATCTCTAGTTATTGCACTACAGTTTTTTCAGTCACCGATTCAGCCTTTAAAGTCAAAGTCAATGATCAGTACTTTGTGAAAGAGGAAGCAAAGTGATTCTCAGCCTTAAGGTGTTAATAATATGCATTATTATTGGTAATGGCTAAGTTTGTGGAATTGAAGTGAAGGCCAATGATGGCCTATTCCTATTGAGTAGAAATAAAATGTAGCTTTATAAAAGGCTGGGCATGACACCATTAATATGTTTCAGATTGAATGATAAGGATTTTAGTAGTACTGTTTTCCTACTGTTAGATGTAGTGTGATGGAGTATCTGAAAAGCTATTTGATATATAAGTCAGTCACAGTGCTGCTGAAATACATCACGCAGTTTAGCTTGTTTATATTCCTTATTTCCTTATTCTTTTTTTAAGTCTGTATATATATATATATATAATGTGACTTTTCGGTTCTTCCTTAGAATTAATCTAATTTCTAATTTTATTTTAATTAAATTTTTGTTTATTTAAATGTTATTCTGTAGAAATAGAATAGAAAAGATATAACACAGTAGAAACACTATCTGAAACATATCCGATTGATCAATTGTGTTTACTTCTTCCAGGGAAAATCCAGAACGTACTTTTGATTTGGTACTGAAAGTAAAATGCCAAGCATCCGAAAATGAAGGTAAGATAGACCTTGCCTACTTGTATTTATTAATAGAAATGAGAGGTGGAAAAAAGATAATAATAGATCAGGATGCAAACTACTTAAATTTTGAATTGCTGTTGAACTGGGATTGTATTAGAAAGTGACAGTCGTTATTTTATTGCCTTTTCAAATCTATTACTGTGTTAATTCATAGTTGTCGTGGGGTTTTGTTGTTATATTTTCATTTGGGTTATTGTAAAAATATTTTTGTTGGAGAGAAATAAAGCTTGGACTTGAAATGTATCTTCTACAATTCTTAAGTCTTAAAACGTTGATTTTATGTAAGGTTTCATTTTAGCAGAACAATTGACTTCTGTCTGTCAGTGGAATGTTAATTTGGATCAGCGTGATAGGGAGAAAGTAAGTTCCTTTCTGAACAATAGAAAGTCTTTCTAGCTTATGTTTGGCAACTGCTTTGGTTTGATACATGATACAAACAACAATGAATGCTGACTTGAGCTTATATTACCCGTCAGTTTCATGTCTCTATAAACACGTGGTAAAAGAGATGCAGTAGTGCAAGAATTATTGGAGAGAGGCCTTTTTCTCCTTTGGTAAAAAGAAGATGGGATTTCTAGTGCTGAAATTAAAGTGACCTCTAGGAAGTCCATTGGGGGAACTCAGTTTGTGTTCTCATCCAAGATTGTTGGCTTATCAAAACACAGGAAGAGAAGCAGTCTTGTTGCTCTCATCATGTTAGTCTATGACAGCTCTGTCTTAATCACAATTGTAAAAATAATAATAGACTACACCTTAAAATAGAGTGTATTTCTTATCCTGCTGTGCTGATGGATACTGTTTCCAGAGTTTACTACTCTAACAGGTTAGAAGCCTACAGAAGTTTATAGCCTCAAACTACTTGTTGGGTTTTTTTTATTATTATTTTTTTTATTTTCAGCCAACATTTCTGTTATTGGTGTCATGGGTATGTGCCTATTAACTTTACAAAAAACATTTTGGTTCAGTTGTAAGCGACTGTAGTTCTTTAGGTCTTTTCCTGACAGTTCCAACAGCCTTTTCTGTTGTATTATATATTATCAGTTATTGATATCTTAAGTACCTCTGCTTTCCTTCCCCCTCCACTCCCCTTTTCTTTTTTCTCCTCTTCATAAGATTGTTCATTTAGTTGTGGAACGACATCTTGGTCCTGGTGCAGTACTTGGGTATTTTCACTTTTTTGTATGACCAGCTGGTGTCCTTCAGTTTATTTCCTGCTTTTTTGATTACCTGTTGGTACAGTCATGGTTTGGAAAATCAGATGGGCTTTCTTGCCTCCCTGGTCTTTGTTGTGGTTTGTATCATTGCACACTTTACTGTCTGTTCTCTCCCTTTTGCAATTTTTGCCTTGGTAATTTCATAGATGATGCCTGTGAACCCTTCTTAGCTACTTGATTTCTGATCTTTTCCTCCTTGCATGTGTGGTTAGTCTCTGCCTCCAGCTAACAGCCCTTCTTGGGGCTTAGGCCTAGCTTCCACCTGCAGGTTTTATTCCATTTCCCTTTCTTCCTTTCCCTCCAGAGGGTTAGACTTTCAGGTCTTCATGTCGAAATCTTGAAAAATGTGGGGTTTTTTGTTCTGTGAACAGGACACGGATCTATATCCTTTTAGTTCCTTTTATCTCCCTTTTGAATTCTGATTTTTGTTTTGCATCTTTGTATCTCTATTGTCATAAGAAACCGCTTCTCATTACCTGCAGGTCTGTGAATGACTGCCTGTACCTGAAATCTCGTCATAGTCACTTCCCTGCCTCGCTCAGTGAGCTTTTCATGCTCTTCGTCAGTTGTCCTCTGTGGAGAGTAACATCTTTATGAAATCTGTGCATCTCCTTGAACTGTGACCTGAGCTAATGTGGAGACTGTATTTGTGACTGTATTGTGGGTGCACCCTCTTCTATTCCAGTTCTTGCCATCATTCCTTCTACCCGGCATGGGCTCAGTTGCTGTTCATCCATGTGGTGGCCAAAGGCAAACAGGAGCTCTGGTACTGGTAGTGTTGGAGTCTGCAGTGTGAGACTGGTGAGGGGTTTCAGCTGACCTGGAGGTTGTATTGATTCTTGCATGAGTCTGTAGATCAACACAAAAGTACAGTCCCTTTTTACCAATCAAATTGGCTGGCTGAATAATCCAGTTACCATCCTGCTAATCTTTGTGGTCCATTTGGGATGTTTAAAAATTTCTTTCATATTATATCTAATTCAATTAACAAACTCATTCCAGTGAGGGTTTGACATCATATTTATGAGTGGTATTGTGAGCACAGTGATGTATCAAATTAATATATCTGAATGTTAAAGTTATTTAAAGGAAACTCACAAGGGACAAAAATGTATTGTCTTCACCACCACTTTAGAAGTAGAGCACAAGGCTTGTCATGCTAAACAGGGAGCTTTCAAGGTTGGTTTATTATAAGGCCTAACAAATTTGACAGTTACCCTGTATTGTAGGTCTTGCCTTTAAATAGATTTTCATGCTAGGATAATCTTTTGAATATATCATACTTGAAAATGTGATCCATTCACCTGTTTCTTTGCTCATTCCTCTTTCTTGTGAAAGAGATTTGTGTTTAAATAGGGGCTTTCTCTCTCGCATCCCATCTGCTCCTTGTACTTGATCCTGAAGCTATGTCAGGGCTGAATTTGTGACATCACTGTCGCCAGTGTTGCCGTGGAAATATCACAGCCACAAAATTATGATCTCCCTGCATGACTGAGCAGCAGGAGAAGCTGACTTGGGAGAGAGGAAGACCTTAATGTGACCCATGTATCTTTTTCTTTTCTATCTTTTTCTTATCTTTCTTATCTTTTCTATCTTTCTATCTTATCTTTTTTCTGTGCTTTTTCTTTTCAAGATTTGCTTTAATTTATATTCTCCAGCGTTTTAATTTCCCTGTGACAGCGTGTAAGTGTTCTAACAAATGAAAGTTGAGGTAGCCCTACTGCATGTGCAGCTATTAATAAGGTGATGTTTTTATGAGGATGATATATGCCTGCAACAATGTGACATGATGAAAAATGTTTCTGTTTAGATTAATATGCTTTAGGAAAAGTATTTTTAGGTAACTTCTTAATTATAGCATAGGTCTCAAAGAATATTATTTTCTTCAGATCTGATGTCCTAGGGCTCTTCCAGCTATGAAGGATCATACATGCACAAAATACAGTGAGGTTTATGTGTATTATTAAATTTGTTCTTAAGTCATTCCACTAATTACTTCCGTCATTGTCTTCTACTCGCTGTAAACACCTAAGAGATTTCATGGAGGTTAATATAAACTTATCACTTCATGTATGATAGGTAGCTCCTGAATTGGTTCCAGGATCAAGTTGTGCTAGCATGTCTTTAGTTATGTTTGGATGAAAATTTTATTTTCCCATTGGATACCTGTTTTTTGCAATTTATGAGTAATTTATGCATACTTGAATATTTATTTATTAATTGATTGAGTAGATCATCCTTTTGGGCTACTCTTTCTCCCTGTTTTAAACTACAGGAGAGCACAATAGCATTGTTAGAATAGCGGCCTTCTAGCTCTTTCCTTATTTTTGGCACAGCAGAAAGAAAAGGGTACTCTTTACATAAATATTATTGTAATTGAGCACTCCACTTAACCACATGAATTTGATGTTTTTTGCTGTTGCTGAACAAGCTTTCTTTATTCTTCACTTGTATTATGTTTAAAATATATATATATTTATTAGAGGGGCTTAATGCCTACTTTTAGCACAAAACAGGATATGGTCCCTTCAGCAATTTAGAATTCATTGCTTACTGTATTTTCAGGGTAAATGATGCTTTTGATATCAGCAAAGACTTTACCTTGAAAGTTGCATTTCAGCTGTATTTAATTAGACAGTTGAGGCATATTTTCTAAAGAGGAGAAAAAAGCCTTTTAGAACCAAAATCAGATTGTAGCCATGTCCTACCTTCAGGACTTTGCAGCACAGCCAAGATGATCAGCAGCAATGAAGTTGATATGTGGAAACATAGTAACTAGGTAGTGTGATAACTTTTTCTTGGGAAAATTTGTAACCCGATTCCAGCAGAACTTTGATATGAATTAACTTCTCTTCACCGGAGTCTGCTAAGCAACTGGGAGATGGGTGCTAAGGTATTCTAACGGCCCAATATTTATCAATTGTGAATTTGGCTTGCAGTGTAAGTAGCATCTCATAGTAAAAGGTTTTACATTGCCTCCTAGGCAGTTGGAGATTTTCATAATCCTTTCCTATATTGCTCCTCCATAATTATTTCCTATATTGCTCCTTAATGAACAAGCTAACAAAAGAAATAGTAAAAATATTTGCCTGTTTTAACATCAGCAGCTGGCCTTTTGCATTAAATTTTCATGTACAGACCAAGAGGGCAAACTTGATAGCAGATTATTGTGTTATTTTAAGGAGGGGTAGTGCACTTTAGCTTTGTGGTAAAATGCTGCAAGTTTTTTTGTGCTTTGAGCTGAACCACCCTTTCTAGATACAGGGGTAATGCAGTGTTACAGTTGTCCTGAGTGCATAGTCTTACATGAGGTGATTGGTTCAAGACTGTGCGACAGGTGTGCCTACAGCAAGTTTACTCTTCTGGCACCCTCTTGTCTCTTGAAGGTTTTACTGTACCTGGCACTATAAGATATGCTTGAGCCTAGAAATTGGCTAACCAAAGCAGTCTGCAGAGTTTTTTTATTTATTTATTTATTTATTTTTTCTGTCCAGGTCCTCCATCATGAAAAGTAAACTGAATTTCTGCAGTTTTGATGTTTCTAAACTCTTCTACAGAACATGTCCAAAATAACAGTGCTAGTGTGTAATCTTTGTGAAGAGTATATATTTGTCTATGCATACGCAATCGTATACTAGTAGCATGTGCACACACACATATATGTATGAACTTTATGTTTTGGTTATATGTGCAAAATACAGTTCTTAATTTAACTCATTGTACAAACTTGATGTTGTGTATAGATTTTATTAAAAACAGATTGCAGAGGCCAGACACAAAAGAAAATGGAAATATAGCAACTAGCAGTAGAAAGGCAGCGTGCCACAACTTCTGTGAACATAAGGTCTTCAGCACTTCTGTCCAGTTTCCCAAGAAGAAGATGACTCAGATTGGTTTCAGTGTATGTGGTTAAGAGAGTGCTGCTTGCTGCACCTTCATTTTCTTTGACTGTAGCACATATGAAGAGCAGCAAAAAGTGTGCAGGTCGATCCAGGAATTTTAACCCCTGAATGTAGTGGTTTGGATTTAGGACTGATTTAAAAGACTTATTTAAACGTGGCTGTTTAAATTTTACCCGAAAACCTCTTTGAAATAGCAGTTCATTTTCTGTTCAAGCAAAGAATAGTGGTTTGAACAATAGTTGTTTGAACATGGCTTGAAATTTGATTGCTTTGTCTCTATTTCCTCTATATGCTAGGAAGCTACCTGTAGCTTTAGGGCTAGATATGTGATTTTCAGAGATGTTTAATAGGTTGTGTTGAATTGCACAAATAACTCCTATAGTTTATCTTGCCTGTGCCAGAGTGATAATAAATCTTAGTGATGCATGTTCTCTAAATTATTTTTCTTTATAGGGGTCTTTTCTTGAAATTTTCAAGGAAAAGACATGAAAACCAGTTTAATTGTATATAGGTGGAGTTAAGAACTATATGAATTAAGTCCAGGAATGCAAAATTTTTTGTATGGTGTTTGACTGGTGATCTGTAAGGTACTAATAAGATACGTAGTTCCAGGAAGGTCCCAATTCTGAAGAAAACTTTAACGCACTTGGTATCTCTGTCCGTGGGTGACCTGTCTAGCTTTGGTAGGGTTTTGACCAAGGGTCTTCCAAAACTGCTTTCAGGATTGTGGTCAAGAACTACTTTTTTTTTTCCTGTCACCTCCCCACCCCACTTTGTTGCAGAGAGCTGTTTATTAACCACAGACTGCGAGCCTGTGGGTGTAATGTGCTGATCAGATAACTCTTTTCCTCTGCTGTACTTCTTTTTGCAGAGCATCACTCAAACCTGATTAAAGAGATAATTCTATCAGTGTAATACATGAAGAGGTCTGCGGAATTTTTTCTAAGAGCAATTAAAACTTTATCTAAAGTTTTATTATATTTATAATCTTTATATACTGCCAACTTTTTTTACTGTTGGTTTTAACTGGAAGGATACTGCATAAGTACTGGCCTGCAGAAAGTTTGGTTTCTCTGACTTTTCAAAGCACTCCATGTTCTTCAGGTGACTATGAAGAGCAATAATATGTTGCTATGAACTAGATAAGCTTTCTTGCAGACCTCATATTTATTTCTAGCTTTTAAGTCTCAAATATTGTGTTACCATATTAGAATTTACTTTATACCATACAAAGTTAAAGATGCTTTTTCACTTTGAACAGTGACATTTCAGAAAATAGACTATGTGATTGTAGTCTTAGATGCAATTTTTTTCATATAAAAAGTAAAAGCTTTTTTCCGTGCTCTGAATTTTCATTACTCAACATCCACCCTGCCTCAGCTCATTAACTCATATGTTGTTGCGTAGGTTAGTGCAGGTTGTTTTTCCTCTTGAAATATTTCAGATGGTGGTACCTAAAAAGCTTGGAAGAAGACATTTAATCTAGCCCAAATTCTTTACAGGATTATTGATTGTTTAGGAGCAGAAAAATTGACAGTCCTTTGTTGAGCATTATGTAAATGTTTTGAGGGCAAAAGCGGGTAGTGCCTGAGATTGTGTTGCTTTTATCCCTTTTGACAAAACCAAGGAATATAAACCAGAGTTTGGTTGGAGTTCTCTGATGTACAAGCACCAAGTGTTACATGTAAGTCTTTCATAAATTATAATCTTTTGTATAACTTTAAACCCTCCACTTGTATCTAAATAAATGTTTTCATTATATTAACATTTCTTTAATTTAATTGGAAAGCTCCTGAGGTTATGAACAATGTTGTCTCTTTGTTGGGACTGTCACTAGCGAAGCCTGAGTGCTGGAGAATTGTGAAGAACAAAAACATTTAAGGCAACTATGATTTTGCATCTAAGATAAAGATTGACATTTGGATGCTTTTTACCTTTTCCTTTCATTCTCCAGAGACTGAGAAGCAGAATATTAGAGTATTAGTCATCCCACTTTTCAGCTTCTCTCCACAGATGTAAAAATGTGGAGGAAAATGTTGCTGCTTTTCAGTGCCTCGTTTCTTACATTTTTTTTTCTTTTTTTTTTTTTTGTTTCACCAACCTACAGAGATTCTTGGATGTACGTGTAATTTGGAGGTGGGCGCAGATATGTGTGTGTAGGGGGGAAGGAGGAGAGCTGCTGGAGAAATAGGTCAAGGAAGCCCTTTCTCCTATCTCCCCTGCATTCTTCACTGGGGAGAAGAGACCTCGGTGGGGAGGGATGACCCGACTCCCCGACAGCAGGCTCTGCTCTACTCCAGAGATTTCAGCTGTGGTAATGTGGGGGCAGGCACTGTGGTATCAATGCTGGTAGAGATGAATTATTCCCCTGCAGGCATTTGCCCGACTGTTGTTTTTTCATGTAATGCCATATGCCACTTTCAGCAGTGTGATCGTGTTTTGGGCAGTGAAATTAAAAAGGAAAAGCTTGATGAGTTAACTAATAAAACTATTAACTTGTTCTAAAAAGAATTTTGTATACAATTCAGTAGAATGGGCATACTAGTATTAATATAACTAAATATAAGCTGAAAACAGCTACCTCTGTCATGTAATTCTGTCAGTGAGTATGAAAGTTGATGTGCCTTTGCTTTTTTAAAATTTAATATTAGTTTCATTTTGGTACTTAACTGTTTGAGATGGCTGCCTGAGGGATAGTCTGAGGGTTTTTAGATTGCTTGCATTCAGAAGTGTTAAGAGTTTGCATATTTTTCTAAGCTAATGTCAGCATGCTTCTGCCCTCCCACACACTGAACAGTCCATCTTACATAGAGGTTTATCATTCTTTAAGGAGATAAGTTATGCTGCTAGCTCTCTTTATGTATAGTTTCACGGCTTGTCTTTCACATATGGAAGATTTGAAATCTGTTTAAAAAAGCTTTGAAAACTAGTTAAAACTTTTAAGGTTTAAAATGCTTTTTGCAAAGCCATAAGACACTCCTTTCTCTAGCGCTGACTTGAAGACGCTGAAGTGTAGGATTTCCTGTCTGGTTCACTGAAATAGTCTTTTTAATTCTTTTTCTTTGCCACTGTTGATATTATCTGGGGATGCAGATACATGTAGATGTGCACATGCTGTGCTGCACATGCTCATCAAAGAGCTGTTGGGATAGGTACTTCTGTTTGTTAATAAAAATAAAACACTGTCAGGGCTGCAAAGGGAAGAGTTACATAACTGTTCATGAAGGACTTAAAAACCCCTGAAGCCAAAATAAGTTTTCCCAGTAAAGTGCTATTGTTATTCCTTCAAATAAGTTTGTGTAGTAAGAGAAGTTAGAGCATTGCACTGCTTTGCAACAGATGTGTTAAGAATCTGTATATTTTCTGTGGTGGGCTGACGTGATAACTCCAAGATACAAGTAAAAACACAGTATTTGCAGGCATGTGCTGAGGATGGAAGATTCTACGTGAATGACAGATACAGTACTAAAATGCTGAAAACATTGACTCCTTATATTTGCCTTTGATGTTTTACCATGTGATCTTAGCACTAGAGGTCTGCATTTAGAACTGAATAATTTGGGTGTACAAAGACTTCTTACAATTTTGATTATGGTTTAGGAGAAAAGATTAAAACTTAATACTAAACTTTATACTGAAAAGAGAAGAGAAAAAGCAGAAGTGGTGAGAGGAAAAAAAGGCCTGAACACGATTTTGGGTGTGGTATCTGCGTTTCCTGAGCTGGGAAAGCCAAGACAGCAGTTTACAATCATACTGTCTTCCTTTGCAAAATTCTCAATCCTTGTTTGGAAGGTACTATTTAAGTATTAAATCATTAATTAGAAATAGGACTTGAAGAACACCCTTAGATTAAATTTCCTAGAGCTTGAATCTGGATTTGGTTTCTTTACATGTTCGAGTGGGTATTGAGATGTAAATTAAAATTTAGCTAAAATTATGAGTTTGTGTCTGAAAATAGCATATTAGTTAGGGCTTCTGTGTTTGCTTTTGGACAAATTTACAAACTTTCTGAGTTAATGCCAAGTTCTAATCATGACAGAGGCATAACTGTCATAAACCAGCTATGTCAAAATACCTTGGTTACCATTACATTTTTCCATAAACTCAGAATGGGAAAGAGTGACACAAGGAATGATTAATACTTCTGCTTACCTTCTAATAGAGAACAAGAAATTCCTATTTATCTGACTTCAGATGCTGTTCACATCCAGGGTTTTCTTTGTCATACGAGTTGAATCTGTTTTAGAACACATCTATATATCGTAACATTACGGTGTCATTGTGTAGATGGAATCAAATGTTTGCTTTTGGGAAGAGGCAGTTCTTTTGCTCTTTTATAGGACAAGCTAAATGGAAAAGTCTGCTATCTTTCTATGTAAATACTGGATGCTAAATGTTGAATTTAAGTGTGTTGCAAAAGTTGCTCTTGACAACAGAGTAGCTGTGCTGATGATGGTTTTAAGGCACAACATCATTTCTCTCAGAAGTTGCAAAAGAAAGTTTATGTTTTAAGGCAGCTGTTCCCAGGAGTAGAGTTGTGTTGTTGAAGCTTGATGGTAATTTTGGTATCCCTGGATTAAGATGCAATATAAAAAAGGAAGTGTAAAAGTATTTTCTGTTACAGTAAGTATGTTTATGGTCTGTTTAAATGCAAAATAAGAAAAGTAGCAGAAAGAGGTAAAGTACAAGGATTGTGTGACAATTTTAAACTTATCTGCAGGTTTGTAATGAGTTTAGAATAATGGAGTGGAACAACTGCCTTTACAGTGACAACAGGGAAACAGTTACTGTAATTTACTAGCAAGAGCTGATCATTCATGCATCCTTTTCCTATCCTTTGGAGGATATTTGGCTCTTAAGCTGTGTGTGCTTGCTGGCTTGCTGTTTGTTTGTGTTTTACTTCAAATAGCTAGCACCACTAAAAGCAGCGTGTGAGGTAAGCGCCCTTCCTGCTTCTGGTGGCACCTGGCAGCCTTGCCCTGTGGGTACTGGTGGGGCAGCTTCTGGAGCTGACAGGAAATGTTTCTCATGTAGGTCCGATAAGGAGGAACTGGTGGAATTTTCATGCCGTGCAATGTAGCGTAGGCTGTTGTTATTTCTCTGAGTATTAATGTCAAGTTTTTTGTGTTTGTTAAAATAAATATGTTGCCAGTTCAGGAAACTGAAAAAAAAACCAACCAACTAGGGATGCCCTTACTTTCTCCTGCCATTTTCCTCATGGCTTTTGGACTTCTAAGGTTCTCTCAGTGTTGGAATTGTGTCAGGGTTATATTAAACTCATATCCTTTTTTTGAGCAAATGGGTTTAACAGCTTCACTGGTGTCTTCCGGTTTTCTGTTCACACAGTAAAACTTAGCTTTTAAGGAAAAAAACAAATACTCAAAGTTAGATCCCTGTCACCCATGGTCACTTTAAGGCATTGGACATTTGGAGATAGATTAAATTTTTCAATTTGTGTAAACAGAATTCTGACTAAAGAGCACAGTTAGGCTAGATTGGCATCATGCAGTAATTCATAGAACTGAAAATAGTTCGTTATGTTGTGACATAACGTGGGAAATTCTGAAAAACTTTGTGTCCAGGAAAGAGTTTTGCTGGTTTTCATATTCTAGACACCTTCTCCCTGCTAAGAATATTGCCAGGTAAAAAAAGACTTTAGTTCCCTAGTGACAGATGAATTGCTTACTTCTTTAGCTGAAACTAATGATTTTTTCCCATCATGTCACAGATAGCTGTGATGACAGTAATTGTGTGCCAGGGGTAAAGCTTACTGACACTAGAAGTGCAGTTAGGTGAGGTTTTGAGAATCAGTTGCAGTTTCAATCAGGAATTTTAATTGTTGCATCTGAGTGAAGCCCTTTTCAGTTTCTGGGAATGGGCATGTCCCACGTGATATAAGTAGATGCATGCATCTGCTTTTAGTTGGGGTCAGAGCCCTGTTGCAAGGTCTGGTCTAAAAATGCTTATACAAGTGTCAGCCAGGGAAAAAAAAAAGTCAGGACAAACTAACACATGTACTTAATACGTAAATGATTTTAAAAGAGAATTGTCTTTCTCAGTCTTGATATAGTATGTTGTAGTTTACAAAAAATAATTTGAATTTTTTTTTCTTTTTTTCATTCTTGTTCTGATGTTAGAAATAAGTGCTATGGAACTGCATGACAAAACAAAAATCAAAATGCTTAAGATAATTGCCTCTAAAGTGTCTGGATAAAAACTTTTTTCACTGGCAATTAAAACTATAATAAAGTAAAGCTTACATTAAATTCTCTGGTAACTAATGAGGGTGACTGTCTTCTTTTTAAATAATGAATTTTGTGTGACAATGTTGGACTCTGACAGATCTAGCTACAGCTACTTTGTCATTGAGAATACTTGTCAGGCCTTCCAGTCCTTGAAGGCAATTTGCATTGTGTTTTCAACAGTGAGCAAACCAGAAATCTTTTCAACTTCTACTGTTGGGGAAAGTGATGAAGGACAGGATAGACCAGATCAAACAAATAAACTACCAGAAGTTTCTGTGGAAGTGAAATAGGATGAATGTTGGAATAGAAAGGTAGGTGAATGAGTGTTGGCTGTGGACAGCAGAGCTGTCAAAGCCAGTAAATCCGCAAGGACTTGCAGAGCCCAAGCACTTGTGCTTGTGGCTGGGGAACACGAACGTTGTCTGCTTGTATATGATCTGCTTCATGCATTATAAATAGGTGAGAGAGGTCTGGAACTGCAGTGTGTGTTTAAGCTCTAGAAAGAGAAAAAAATACTTTGTTTCTAGCTGTAAATTACTTGTGTTTGGTCTGTAGGCTTGCCTGACCCCTGTCATGGGACCGAAGGTCTGAAGGTCTGAAACACTACTCCTCTCTGCTTTTTGCAGAAAAATTCTCGGTAACAGCATTTGCTTTCGTATCTGTATGGCTGCTTCTACCCAGGTGTTTTGCTTGATGATGCTTTCTATGATTGCTTCACTCTCATACTGAAAAAATGCTCTGTCTAGAAATGAAGATACTTTGCTATGTTTTCTGCAAAAGGAGTACCACTAGAAATTTTGGCTTTCTGGTGAACAGTGGCTGTATTTCATATACTGTTCAAGTTTTAAAATTCTCTGTAGCCCATCTAAAGTGAGACATAAGGATTCAGTCTGTGTATGCAATCACTTCAGTAAGTTGTGGCCTGGGATTGCAGAATGATCCGCGCACTCACTAGTTAACATCACTATGAATGACTTCAGTAAAAGAGTGGCTGGAATTTATTTGCTTTAGGGCAGTTGCAGAGGCACTCTTTATGGTTGTATTGTAACATGGATTTAGAATCAGTCTGTGTAAAGTAAATATATACTCCTAGCATGTGCAGTTCTTCTCGATTCATGCTGGGAATGTAACTGGGCAGTGTGTGGAGCCAAATCAGAATTGCTCACATTGTGTCTTAAAATATATATATATATATA
>VZRU01005726.1:48485-100615 GCA_013398155.1 Pedionomus torquatus | reverse complement strand
GGTTGCTGGGGCGGCCCAAGATGGCGGCGCGCTGGAGCAGCGAGAATGTGGTGGTGGAGTTTCGCGACGCCCAGGTCGGGAGGGAAGAGGGGGAGAAAAGGCTGCTGCTGGGGGAGGGATACCGCTCTGACCGGCCCTCCGGGGGCCGGCCTGGCCGTTCCCGTTAGAAGGGGTCCGGGCCTGGCGGGCTCGGCCGTCTCGTGGGGCCTTTCCCCGGTCTCGGAGCCTTGTGCGCGGAGATAATGCCTAAAATTCACGAGACGCTTTATTTCTAGTGTTAATTAGTTCCCGAGTGTGGGTTTTTTAAAAAGTATATTTATAAGCCTAATAGAAGATACTGTCGCTTCCCCCGCATCTTTCCTCTGAGACTGTTACAGCTACTTTCTCGGCTGTGACATTGAGTGTTGCTCAAGGAAAAGCGGGGTTTGCTTTTTTTATAAATAGCAGAAAGGCCAGCTTTTGTTCTTAAAGTTGCTGTTTGCAGGAGAACTCCCCTCAGAGTTTGCTTACGTGCTCTCTTGGCAGCTAGTCTAAGAAATGTGTCACTTTAAGGCATTGACAGTCACTTAGCAAAGCTGGATCTGGTGGGTGAACTGAAGTACTTCAGCAGGAATCCCAGAAAGGTTAAAAAAACCCACAGGTCTATAAACTCTCTCACCTTCCAGTTTGTTCTCTTGTGCTGGAGTGGTGTCACCTCAGGGTTTGTCATTGTGAACAGGGGCATCGAGTCCTGCCTGCTACATCCAGCCTGCTCTCTGTAAGCTCGCAAAGCTCTTCACTTTTATACCTCAAAAGCTTTTATACTGGTCGTGTTTTCCTGCTGGCAGAAGTGTTAAAGCAGCCTTGTCTGCTGGTGAAGATTTGCTCTCGGTTAGCAGGTAATGAGATACAGAGGTACATCTTCTTAGATTCACCAATTGGAATTGCATCTGGCTCAGGAGATATGCAGCCTCGTGATTTGATTGCTTATTCATAATGAGTGGTGTGTGGGAGCGGAGATGGGAGAGAGCAGGTGCTCCCCTCCTTTCCTGCAGCAGTTTGTTTCAATCTCACTGTTGCGCAGGCAGACGCCTTAATAGCGAGGTTAACCATGGGTATTTTGGTCGCTTCTGTCTGCTCTGATCTTTCTGGTGCCATTCTGACCTGCCTACTCCCTCAAATAAAACTGGAGACCAGCAGTGCAGCTGGACTACTGCTTCAAGCTAAACTCATGTGAGGCATGTTTAGTTTGTAGTAGAAGAAGCTGAAGAGAGACCTCATTGCCCTCTAACCTGAAAGGAGGTTCTAGAGAAGTGGGTGTTGGCCTCTTCTCCTAAGTGAATAATGACAGGACCAGAGGGAATGGTCCAAAGTTGTGGCAGGGGAGATTTAGATTAGATATTAGGAAGAATGACTTTACTGAAAGAGTGGTCGAGCACTGGAACAGCCTGCCCAGGGAGGTGGTTGAGTCACCATCCCTGAAGGTATAGAACTGTGTAGATGTGACACTTCAGGGCATGTTCTAGTAGCTGAGATTGTAGGGGGCTTTTCTGTGTGTATGGTTGGACTCAATGGTCTCAGACGTACTTTCCACCCGTGAAGATTCTGTGATGTACTTATGCTCGAGGAATTTTTTTAGGAGTCTGCATGAGCGTTTTTGCAGCTGGAAAACTCAGGCTTCAGAAATTGAAACACCTTGGCTGCAGTCATCCTGTAGCAGGCTTGAGCTCTGCTTGTAGGCCACACTATTTCCAAAATCCCTACCTCAAAACTGACTTAAATGGAAACAGCCACAAGAGTGGGCAGCCGTTGTGTTTATATCCCCAAGCTGTCTGCAAGCACTGCAGTTGTCTTTGTTTGCTGTGCCAGAAACTACAGCACCCAACCTGTCACACTTCATAAAATCCCTGGGTAGTTTGGGGCCAGTATCATCTAGGAGCATCACCTTTCTGTACAGGCTGACAGTCTTTGGGCATTTCTGATTTGGAGGTGACCCGCAGGCTCTTTTCAGGCTGTCTGCACGAGCGAAAGGAGAGTGAAGCTTACCATGTCGAGTGGTGAAATAGTACTGTTTGTAGGACCTCACTGTGTAGACAGAAAGTTAACTATATATGGAACAAGTCTTTCTTGCTAAGAGCTTGAAAACCAATATTGCCCTGGCAAATTGGGCTGCTCTGTTGCTTTTCAGGTGGAGGGAATTCAGCTAGATTCAAAAAGTTACGTAAGTTCAGACACGAACAAGTATTTTCCTTGGCTTGCCTTAGCAGAAATCAAATGAAATGCCAAAATAGATGTTTGAAGTCAGTGAAGATGCTGCCTGGGATGTGGGCTGAGAGCTGGTTTTCAAATGTGTGGTACTCCTGCCATGCTTATTCGCATAATCGTTACTCATAAACAGCAATTCTAGCTATTTTGATTGTTCTTTTGGGATAAAAACTACTTTCAGCTTGATTTGTTTAGTTTCAACTCCCCTCTTCGCAAGGTTCTGCTGTGAAGATTGACATACCACTATACCAAATATATTAAATGGCAGCTGTTTGGGTTTTTTTCCTGTGGCCTAGATAAGACTGTAATCTTGTAGGGAACTGTTTATTGCCATAAAACAGCTTCATTTGTGACCCACCAGAGTAGCAGCTTGACACACCAAGCTTTTTACTTCGTTCTATCTGTTCATTACACTTTAAGATGCTCAGTGCCTGGAAAAACGATTTACCAATGTTCATTATTAAAAATAGTTTGTAAGGATTTATGAGATCCTGGTGCCAACACCAGAAAAAATAAGCTCGCACGTGAAATTAACAATGACTTTAAATGGACAGGTTTTTTTCCTGTCTTGAGGAAAGGTGGCCATGGCTGTAAGAAGTCTGTCAGCTGACTAGCTCTTCATCACACCAGAAAGTTCTGGTTCCAGTAATGGCTTTGATGACCCTCATTTTAGTTCCTCAGAAGAGAGGTGTGCATCATCTGGGAAAACTTTCTTCTCCTGCTTGCTTTATATATAAATTTAGTAACCTGCTTTGTTGTTTTGCAAAGTGCTGTGAAATCTTAAGAAAGCTGGAATTATTTCTTTACCATTTAGAGAGCTTCTTTACCTTTTTTAGAGTTGCTTATTTACAGCACTAGTTTTAGGACTAGGAAAACTTTGCCAGAAGGCTGGATTTGCTACCTAGGAAAATAACAATAAAACAGGGTTGTTTCTGGACCAGCAAGAGGGGTGAACCTCAGCTTGGTTGAGGAATAGATGTTAGACCAGATGTTTACTACAGGCTCCTGCTGAAACTCTGCTTGCATTTGTAGCTCTTTGCCACGTGGACTCTCGGTCTGTAGTGAAGAATGAGCCCCTGATGCTGTTTTTCCCTTAGCTGGGGTTCTTACAAGCAGGGGATGGGACCCTAGGGTTTTGTGATGGTTATCCTCCTGTCAAATCTGAATGAGACGAAGTGGGATTTGCCATATTGACTGCCAAATTATAATGATGCTTCTGAGTAGTAGCTGTGGGACATCCTGAAGTCTTGTTATTTCCACGCTGAGAGTACTTAGCAGAGTTGTGAACAGCAGCAGAGACATCCCCAGCCTTCAGAGAGGTAGCTTTGAAGATGACAGCAGTTTGAAGAATGTGGGGCATATTCTGATTTTGTACTGCGAATGCTAAAAACTGCATTGAAGTCATATCTATGTTTGTGGGCCGAACTGTTTAGCTTATCAAGTAAGATGTTCCTTTATTCTCTTGGCAATTAAACGAGATGATTGGCCAATTCCATTCTGAATGAAAAGAGGGGGAGACAATGCTCAAACAGTCTATTTTTTGTTTCCTTCTTGTGGCATTTAAGTTATCTTTTAGCCTTCTTTACAAGCAATGCCAAAGTAAATTTTTATGCCTCTTGGCCGTCTCTCATTTTTGGAGACCAGCCATACACAAATAGTTGCACTTCTGTCTCTCAGTACATATATAATTAAATCTGGTCCTGCAGTGGAAGAGGGAGAGAGACTGAGAAAGCTCCTGAGCAGGAGCAGAGGCTGATTAATACGGATTATTAGAGATTGCTGATTGAAAGGCTGCAGCTGTGATTGCCATAGTAGGGAGAAGGGACCACAGTCTCAGGGCTTGTAATAGGGTCTGCCAGGTCTTGTATTCAGTTTACTCTAACAAAGATGTTCTCTATGCCTTCTCTTGCCTCCCAAAATCAACCGCTGCACCCCATCACCCATCTGTGCTTCTTTAAGGGGATGTTACTTCTGCCATCCTGACAGATGTCAGCCTTGACTCTGACCATAGCGGTTTATACCTTGAAGATGAGCTGGCAGATTTTCCAGACCTCCTCCCCAAAGCTGTCTGTTTGACTGAGAAGCTGACCTGACAGGTATAATTTAGTTTTGTTCTCTGTTTCTCATTAACAGGCGACTGCAATGTCGGTGGATTGCCTGGGACAGCATGCAGTACTCTCTGGGTGAGTGTGACAGTCCCTGACAGAAACATGTGACAGTCATTTCCACCAGCCACGTCAGCAACCTTCGGGCTGACCTCGATTGAAGGGCTCATGGATTGCTTCAGAAAGGTGCAGTTTAATTCTGTTCAAGGCCTGGTGAAGAGGATTCTGGGTCATGTTTCCAACAGGATACAGAGTGGAAAGCCAGCAACAACAGCACAATAAAGTACCGTTCTGGCTTTTCTTATACATGCTTTCCCAAATTTGCTTGTGGGAGGTGGAGCATCATGAAGTACTGTTTGGATTCTGCTTGAAATACAGATTAAATCATTTCCTTAAGAGCAGATTTGCCCCAAATATCCCCATGGTGTACTTGAGCAGAAGAGCCAAGCTCTTGGAACTGCTTCTCTGCTGGTTCATCATGGGATGCTCAACAAGAAAAGTGGGTGCCATAGACTCTGAGCATCCAGAGCTCCCAGGAGGGTTTGACATCAGGTAGCCACCTTCAGGGCAAGTCTTCAAACAGATCAGCAGTTCCCTCCCAGCTGTAAACCCTTAGTCCGGCAGCCCTGCACAGGAATAACCATCTCAGAAGCAAGTTTATCTCTATCTTGATGCCTCTTCCTCCTTACGCTTGCCCAGTTTCACAGTTTGCTTATTTGGGCTGACAGCAAGCTGGGGACAACCCATCTGCCATTCCACATTGGGCCTGTGACGTTCTGCTTTTCAGGCTTCTCCTACCTGTTCAGCAGGCCTTCAGGGTTTACTTCCTTTCTTTAAAAGCTGTGTGAAGGTCTCAGGGGGCTCAGCATCTTTGCTCTTCAGAATAGGGGAGCCCTGAGGACTTTGGTCTTTAAAGGCAGCAAAGATGTTCTTGACGTTCCTTCTCTTGGGAAAATGCAGAGCAGCTGTGTGCTTGCTACGCAGCTGACGTGTGCGATGCTGGCGTGGTTAATTATATATGGTTCAATATGGTTAGGTGCTGGTCTTCCATTAGAGTTCAGACAGCTTGCAATTATTTCTGGGCAGTTTACTTGCTTTGTAAGATGAGTCACACTGTGGAGGGAATGGTACCTTGCCTAGTTTTCTTGGGGAGCTGGCCACATTCAGCAGGATGTTTAAGCTTGAGTTTAGCATCATGTAAATATCTCTCTGCAGCATTTAGGGGTTAGCTCAGGTAAGTAATATATAACCAGATGAGTGCAGTGCCGTGTCCACTGACATTAATAAGCTGCTGCAGCTGAACTGGTAGACTTCGACTGTCTGCAGAACCAAGACCCCAAACATCATGGTGTGGAAAGACGCAGACACCTAAGATCATCTTGTGTTTGTCAAGGCTCATTAACTCTTGAAGCAGCCTTTCCAGGCTGAAGCTGGCTCCTACTACGTTGCTCTCCCACCTCTGGGCCACTTTGGCTCTGTTGCTGCAGCATTAGGCCAGCAAAGTGTGTTTGGATGTGTTTGCACCACTTCCCAGCGCTTCCTTTAGTATCCTAGTTAGCTGGGGCTTTCTGCGCTCTGAGCTACATATTACATTTGCAAATTCTGTCTAATTTTAGTGTCTTTTCATATTTATTTTTTTTTTAAATAGCCCTTTTTGAAGCATGTCATCAAATGTAGCATTCTTAGGAGTATTGTTTTCCTCTGTTCTGTCAATTCCTTCATTTCTTTCAAGGCTGTGAGCTCCATGTGAGCTTGGGCTGTTGAGATCAGTCCTGCGTGCTACAACCTCTTTGTGTGTCTTGCAGCCGCCGTTTCCTCTACATAGTCAACCTGGATGCACCAAACGAGGGTCATCGGAAGATCTCCCGACAGAGCAAGTGGGACATTGGGGCAGTGCAGTGGAATCCGCATGACAGCTACGCGTACTACTTTGCTGCTTCAGTAAGTACATTTATTTAAAAACTGTACTCACCGTCTTCCTTGGTCTTTCATTGCTGGACTTCTGCAGTCTTGGAAGGATTGCATGGAGCTGCCATGGGGCATGTGCCTGCAAGTCACGTTGCAAGGTCAAGGCCTAACTCTGATTTACTGCCAGTGAGGTATTTGGCTTGATGGTTCTCAGCGGTCAGTGTTGAATCTAGTTTTGCTTGCTCCTTTTTTATAAAACAGCTCGCCAAATAAACTGCGTATCCAGATGGTCCTTTTCTGGAAGGAAGGGGCAATGTGCTCTCCTTCTAATTCCCATTCCATTATGAGATTTGTGTGCTTATGGAATTTCTTGCTCTGTGCTGTTTTGTTTTTACTTCCTTGCCTTCCTGGTGGGATGTGGTGCACTGAGCAGCCTGTAAATAGCACGGGTCAATACTGGCTCACCACTGCAACAGTCTGGGTTTGCAGATGGACAGGGATGGAGAGCTTTTAGCTTTGATTTTTACTCAGTCTGTCATGCTCTGTAGCTTCTTCACCGAAAGCATCTGCTAGTGGCCCTCTTAGCCATCAGCCAGCACTAGCCCTGCACAAACTATTCTCGTGGCAAGGTGTCTTTGCTGCTGTGTTGCATGGCTTGAGAGTCATGGAAAAGCTGGAGTTGAAGAGGTGTAATCTATTAGGGTTTTTTTTGAGAAAACACTTAGCTGATGGTGGATTCCTGAGAATTTTGTTCCTTTTGCTTCCTGGACTGGCTGTGATTGACATTAAAGGCAGTTTTAAAAATGGGGCAGTGTTGTCAATCGGGAACTTGTTTGCTCACTGACATTCCCCAGCCCGTCTCCTCCCACCTCTGGTACATGACTGACATCTTAGTTTGGGTCAGAAACACCTCCTTTCCAGCCATCTCCTAGTTCACTGGTATTTCAGTGCTGATGCAGTACAGCCCTGTCCTAGGACTAGGATTTATTTAGCTCGTCTTGTTTAGAAGTGGGAAGCAGATTTACAGCTTGTGCTCAGGTGTGTGTGTCCCAGGTCACATATGGAGCAGCCTGGATGTGTTCAAGGGCCACACCTCAGGGGGCAAATATGCATTGGGAAGGCTAAATCAGCTTGGATTCAGCACTGTGAAGATGTGAATTGCTAATTCTGGTTAAGCTGGCTGTCAGGCCCCTATGAGTCTGCTGGTGAGCTAATCATATGCCATGCAAGCGTTGTAGAGAGCCCCAAGTGTCCTCTTCCTCTGATCCTGGTGGATGGAAAGGGACCATAAAAGACTGACATCCTATTTGCCAACAGCTTCACCTGTTTTGCAGTGCTGTTAATTGGAAGTGCTGCAGGCAGAAGGGAAGCCTATCTTTGTGTTTGGATAAGGGCTTCATTATTTTTATTTTTTTTTTTAAGCTTTTTTTCCAGAAGAGCTAAAACATGTCCTCTTGCTGTGCTTGGCTGTGTCTGCCCTCTGGCCTTAGCACATTTCTGAGGACTCCTAAGCTGCTGTTTCAGAAATGCCATTGTTTTCCATCCTAGATCCTTGTTACTGCTTTTGTGTGGTCATAAGTGCTTGATCAAGAGGGTGATGAAATTGTTGGAAGCCTATGCTGATACTTAGCATGAGAAGCACATTATTTTAGAAGATTGTGCTGGGAGGAGTTATTGTTCTCCTACACCTGGTGCCCTACTAAGAGTATGAGAAACTTCTGGTGGTCCTCACCCTGTAGCATCAACTCTGGAGACCTGGACAAATCCTACTGGGTAATCTCACTCTACCCTCTTAAATCCTTCTGTTAATGAGAAATGTGCAAGGAGTTTTCCTTGCCTCAAGCTCTGTGCAGCCCTGCTGTGAGCTATTAGAGAAATGCCGTATATTATTGCTGAGCTGGGATAAGACCTTCCATTTCAGGGAAGGCTGGAGAGTTTTCTCCATCTGCAAGTTCAGACTTATATCAAGCAGCTTTTGGATAAAAAAAAAAACACCAAAACACCACCACAAAAATGGTAAAATAAATCTTTCCACTATTAGCTTTTTCCTCATCTACCTATAAGTTTTAAAACAAGGGGCTAATAAAGGTCATATTTTGAGGTCATGTTATTTCTGTTTTTGCAAAAGTTAACATGAGTCTGCAGTCATGGCCCAAATCCCACTGTGCTTGGTGTTTTATAGGCACCCAAAAAGGTGATTCCTGCCCCAAAAAAGTTAGTTGGCTGAATTGAACCTTGACTGAGGCAGGATATAAACTTAAAAGCACAGTAACTAGGTTTAAGTAACTTTGTGTGTGGCTGCATTTGGGGGCAGATTTATTCCTGGAATGAGTGATGAAGCCCTAAATAATGTTGTCATTGATTCATCTGCTTTGCTCCTGTGGTTTACAGTTAGTGATAAGCACTTAAGGCTTTTTATTCCTGGGCTGGTGAGGATGGGAGTACCCTTGAGGACGTGACCTTGAAGCCATTAGACTTATTATTCATTGGGCAATAGCCTTGATTATCCCAGAAGGAAATGGAGGGGGAGCTGAGAAGGACCCAGTGGTGATCCATCACCCCCCTCGCTTGTAAAGTCCATTTGTGAAGCTGAACAGACTGGCAGGGTATTCCTGCAGAGAGAATTTGGCTGCCTGTTGCCTGCAGTTACAGCATGTTGTTAGGAAATAAAAGCTTCGAGAACATCATTTCATGGAAACATTTTGCAATGTGGCTTTTTTTTTTATCCTCCTATTCTTGTTTATCTCAGTTTTTAAGTGGGTGTAATTAAAGTGTAAGCTTTTCAGAGTCCTTGCAGTCTACTGGAGGTTCATCTTTGCTTTCCTGCTTTGAGCAAGGCCTTTGCTAATTGCAGTATGACTCGTTAGTACCTGGGGTTGTTCAAACAGAACAAAACCTGGTCTTGACACATGGGTTCCTGTGATAACCTTATCTGCCTGATACTGTATCCTTTCTTCCTTCTAATTTCAGAGCAATCAGCGAGTTGACCTGTATAAGTGGAAGGAAGGTAATGGTGAAGTTTGCACATCGCTGCAAGGACACACGCGTGTGATCAGGTGAAGAGCAAGCGATGCTGCTGGTTGGAGAATGATGGGTTGGTTCATAGAAGGTGGAGCCTGTTTTTACGTACTTTTCTGGCCAGTACTGACTGCCCCTCTGTCCTGGTCTCACATTTGGAGATGAAAAGCTGCTCATCCCCTTGTGGCTCCCCCCAGTATATCAACTTGGGTTTTGATGGCTGGAGTGTCATTGCCTTAGGCTGCTGTCCTTGTAACAGACAGCAGCCGTCATCAGGGAAACAGACAGCAGCATGTTTAGTAAATTGAATGCCAGCTCTGTTTCTGTGTGAGAGCAGCTCAATTAAAGCAGGTAATCCCAAAAATGGAGCTCACAGTAAGTTACAGTCATGCAGGGGACACTTCTGTTGCTGGTTCTAGGGGTGCACTTTAGTGCTGGGCTGGAAATGCAGACTAAGTGCTGGTTTTACTCCAGCTTCTGACTGGAAAATAATTGCAGGCTTTGAAATGGCAGTTGTTTGAGCTGACTGGGGGCTGTTTGTGTCCCAGATGTGCTTGGTGAGCCCAACAGGAAGGCATTCTGGTTAATGCCAAGAACATGTGGTACTGGGAGCTTGCCGAGACAGTGTCCCTTTTCCCATGGAGGAAAGAGCACACACACGATAGCTGTAATGTTCAGGGCTAGGAGGATGCTTCACTGGGACTTAACTAGAAATGTTTCATTGCTTCTTGGAATTTACTAAGAGAAATTATTAAGAACTTGCATTTTACTTAAAAAGTTTCAGTAGGTGTCATGGAGTAGCCATGACTTTGTCAGAGAAATGTATAGGGGCTTGTGAGATGTTGATACAGACTATGTGCACATTTCTGTGCTGACCTAACTATGATTTTGCATTTGCAGTGACCTGGACTGGGCAGTGTTTGAGCCAGACCTGCTGGTCACCAGTTCTGTTGACACATACATCTACATCTGGGATATCAAGTAAGAATCAGTATGTTTCTGCACAACAGGGAAATCATTGAGCTGCTTTCCATAATTAGCAGCTTGCAGGGCAAAGCACTCACTGATGGGTGCTGCTGTTCTGCTGTGCTTGCAGGGGCTTCATCTGCTCTCCAGAATCTCAAAGGCAACTTCAGTTCCCCTATTTTCATGCCAATTTGGAGTCGATAAAGGGCAGCAGAGTGGTAAAGTTGTGCTCCTGACTAAGAAAAGATACTGACTTTACTCCCTGCCCACTTCAGATCTTTCCGTGGAGCATTTTCCATTTTTCCTGGAACACAAGGGCGTTCCTAAGCCTGTTGGGGTCTCTTTATCTGAATTTGAGCACCATTTCATGATCTCATAGCTCTTTTCTGCTAAATTCAGTGATTCCCAGTGGTGGGAAGACTGGCAGTGATATTCAGGAACCTTTTCCTGTTTTTTACATTGCTTAGCTTCCTGGTGCATTCTGCCATGAGTAGCTTCAGGATAACAGATTTTTCCAAAATCACTGGTATTCAATCCCCACATTTCACACCTGAAAAGTGAGCAGCTGGCACTAGGATGTCTGGCTTCTCTTGCTGGCCGTGCAATGACTCTTTATGACCCCTGGCAAGTCACTATGTCCCTCTCTGCCTCTTTTGCTCAGTTACAATAGGATAATTGTATAACCCCACTGCACCAGGCTACCCTGAGGCTTGTTTGGCTCCTATGAAGCACTTACATACTTGGTTAAATGGTGCTTGAGAATGGCAATATATTATTAATGTGTAATTAAAAGACATAGAGAGACAATAACTGCTAGTTGTGTTTTCCTGTGATACTATCTTAGTGCCAAGCAAAAAATAGAATTCTCTGAAGGCTGTTATCAGGAGCCCTGCTTTAATTCTGTTGTCCCCTTTTATCATCTTGTCTCTGCCTGTATCACTTGCGCAGAAATACTGGCTCAGGCCAGCCTCTACATCTCACTTTTGCTAGTAAGGTCTCTGAGGTCCTCACAGTTCTGGGGCTACTGGCCTCCAACAAATGAACATCATGCCAAAGTGTCTGTATCTGATGGCATGCAAGGGAGGTAGCCCTGCTGTAAGGGCAGCTGGAAATTCCCTGCTTTGTTTTTTCATACAAAACATAACTTTTTGATGAGGCAGAAATTCTTAGAATTTCCAGAGAATGTCCCATTTTTCAGCAAAGACAAAAGGCTGAAGGACAATATTCTTTATTTTCCTTGGCATTTTTTCGCAAAAGAGCAGGTGAATTCCTGAGGAGCAAGGCCAAGGAGCATATTACTGCTTTGATCCAAATCCTGTCTGCGAGGAGTTGTCATCGTGCCGCACAGGCCTCTACCACTGCAGGATTTGGTCTATAGAGCCTGCACACAGCTTGGCTTATTTCCTACTGATTTTACTGCTACATGGTGGACATGAAGTCTTTGCTCTGAAGCCACTGCTCCATCTGCCTTGAATCGGGGCCTTGCAAAGGCTCAACAAACACATCAGTGGCTTTTGTTGAGTTTTTTCCTTAGCTCTGTGTGCTCATTTTAATCCTCCTGGGAAAGGCTATTTTGTTGCTTCCTGTGGCAACACTCTGAGCTCCATTTCCCTGCCTGACCACTTGCAACATGCCACGCTTGGCATGTTTCTCCTCCTCTTAGTCCCCTAAAACTCCATCGTACATCCTGCTCTTGGTGCTGTGTGTAGTGGCTGTTGGGAACCTCTTTCTTTATTCCATTTAACATGCTGTGTTTTGGTAAGCTGAAAGGCACATTATCTCCCCAGAGGCAGTGATAAAATTAGTCCTGGAATAGCTAGGGGCTCACTGGGAAGGCTGGTCCTGATGGGATGTGGATACTCACGTTGGCCATGTTTTGTTTCAGAGACACCAGGAAGCCTACAGTCTCCCTCTCTGCTGTGGGTAAGTATGGTGTGTGTGCAATATAGGCTTGTTTAATGCCTAGTTTTAGTGTCGTGTGCCCCTGCTGTTACTCCTTCCTCCCTTCGTGCATTGAGGCTGAGCATGGCAGGAGACAGAAGTGCCACCACATATGGTTCTCCCATGTAATAGCAGCCTGAGAGGCTACAGTTTAGAGAAGCAGAATGTTGAAGGAATGTGGAGCCCTTGGAGGCTCTCAGGTATGGAGGGGAGTGGTGGTGCTTGGACTATCTGTGCCAAAATTCTAGACAGTCATGTGTCATTTGTGCCTTCTAGGCATGAGTAGCTTCTTCCCTGCTCTTGTGCTGCTCATCCTATGTTGTCTGTCTGCAATTTCTTTGTGTCCTTTTACGTTTGATCTAATCAGCTGAGAAACTAAATCACACCTCAGGATGCACATCAGATGAGAAGCAGAACCTCTTTTTTCTGAGTTACCATCCCCGGTATTACAGCAATCCTTTTAACACGTCTCATGCTCTGCTGCTTCAGTCTTCTTAGGCTACACGTCTGCAGTGTCCCTTCCTTCCCTCCCAGCCAGAAACCCTCTCTATCACAGTGGTGCAAAAGCAAAAAAATCTTACTAAATCAGAAGCAACATTTGGTTCTGGTGCCTGGGCTGAGATTTCATGGCTCAGCAAACCAACCCGGCAGGGAGCTACCCAGAAAGCTTCCTTCTTCCCATGCCCCATTTGTTTAGTGCTGGTGCAGATGGTTGTGTACCCATCAGTGAGTGGATCAAATCAATCCACTGGCAGCCCCTTTGCAGCTTTATTTTTTTTGCCCCTGGACTAGCTTTTTGTCAGGTTGTCAGGATGAATCCGCTTACCATGCAGCAGGAGGTGGGTAAGGTAGGTGAAGAATAGCAGCAGGCTGAGATCCATTTAGCTTTCTGATGGACCTCACCTTTCTGGATAGATTAAAATGTTTTGAAAATACTGGCAAAATTAGGGTGAACAGAACATGTATTTATCTTACAATATCTGAACAATCCACACCATCTGAAACTGGATTTTGCTTCTTATTAGAAACAGTCAACCAAGTTCTGATTTTAGCCTTTTGACTGAGTTCCTTGTGATATTGTATAATTCTATGTGGACCATCACCCAGTTTCTTTACAATTCCTATGATGTCTTTGACTTCCATGGTGTATTTTGACAGTTGGGCCTTCTGATCTACCCAGTGAGTCCACCTCCAGCTGGCCAGACACGAGGTCCACCCACACTGCAGCCTTCTACCCCTGTATTTTAATAAAAGTTCGATACCACTTGTTGCCTGTATGGCATCAAATAACATAGAGGGTGTTGGGGTGACAAATTAATTGGTCCTTGAGCACCTGGAAGCAGCTTGAATGAAAACAGAAGGGATTTGGGAAGAAGGCGATGACCCTGCAGTTCTTGTCTGCAGGAAGTTGCTCCATCTGAGGTAATGGACCTGAGTATTTTAATCAGGTACAGCCTATGGCTAGAAATTGTGGTGGACATCTCTTGCTTTGAGGTCTTCAGGACACCAACGATATGCTGAGGAATTGGGAGTTAGTAATTTTCGTGACATCCTTCCTGCTGGCTTCTGGGTTATCTTTCTGCTGAACTGTTTTTCCTGTGCTGAGAAGAGTACCTCTAAGCCTAGGTCAAGGATCTGTTGTGCCATTTACTTTTTAATTTTTTGTTTGGACTTGTTTGTTTTAATTGTTTATGCTACAGCTGGAGCTTCCCAGGTGAAATGGAACAAGAAAAACGCCAACTGTTTAGCAACAAGCCATGATGGGGATGTCCGAATATGGGACAAAAGGGTGAGTTGAGGGTCCCTTGAGCAGCCTGTGCATATTGGCACCTACCTGGTACAGACATACCTCTGGTCACAGATAAATACCAAGAAAAATGTACTACTTTATCACAAATCTCTCTTGGGGGTTGATTTAAACCAGAGGGAATTGGGAGCTCATGAGCCCAAAGAGAGCGTGTAGATAGCCGCCTTGCATAGAAGTTGCGCCCATTAATATTTTGATCTCAAAATATTAAACTGAGTATGGTTCAGGGCTGCATTTGGTGACTAGAATTTGCCATGCCTTCACAGGACCTTTCTTTTGACTACTTTTGCTGAGCAGTTTGCCTTTCCCCAGCAGGAGGGTGTTCCACCTCTTGCCCTTATTCAAGTGTCTATGGCAAAGAACTAGACCAGATTTTAGGAGCCCTGTGCTGAAAAGGAAATTGCCTCTCCTTGCAGAAACCCAGCACTGCAGTGGAGTACTTGGCAGCTCACCTCTCTAAAATCCACGGGCTGGATTGGCATCCTGACAACGAGTATACACTGGCCACTTCCAGCCAGGACAACTCTGTCAGGGTAAGTGGTGCTCCTGGGACTCCTTCCTGGGAGATGTCAGGAGGGTGGAGCAGATCCCCTTCTGCTGCTGGTGAAGTCTTGTGCTGTACTTGCCATTGGCAAGATGTGGATCCTTACTCTTTTTGCTTTCTGGCAGCCTGTGCGTGTTGCGCCAGGGGTGCACGTACAAAACAGACAGCGAAATCACTGCAGGATGGGTGTACATATGTTTGCCACGTATCTGTGGTAGTTTGGGCAGTGCTGAAGCTGAAAACAGCCACCTCTGCCTGTTGCTTGCCAGAAGGGAACTGGCCACACATGCCAGAAGAGCCTTCTCCCCCAAAAGCAGCTTTGCCACCCTCAAGCTGATCACAGCAACTTGTGGGGAGACATACTCCAGCCCCTGGGGTTCCCAAACTCATGTTGAATGGGCTTACTGATGAGACATTGCCTGCAAGCCTTGTACTTTGGGGGAAATAGTGTGCTTTGTGTGTCAGCCAAATGGAGTTCATTCACGTTTAGCAAAGCTCTGAGGCAAACGCAATTGATGTGTATTTGAGCAAAGCAAAAGGTTAGATTCTTCATTAGGAAATTAGCAGTAACAGCAGGGGGGAGCCTGCCTCCAGTCTGGACTGGCACATTGGCTGGGAGCCTGCAGGGTACCTTGTAGCTCTGAAAGACCAAGCAGGCTGCCTGGCTCCCTGCTCTAATTACTCAAGCTATGATCACTGTGAATATGACCCCAAGTTGCTCGTTTGCTAAGGGATGCTGCCAGATGCTGATAGCTTGATATTTGTCCTTTGGGGCCATCTCTGCTGTTAATGAACGGGATTACTAATGATGCTGTGGGCTCCTTGGCATGTTTTTTGCTCTGCTATATCTGCAAGCCACATGGAAAACTGCAGCCTGAAAGTGTAGTCAGTTGACTCCTGCTTTTGCTTGTTTTTTTGGGTTTGCTTTTTGTTTGTTTGTTGTTTTTTTTTTTAAGTTCTGGGATTACCGTCAGCCTCGGAAATACCTCAATATCCTTCCCTGCCAGGTTCCCGTTTGGAAGGCAAGATACACGGTGAGTGAAAAACTCCCACCAGTCTCACTTGTGCTGTGAGAGCAAATGCACAGAGACATTAAAAAAAGATGAACTGCAGAAGGGCATCTCACCAGCTCTACTGCTGGACATGATTCAGTTGATTTTAAAAATCACTCTTGGTGCATAAAATGCCTAGAAAAGTAATGTCACAATGGGGGCGCTTGGGAAAAGGAATGACTAGGAGTGTCAGGTCCCAGTCTTTAGCATTGTTCTCCTGGGGGGGGTGGTGCGTAAAATACCAGGCTGCTGCTCTTGCTCTCCTGTTTTTCCACTCAGCTCTGGTATTGGTACTCATTGCACAGAGCAATGCAGTGTCTTCTGCCCTCTCCAAGTGTGTCCTCTTTTCCCAAGGTTGCCAAGTGTGCCATGGTAGCCTCTTACAGCATATCAAATCCAAGAACCTTTTACAAGGCAAGCACCCAGCCATGTGAAGCACAGACTCCTAGCATCTGTCCTGTCCGTTCTCTTCCCCAGACACTGGAATGTGGCCTGAAACCCATGCTGTGCCTTGAGTCTCTGATCCCCTTTCTCCATCCCCATGGTGGGAGCTGTAGGACTGGGATCCAAGTGTTCCTCTGAGCATCGTGAACCCTGAGCAACAGGGGGGTGGTCCCCTGGCAGCAGTTCTTGCAGCTGCAGGCAAATTGCCATGAGGATCCCATGTGAAAAGTCAAGGGTGAAATCCTCCAGCCTCACAGCTGAAAAGTGAGGAAGCAGCTGAAAGAAATGGTCATTGAATATCTTCATGTATTAGATCTTATTTGTTAGAATGGGTCCAGAGGAGTCCATGGAGATGCTCCAAGGGCTGGAGCCTCTCTGCTGTGAGAACAGACTGAGAGAGTGGGTGGACGGTTCAGCCTGCAGAAGATAAGGCTCTGGGGAGACCTTAGAGCCCCTTCCAGTCCCTAAAGCGGCTCCAGGAAAGCTGGGAAGGGGAGCCATAGGACAAGGGGGAACAGTTTTACACTGAAAGAGAGGGGATTGAGATGAGATCTCAGGGGGGAAATTCTTTGCTGTGAGGGTGGTGAGACACTGGCCCAGGTTGCCCAGAGAAGCTGTGGCTGCCCCATCCCTGGAGGTGTTCAAGACCAGGTGGGATGGGGCTTTGAGCAACCTGGTCTGGTGGGAGGTGTCCCTGCCTGGGGCAGGGAGTGGGACTGGATGACTTTTAAGGTCCCTTCCAACCTAAACCATTCTATGATTCTGTAATCTTATCTCTTCTAATAACTGTTTTTGCACAGCAATTGCCATAGACCCTTCCAGATTTAGGCCTGGTTCAATTTTGTGCGGAGCTACTTTAAACCATTCTTGGTGGGAAAAGGGAAAAATTAGAGTAGGGTATCAGCAGCATGGGAGCATAATTCCTCAAGGTTAACTGGAAGGTTATTTCTCTCTCAAGCCTTTCAGCAATGGGCTGGTGACAGTGATGGTCCCCCAGCTCCGGCGAGAGAACAGTCTCCTTCTCTGGAATGTCTTTGACTTGAACACACCTGTCCACACTTTTGTGGGACACGATGATGTGGTGCTGGAGTTTCAGTGGAGGAAACAGAAAGAAGGTGAGTTCCAGACTGGATGTTCTCTTTCCCCTGCGCTAACCAGGGCTGTGGAGGGTGCCTGCGTGCTTGTGCTGTCACCATTTGACTCTTGTCTTTCCTTGGAGCAGCTCCTGCCCACTTTCCTGCCCTGTCTCAAGCTACAGCTGGTTTGTAGTTGCTTTATGGCACTGCCTGCAGAAACATTGCTCTGTTGTTTCCATGCTAACAAAGCAAATTTATCCAATGCTGAGTGGGTCAGCGGTGACTCTAATTGCTTCCACTCTCCTGTGAGTCTATTTTTAAATGGATCTTTCAGAATAAATTGTACAAACTATTAGATGGGTGCACCCACCCCCTGCTCAGAGCTGCAGGCTTAACCAGTTAACCCCTTGCATCACTACTGAGATCAGCTGTCTTCCCAGGAAACCCACCTTATCTGGTGCTGGGAAAAGCAGGGATGGAAGAGCAGGGAATAAAGAGGCTGCTCTTAGAGTTCAAACCAGACTAAATTTTCCAGTGTAGGCAGCTAAATATAGGAGATTCCATGTTAGAGGATGGATAACCACACAGAGCACAGCTTTGTTTCCAGCCCCTTGGCTGCCAGTGACAGAACAAACATGTCTGGCTTTGGTGGCACTTGTGGGTGCTGCTTTGCAGCACTGTGTCAAAGTCGTGGCCCAATCCTCTGCCACCAGCTGCTGGGGCAATTCAGTGAAGTCACCTCCTTCTCTATTCCTTACTTTTCCTCCTTCAGAGAGAGGAGAGTGATACAGAACCGTGTTAGGATCTGGAGGCACAGTCAAAACTTGTGAATGAATATTCAAGAGGGCTAGAAACACAGTTGTGTTGCCTTAGCTGAGTTAATAAATAAGTATCTGAGGCTGGAAGTCACACTCCTCAAACAACATCAGTCAATCGTACGAGCATTCCAACTCCACCCCAGTGCAGGGACAACCAAGATAGAGCGAATCTCTGCTGGGCTGTATTTAGGCAGCCCCTGTGCTTCAAGGAGAGGCGTGGAGGAAGCAGCTGTTCAGCAGCAAATTCTTAAGCATTACAGCTGTTTGACAAGGGGAACTTAAACTGTATCACAGAGCCTAAACATGGGCATAAATAAGCCTGTGTACCTTTGTCTGTTTATAGATAGTGTGTGGCTGGGTGTATTTCATTACAACCTGAACTTGTCTTGGCATCATCCAAGTCTTTGAGAAGGAAAAAGAGGGAAGGTAGAACCAGCTTCTCTTAGCTTAGAAGTGTTTTAAAAATCTGTATTTTGAGACAGATACGATGAATTAAAAGATATTTTGAAGTTATGATTATCATAAAAATAAACGTGTTTCTCAACTATATTATTTCTCCTTTTTAAATAAGCATTGTAGTAGATCTTGTTCATTCCTAGTTGGAAAACTTGCATCACATACCTTATACATACTTTGTGCTTTTCACCTGGAAATTGTACCCCATTTGGAGGCTTGGTAGTTGTGGTGCAGGGATGCACCCAGGTGAATTAAAGCAGAAAAGGACTCACTCTGCCCTTTGGTTTAGTGCCTTATCCCTTAGATTTCCCCACTGGGTTGCTAGAATCTGTTTACACAACATGGGGGGCTGAGATAGTCTGTGTTTTTAGTGGAGTCTGCAAGTTGTTTCCATCCTTTGTAGGTTCCAAAGACCACCAGCTGGTGACATGGTCCCGTGATCAGACCCTGCGGATGTGGCGGATTGACTCTCAGCTGCAAAGGGTATGGAAACACTTTTGCTCTTGAGCTGTAGGTGGTTTTCTTACAGGGTTCACCTCCTTTCCCTTGCACTCCCAGTCACTCCTCTGATATCCCAGAGCTGCAGGTATAGCAGCCACTTCACTTTCCTCTTCAGCTCCAGCCCAGAAATGTCCCCAAGGAGACCTCTGATGAGGCCTCTCTGTGTCTGTGCCTCAGAAGCTTCTAAGGGAGTGTAGGGCTGCTTTGTTGTATGACAGTAACTGGGGAAGTTGTTCGGGGAACTGCTTGCGTTGCCTCTGAAGATGCCACCTCCATGGTTGCAAGACTATGGCTCTGTTGGCATTGTAGATACCAAGTAAATGTACCGCTTCCTCCATGTGTTTCCTTTGCCTCTTAGCCTGGTGCAGGCAGTGGTGTTCTGCTCTGTCAATAGTCACGAATCACTTTTGCAACTACTAGAACAGCTGTGCTGGGTCGGACCAGAGGTTCGTATGGCCCATATTGCCCTATCTCCTCTTCAGCTATGGTTGTCTTGGAAGAGGATGAGAACAAGGCAAATATAAAGTGATATTTCTCTCAAATGCCCCCCCCACCTCCTGCAGTTTGCAGCTCAGGGGTTCATTGAGTCTGGCGTCCTCATGTTTGACAGAGTTTGATGAGTTTCACTCCTGTAGATTTGCTCTGTTGTCTTTTTGCACCTGTGACAGTTTTTGTCATCTTAAACATCCTATGAACAAGGGGTTTCCTGGCTTTTCCACATGTTGTGTGGAAAAACAGCTCCTATTATTTGCTTATTTTGCAGCCTACTAGTTTCGTTATATTGGAGATGAAATGAGCAAACCTCTTGTCATGATTCTGTAGATGTCCACCATATCCCTCCACATATCCCGCCTCCTTTTTCAACAGGCCTTGATTTACTTGATCCCTTGTACAAGAACTTTGATTGTCCTTCTGCCTTTCGTGACCCTTTTTCAGTTCTACTATATACTTTTTGGGGGTGGGAATTTCTAGTACTTACTCTGGTTTTTTAAATTGCTGGGTGTAATTCCCTGAAGACATCAGCTTAGTCTGGCCTCAGTATCTTGTTCCCTGAGTCAGCTTGAACTCGCCATTTTTCCCCCTGTATGCATTGCTTTATATTTATCTAAACTGAAGTTCACCTTTCATTATCATATAGTTACTCCTGCCAGGTAACTGTTTGCAGTCAGCCACTCTTGTTACCGCCCCAAATGACTTGGTGACATCAGCAAACCTGGCCATGTTGCTATTGACCTCCTGTTCCAGGTTTTTAATGACTATGTTGAGAAGCATGTGTTCCCAGCACAGATCCTGCAGGAGTCCTGCAGGTGTGTAACAAACCTTCTCTGTGAAAAATGACCCTTTACTCCTACCTGATATACCTGTGAATATTTTTATTTCTTTCCTGTCTTTAGACCAGTTGTTCATCAGTGTCAGAGCCTTTACGCTCCTCCCGTTGGCTCCCATTCTTTGTTCCTTCTTTTTGCCTGGATCAAACCACACACATGACAGTGTGCTGCTAGTGACCATTGCTGTAATTTGCTACATTGCACCCTTATCCTTTCTCTTCCCTGTGTTTCTTCTCTTTGTCTTCCCTATTTTCTTGTGCTGAACTTAAAAGCTTTCATGGTCTCTTTTTGATACAGGACCTGAAGTGTGAATATCAACAGCGGAAAGTGTGCTAATATTATTTATCTTCTAAAAAAAAACCCCATTTTGACAAATTAATTCAAGGAATTAAGGTCATATCAGCTTTAGTTTAGATTAAAGTAAAACCTCTGTTATTTAGACTGGCCCTGTCAATTAAGTGGCTTTGTAAGTGAGAAGGACCTTTGGTCAGGTTGTCTGAGGTGAAGAGCTGAGGATGCTGGAAAGTGGAAGATCATCTGTCACAGAAATAATGCTGAGAGCTTAGTTATGGCTGTTGTGTGGATAGACGTACCTTGCAACTCCAGCTCCCTGGATAAATGAGTTGTTTAGCAATGGCTTTCTGCAGCTTGGTTTCTGTTGTGCAACATGTGGGTGTGCTTGTTCTTTTCAGCTCTGTGCTAACGACATCCTGGATGGAGTTGAGGACCTCATCGATGGGATTTCTCATCTGCCAGAGCCAGACAAGACCCTTCAACCTCAAGACTCCGAGCCCCAGCATAACTCTGGCCATGGGGATGAGGAAGGTGAGATGAGCAATGGCCCTTCAAGCTGTCTTTGTGTTGAGAAGAGGATGCATCTTGGCCTAAAAAAATAACATCGTAGGCAAAGCACAAACTGATGCTGTTTCAAAGGTTAAAGGATTCCCCATCTGGGAGAAGGGAAAACACAGGGGTTTCTCAGGATGGTCCTCCCAAGTTGTTTCTCCTCTAACTCGATGTCATTCCAGTCATGAAACAGAACTCTTCCTTGCCACTAATGTAATTTAATTGCACTCTCTTTAGGTCATAGTTGTGGCTTGCTGCCAAAAATAAGGCAGTCAGAAAGTCAGTGCTGGCTCTTAAGGAGGTCATTCAGTTTAAGCTGAGAAATGAGCCCTGACAAGAAGGGAGCATATGGGTAGCAGTTTGATTCTCCCTTTGACTAGCCAACAAACAGGAGAAGGTAGGAAGCAGTCTAGTATTGGTCCTTGGAAGAAAGGAGCCAGTTGCAAGGTCCCTTTGGGAAGGCAGCTATTCCTAACTGGAAGCTTCCTGCCCAGCAAATCCCAGTGAAGTTCTTCTCTGATCTCTGTCCTGTGCAGCCACAGAACAAGTTTATAAAAAATTAACAGTACCTCTGTCTACATGAAGTTTTTTTAATATGATGGAGAAAAGTCCTGGTTACCTGTGCTCACCATGAGCAGAACTGTGTGGGGAAACACAGGGGGAGCATTAAATGTTCTCATTCTGCCTGCCTGACCTCTCTTTTTTCCACAGAAGAGATTTAACTCTTTCGCTGTCCCCAGTGAGGTCACATTTGTATGTCCCGTTGGTTTCTGTGTGGGTCTGCCTTTGGTTCAGGTTTCCTTAACCTTGGTTAAGGTTTCCCCTGTGGCCAAACAGAATGAAAGTGGCTTTTCTGTAGCAGGATAGATTTTGCTGCAAATACTGTGACTGCGGGATCAATGATGAGCAAGTAATTAGGTAGGAATTTCAGCTCTTTCTTGCTTAAAAGCTACTGCGGACTGCTGATGTTTCACCCTGGAGGTGGCTGCATTTCAGCTGCAGACAAAGTCTATGTGTTATATTAGTAGCACGTTTGGGGAATCTTGGGAAAAAAGAGCACTCTGCAGATAAATCAGAAAGCCCACCAGCTGTGTCCTGAGCGTACTGCTCTGCTCAGTGGCTGCTGCCTGTAAAGGGTCTTAGGAATATAAACAAATATATGGGCTTTTGGGAATTAGAAACTAATTGGAAGGGAATGGGAGAAGAGCAGAGGGAGGGTACTACCCATATTTGAAACATCAGAAATGGCTTTTCAGTAAGCTATGGGGTGTCTTGAGCTAGAAATAATTACCTTCCGTGGGAGTCACCGATCTTCTTTTAATCCCCCTTTTCAGCTCACTTTTGTGAAGTATATCTAAGCACTACAGTAAAATAGCAAACAGGAGTGAGTAGCTAAGCATCCTACCTATCCAAATGCAGCAACCCACTGGGCAGCAGTAAAACCAGATATGTTTGTCCCAGCAGCAATGTCAGTAACTTTTAGGCAAATGTCTGTAAATGGAGACCTTTGCTTTTTGTTTTTTTGCATTCCTTGGGATTTATTTTTTTGCTAGGAATAGTTTGTGCAAGTGTGAGAGTAACAGCTGAATGATTGGGACTTCCCTTGTCTCTTTGGAACCATCATCAAAAACCGTATTTGGTCTTTTTAGGAAGTGGTCCTACAGCAAAACCCCCTCCAGAAGGAGCTGTCCCTGCCCTAAGCAGAGGACATAGCCAGATAGGAGGCAAACGACCACAAGCAGAGGCCAATTCTTCTGAAACTTGGCCAAGTTTGCTATCTTAATCATAATTCCTTGTGTCCTGCAGTGCTTGTCTGGCTGTTTAAATGTATTCAGGCCTTCAGGAGTTATTGTCCTGAAAACTGCTGGAACTGGACAGCTAGTCCCTGCATTTCAGTCAGTCTTTAAAGACCGTTAAAGCACTAGAGGGCTTTGCAACATTAAATGCAAATAGCTGACACAAATGAATTAAGCCCCTACAAGATCCAGAAATACCCTCTTTCTCTCTCCCAAAGCCTTGTTGTGCTTTGAAAGCTGAGAGTGGTGGGGTGTGAGTCCCTTCAAAGATCAGAGCTCCTCCTGGAGACTGCTTTGGCACCAGTTCTTCCCACTGAACTGAGAGGCTCCAGTTCAGCTGTCTGTGACTCTGGCAGTGCTGTGTAGGGCAGAGAAGGGGGTCTCAAATGGGTAGAGACAGACTGTTTAGGGCTGTACTGTTGCCTTCTGTAACATTCCTGGGAAAACTGTGTGCAGAGAGTTTGTTTATTTGAAGAGCAAGGCTCTGAACAGCAGCTGAGACCTTCCAACTCTTTGCCAGGTAAAATTCATACCTCTACATGTCAGGAGAGCAGAAGAAAGCCTGCTGTCCTGGCTGCCTCCTGACACTGCGAGCCAAAAGTCTGTCTATTACAATAAACTCGTCTCAACCTGTTCTCCATCTTTCCTGTCAGCCTTAAAAGAAGACTTTCTGAATGACCCCCTGGTAGGAAAGAAGATGGACCAACTGGGGCTGCCTCAAACACTGCAGCAGGAGTTTTCACTCATCAATGTGCAGATCCGAAATGTCAACGTGGAGGTAGAGAGTTTCCTTTTGCTGGTTTGTTGGGAGGGGATGTGGACAGGCTGGCTCATTGGAGCTTTTGGAAGGGAACCTTTCTTGCTGCAGTGACTGCGGTCTGTAAACAAGGTTTATTTTGAGCCATAGAGATCCTCTTGGACAGGGATGGTAGGAAAGAGGATAATCCCAGACACTGGGAGCAAGGGAAGTGTTTCAGCACAGTAAGTACACTGGCGCTGGGAAGGCTGGATGGCGTTTCCCTCTCTGCCTGGACTGTAGAGCAGACAGTAACTTGCTGCACTATATGCAGCTGATCTCATTTTGACTGTTTCTGAATCTCATATGCTGGGCCTTCCCTATACTCTCTGCTTTCTCCCTCAGTTTTGATATCTTTCAGAGGGGGTATGTGTGTGCTGTCAGCATGCCCTTTAGAACAGCATGACTTTGACTTACGGGTGTGCAGGAGAGTCAGCCCCTCAACGTGAATTTAAGTCACTGTAAGTTTCCAGGTCCTTGGAGATGTAACTAAAGAACAATTGCTTTTCCTCATGCAGATGGATGCAGTGAGTCGTAGTTGCACAGTGTCGGTGCACTGTGGCAACCACAGAGTCAGGATGCTGGTGATGTTCCCTGTCCAGTATCCCAATAACGCTGCACCATCCTTCCAGTTCATCAACCCGACCTCCATTACCGCCTCCATGAAGGCAAAGCTGCTCAAGGTGTGTGGGGAGAGTACGCGGTTTTTATAAATACACAACTGCTGGACACGCTAGATTATTGATGTAATTAATCATCTGACCTTGCTGAAGACATAGTATCATAGAACTGTTTGGGTTGGAAGGGAACTTAAAGACCATTCAGTATCAGCCTCTGCCCTGGGCAGTGACGCCTCCCACCAGACCAAGTTGCTCAGAGCCCTGTGCAACACCTCCAGAGATGGGGCAGCCACAGCTTCTCTGGACAACCTGAGCCAGAGTCTCACCACCCTCACAGCAGAGAATGTCTTCCCAAGATCTCATCTCAATCTCACCTCTTTCATTGTAAAACCATTCCCCCTTATCCTCTGGCTTCCCTCCGTGATTAAGAGTCCCTCCCCATCTCCTGTAGGCTCCCATTAGGAACTGGAAGGTCATTTTAAGATCTGCCTGGAACCTGCTCTTCTGTGGTATGGAGAAAAACCTGGAGGTCACTTTGAACTGATACGTTGTGGTGCTTCCAGGGTGAGGCTTTTGTTGACCTTGCAGCCCAGCATTTGCCCTTCTCCACTGGTGCTTTTTAAATGTGTGTTCTTCACTCTACTCTGTTCTGATGTGATGTGTATTGCCTAAGGATCCCTAACATCCTTCTCCTCATGCAGTTTTCCCCAACCTCATAATAGACAAAATCACCAGTGAAGCATCTAGCTGTAGAAAGATAATATTTTTGAGCTGGGATTTTGCTTCCTGCTCTTCTGCACAAACTGTTTTAAAAATGAGGAGATTTTTTTACACAGACCCTGCTGTTTCACAGAATCATGGCATTTTCAGAGTTGGAAGGGACCTCTAGAGATCATCTAGTCTAACTCCCTGAAGCAGGATTGCCTAGCACACATTACTCAGGACTGCATCCAAGCGGGTCTTGAAGGTCTCCAGAGAAGGGGATTCCACAACCTCCCTGGGCAGCCTGTTCCAGTGCTCTCTCACCCTGACTGTAAAGAAGATTTTTCTCATATTTGAATGGAACTTCTGTGTTCCAGCTTGTGCCCACTGCCCCTTATCCTGTCACTGGGAACTGCTGAAAAGAATCTGGCTCCATCTACCTTTAACCCACCCTTTAGATACTTGTAAGCATCAATAAGGTGCTCAGCCTTCTCCAGGCTAAAGAGTCCCAGCTCTCTCAGCCTTTCCTCATAAGGCTGAGAGAGGCTCATTCCAGATGAGCTGTGTGATCATCTGGTGTGGGGAGTTCCTATTGCTAATGAGATCCCTTCCTAGGCCATTCCTCAAAGCAGACAGAACGCCAGCAGGTCAGTGTGGTTCCAGTGGGTGTCAGAGGATATCTTTGGACTCTCTGGATTCTGACATCTTAGTTGTTTTGCAGGAAAAAAAAATAAAATATAAAGGAAGGTGGGGATGTAATCGTGGTTCAAGCTGCATCTTGTCTGTATTCCAGATACTGAAAGATACTTCTCTGCAGAAAGTGAAACGGAACCAGAGCTGTCTGGAGCCCTGCCTGCGTCAGCTGGTCTCCTGGCTGGAGTCTGTTGTGGTACGGAGAACTCCATGGGCTTTTTGCCTTAGTTTGTTGCCTTCTCCCACATCTGCAGTGAGGGTCTACCCTCATTAGATGTGTAAATAGACCCCTGTGACTGGTGGTTGTGTTGGTGTAAGTGCTTCTGGTTAATGTTGAAGAAAACTGGGTGGATGATTAGATAGATGTGTTCTGTTTCTGAAAATCAGGCCCCGAAGGTTTGCTGCTTTGGGGAGCCCTGCATGCACACTGAGGCTCAGGTTAGCAGGAATGGCTGGGGGTCAGAGCATCTTAACAGTGGGAGGTAGCTCCCTGGCCCCGAGTATATCTCACTGAGTGCCAGGGCATGGTTTTCATCCATAAGGGGAAATAAGAGGCATCAGGGAGCTGATGGATTCATTCTTGTCTGACAAGGCAGTGGCAGATGTCTTTACATTCTCAGTTCTAGTCAAAGATTCTGCTAGTCCTATTCTAGGGTCTTTGTTTTCTTCCCTTGGAAAAAAAAACTGTGAAAGTCTGTCTTTTCTGAAGGCTTGTGCTGAGGTTTTGTAGGGATGATACTGCAGATAATCCAAGTCACACTCTGCCCTTAGCTGAGATCTGTGATACCTACTCAGCATCCCAGTGTCAGGTATTAGGTTTGTGTGTGGGTGAAGTGTGCTGGAGTGGGTTTTTTTAGCATTCGGGAAGAGATTGGAGAGTCTCCTCAGGTTTTCTTTCAGAGAGATTTTGTTTATTCATGACAAATAAAGGGGCTTTGGGTTGTTTGTTTCTTTTTTTTTTTTTTAGCACGGAAAGTTTTAATTCTGTTTGGTTTCAGCAGTAATGTTAAGAGTGGGAACGTTTTCCATTGTATGGAAATGATGAGCTGCTTTTGATGAGCTGCTGCCTTTGAATCTGTACACTATATGCTCTGTATGCAAATCAATGCAGATTTCTTCCAAAATTCCTATGGGTGGGCCTGAGGTCCCCCAGTATTTTATACTATCTGCCTTCCTCAAGACTCCCAACCTGCATTTGATGTACCACAGTTCTGTAGGATTCCTATTTGAGGAGACTTGCGTCTCCCTTGCAGCACTGAGGTATCAGGTTTAGCTCAGCTCCCTGTGTTGAGATTCCTGTCCACAGTCTGAAGGTCAGATTTTCCATACACTTTCCGACTATTTCACCCCAAGTTAAACTCTGCATTTCAGTACGGCTATGGTGGGAGAGAAATCTCTGGACAAGCAGCCAGAGAAGCCCTTTCCTCAAAGGTGAATGTGCTTTTGAGTGCCTTTGCAGCCAGAGAAGTAACCTTTGCTCTGGCTCAAAGGACAAGCACCTTCCATGGGGCTGTGTGCTGCTGTGATGCCCGGTTCTCCAGCTGGGTTTTCTTTCTGTGGCAGCAGGATTGTGACCTTGGCTGCCTTCTGTTTCAGAACCAAGAGGACAGCACGTCCAGCAATCCATACGCTTTGTCAAACTCCGTAACGCCCCCTTTGCCCACCTTTGCACGGGTCTCCAATGCCTATGGCTCCTACCAGGACTCTAACATCCCATTTCCACGGACCTCTGGAGCCAGATTCTGTGGCGCAGGTTAGCCCCATCACTGATGTGTTACAGCTGCCTGGGGAATGGTCCTTTTAATGTCTCGGGGAACACTTGACTCTGATTAAGACGAGGCTTTGGTCACTGCCATCCAATGAGTAAGAAATGGTATTAAAGTAGCAATGTGAGAAATGTATAGATAATGAGACTAGTTAGAAAATGTTTGCAGGGGATGTTGCATGTGGGATTTTATGATTTGGAAATCCAGAGTTAGTTGAAGAGATGGCCTTTCTGTTCCAGAGACAGACCTTTTGCAGGAGACTGGGAATAGCTATTTTCCTTGCCTAGTTCTCTCCTACCAGCATCAAACTGCTGGACATATTCTGGGTCTCGGTCTTAACAAAATTACTGTTATTTAGGATTGAACTTAGCCCTTGCTGAAGCCATATTCTTGTTACTAACCACTCTTTCCTCATTCTGCACACTTTCTGTTGTCCAAAATAGCTTTCCCCAGGTCATGGGGAAACTTCTAAATTGGAGGAGGGGTACAATCATGTTCTGTTTTCCAGAAGAGTGTGCAGTGCAGAGATCGTCCTTAAAAATCAGGCTAAGGTCTGAGGAAGGGCTGCTAAGTTTCACTGAGCTGTTTCAGATGCAAACTTGCCTCCTCTGGACCTGACTACATTCCAGTTTGAGCGTGTTTTGAAAGCTGCTTTTCATACAGGGCTTGCCAAGTTCCCTGCAAAGTAAACCAGAGTAGTATTGCATTGAACAGGCTCTGTGTGAAACCTGATAAGTCCTGAAACTCTTGCAGGAGTGGGTGGCTGACGATGCTTGAGATGCTAACAAATGGGGTTAGGTGTGCTTTGGTGAGAGGGTGCTTTGCAGGTGGCTTCAGATGGCTTGGGTTGTCCTTTTAAAGGGAAGAGTTGTACAAGCTGCAGTCGTTTGTCTGCAGAGCTAAACATCTAAACGCTTGCCTCTGGAGTATCAAAGTTCTGGTGAAGAGTTAAAACATGAGTATGTGTTTGCTCGTTTTGTTTTACTGACTTTTCTCCAGCATCTGGAAGCCACTTGAGTCAGTGCTTTTAAACAACAAAACATGCTGTTTAAAAGGTTTGCAGGGACTAGATTTGGGTTGAGAAAATGAGATTTTCTACTTGTAGTTGAAAAGCACTCAGAGTCACGGATAGGCTATCCAAGGCCCTTGACTCTACCTTAAACGACTGGGTTTCCCTGTATAAATCCTGGGTAATCTGCTCCTCGCAGATCCTTATGCCGTGTCCTGTCTCTGCAGGGTACCTGGTGTATTTCACGAGACCCATGACCATGCACCGTGCAGTGTCCCCGACAGAGCCCACCCCCAGGTGAGTACCCTGCTTGGTATTTGCCGTGTTCCACTGTCACAGGCAGGAAGGCGGAAGAGTATCATGTCCTACGCTGGGGCTACTGACCCATGAATACTGACTTTGAGTGTTAGCTGTGCCTGTGACACAGAGAGCCTGGTCTGTTATGTCACTGTGTCTTGGCAGAGACCCCTTCCTTCAACACACCTGAGATGTATCTAGCAGCGTGGGTTAGTGGAGATGTCAGTGTGAGCTTCCAGGGTAATTTGGTGGATGAAAACCCCTAAAAGGGTGTTTTCTTGTTTCCAGGTCCCTGTCAGCTTTATCAGCATACCACAGTGGCCTCATCACCCCCATGAAGATCCGCACAGAGACTCCAGGCAACCTGCGTTTGTACAGCGGCAGTCCGACACGCAGTGAGAAAGAGCAGGTCTCCATTAGCTCCTTCTACTACAAAGAGAGGGTAAGTACCAGACCAAAAAAACTCCCAACACTTCAGCTTTTGTGATCTGTACTCATTTCGTATAGCTGTGAGTACTGCTGCTAACAGGAGCTTCATAGTCCTCTCAGGAAGGCTTCCTTTTACAGACAACTCTGAAAAAAAAAAAGTCACATGGATTTATCTCCTATTAGTAACTTCTTTACTGATCCTCTCTAGCATTTGACCTGCTTGTTTTGATATCTCTCTACACTGACCATCACAGCTTCCTTCAGTGCATTACACTGTCTCCCATTGCATTGCACAGGGTTAAAATCTCACATTTAAGAAGTAGTAGTCTCCAGATAAGTACATGTAGGCAGTTCTGCTTTTTTCAATACTCCCTGATATCTAGAACTGCAAAGAGTTGTGGTTTTCTGCAGCTCATTGACATAATCTCCTGGATTATGGGTTATATTAGATTATTTCTATTACAGGTGTCTTTTTCAGGGATATGTGTCTCTTTGGACTTTTATTCAAACAAAAATTATTCTTACATGATTCTCTAAAGATCGTCCCATCTCTGTACTTCTGATTTAGATGTAGGTCTTGCTGTCATTGCTGTTCACAAACAAGGCTTTGCAGGAGAGTGGGGTTGTTTCCTTATGGCATATAATGGGTGAAGAAGACCCCTTGATAATTGTAGGGTGGCCATAGGGCAGTTCTGAAACAGCTTAGTGGCCCAAGTGGCAGGAGCAGATGCTGTGGCAGTAATAGGCGTGCAAAAATACAGGAAGCTTCCACTGAGAGCCTGAGAGTTCAGGGCACTCGAGCAGTTTGTGAGTTAGTCATCACATCTACCAGCCGTGATGCCAGCCTCTGTCCCCATCACTAGCCATCACTAGCCATCACTACAGATCCCAGAAGACTTTTGGGAGTCCCCATATGCTTTTGTTTGTTGTTTTTTTTTCTCCACACAAACTTTTTTTTATGAGAAGAGAAAATGTTGCTGCCTGGGGCAGGAATTGCAGCCTGCTCTAGTCTTTGCAGGACAGTTTATTTAAAGAGCATGCTCTGTAGCATGCTTGTCTCTGACATGCAGCTCTCCAAGATGACAGACAAGGCTAAAAATAACATGTGGAAGCAGCTTGATGCAATTACGTGTGACCCTTCTCCCCAGCCTTTATATTGATCGCAAAAAGTTTTTTATCAGGGGGGGAAAGGAACTAAGAGAACAAAGCGTGTGTGTCTCCCATGAGCCAGAGAAAATTCCTGTGTTCCCATTCCCCCTGCCAAGCCATCCCCTCACGGGCTGGGCTGGAAGAAGTGTAAGGGCTCTAGGAAGGAGCTAATTTGAATATCTTGCAGGTGAAATAGTTCTAAAAAGCACCCAAAAAGCCTGTATCTCCCTTCAGCAAAGGTTTTCTGGTTCTTCAGGAGTTGCTGCTGTGGCCTCTGTTGGATCCATCCCACATATTTTTATGTCATTTCATTACGAAGATTTTAAAAGCCTAGACTGAATTGTAGTTAGTCTCCCTGCTCTGAAGCTTGGATTTTTTATTTGCCTTAAATAAAAATGGAAATTATGGGTGTTAAACTCTCACATCACATAACTTCAGCCCCAAAACTGATTTTGTCAGTGATACCCAGGTGTTTAAATCCCATGTAGCAATGACTGGTGTTGCTACCGTTAGAAAACAAATGGAATTTGCCCGTTACCAGACAGGAAAAATGTCATGTTCGTGTAAAGGCAGGGGGGCTGCTGGACCCATCAGAGATCTCCTTAGTAAACCAAAATGAAACTAAACCTGGCACTGAGCCTCTCTGTGTTCACTTAAATGTGTGTATTTATATACACACACACACACAGAGATAGATATATCTTTCTCACTTTTTATTCACACATGCACATTCCTCCTTTCTTCCTCCCTCTTTTTCACTCAAAAAAATCCACTAAAGAAGAACAGTCAGCAGAAAGGAGGAGCTGTATTTATCCTGTGGCAGTGCCATCACTGTTTCAAAACTGGATTTCTCTTAAAGAAGGTGCCATGGGTGTGGGGTTTTTCCCCACAGTTAAAGGGTTGTGCCAGTGGGGACCTGGGGACAGCTCAGGCATGCCTGAGGGACAATCATACACAGGGATGGTGGCTGCAGTGTTCCCTTTTGTCCCATTAGGGAATTTGGCAGTGCTTGGGAGCTGCTGCTTCTCAGGACATCCCTTAGGCTTTGCCTGGTGCCCACCTGGTTGAGGCCTCTCATACTGACAGCACACGGTGGCATAGGCTGGCAGCAGTGGCTGCCATCAGGAGGACAGGATTTCCTAGAGTACTGAGCTCTTAGTAGAAGGAGAACTATCCTTCTACTAATCCTTTTCTCCTTCTCTTGTGAGACCTGGTGGAGGAATGTGTAGCAGAAGGCTGTAGTCTCCTGGCTCCCTGTCTGTCCCAGCAGTGAAACACAAAGGAAGGCAGAGACTGAATGCACAGCTGATGGTCCTGACTGCTGAAAATAAATCAGCTGAAAATAAATGCAAAATACATTGCACTCAACACAGTCCTATTCTTTCCCTTTTTATTGTGTTGACACATACAGAACTGTAACAGAATACCTTTTTTTTTCAACTGAGTGTGCAGTAATGTGCTTTGAGAGATTCCATTTCTTGTTGCTGTAATGCTGCACTGAGTACTTAATGAAATGTCTGCAAGTTCCTAACGAAAGCCTACTTTGGAGCTATTCTGCATAGTCAATCAGTGAATTTGATTGCTTGCTCAATCTGAATGAGTTCCTCAGCCCATAATGGCAATTTCCATGTGGCCTGCAAGTAGCAGGGTCTCAGTGTCCCTTCTAATGTCCTGACATGGCTTTTATTCTTTAAAATGACAGCGAACAGCTACAGCAGGTTACGGTGAATTATGTCCTGGAGGATGCTGGATGTTAGAGAGATGTCTGAGGAAGCAGGGATGGTGGCTGCACTGGGCAGCTGTGTTAAAAATGATGCAGTTTGCATTTAGCTGCCACCTTCTTCATCCAAGAGGAGTAAAGCCAGCTAGAGTGGGAATCTGGCACATGGGGCACTGGGGTATTGTCCTCTGCTCTGCTGCCAGTTCATGGTGTGAATGAGGTCCCTTCATTGCAGTTCAGTGTTTCTTGTATCACCACTCCATGTGGAAGACTTCATCCCCATCTGGGATTGCTGAAGTCTCCCACCATGGCTCACATGGGTCACAGGCACAGTAGCCCTGGCTTTGCCAGGGCTGTAGGTGATGTTCTACAGTACAGCTGTGTGTGGATGAAAAGGGGGATCTTGGTTTGCAACTGCTCATTGTGTAACAGAACAATTGGGAAACGGTATCTTTAACTCTGCTGGTTCAGGGCACTTCGTTTCAGTTTTATTTACTGTTGTCTTTAATTTTCTTGGTGTCTTTCTTCCCTTTTCCTGGGTATAACGTTTTCACACACAGATGTCTCCTCGCTCTGCCCGGCGACGTTGGTCCATACAAGCAATTAACGACTTCCCGGTACTGTGCGCTGTGCTAATACTGTCCTTGATATAACCCTGTCTTCTGCCCAAGGGCTCAAGAATAAAATGCCACCTGTCTGCCTTTGAGTAACCTGCATAGAGGTGGGGCACTTGCCTGAGCTTCAGAAAGAGTGAAGATGTGTAAGTGGACAGGAGCAGACACTGGTTTGCGGTGTGCAAATACTGACCTACAAACAGGCCTGTTTTGCCTATTTTAGTAGTCAGGAAATGATGCTGAGGGGTAGTTTGAAGTGTAAAGTGATCCAGCCTCTAAGAAACAGAGTGCACAGCAGAGGAGCTGGATGATTCTAATGCATCAACCAACTGGTGAGACTGACATTAAAGCATCTCATTTCTGAAAAAGGTGGAGCCTTGCTGGAGAGGGAGGCTCACCGAAGAGCTGTGGAAGAAACAAACTGGTTGAGCTGCTGACAACGATCTGTCATCTCATTGAAATGAGTGCAACACACTATAAAGCCTTATTTCCTGGAGCAATAAATAGAATTTCTCCTTAATTTGTTATCCTCTCCCAGCCCTCGGAGTCACACCACCCTGTGTTCAGTTGGGGTGGTTGCCCTTCTGGCCACCTTGGCAGGTTCTCCCTCCTCCTAGCAAGGGCCCTTCTGAGGCTTTGACAGTCCTTTTCCATTACTCAGGTCCACGTGTCACTCGAGCTTGAACATCCTTTGTGTGAATGTCTTGATGGTATCAGTGTTGCTCAAGCTCTGCTGGAAATTTGGGCAATTACTATCTCATTGCTCATCTGCCAAGCATAGGCGAAGCTTCGAAGACTCCAATTTAAAGATCTCTTTGGGTCTGTTTTTCTTAATGTCTTTGTGAACAACTGGTTTTTCACAGCTGCTGTCCTTCATGCTCTCCCTTCATAAGACAGCAGGGAATAAAATAGAATCCTGTAACACCTAATTTAACTTGGTATAATAGGATCAAGCCTTCCTAATTACAGCAGCTCTAAGACTATACTACCAAATAATAGGTGAAAGAAACCAGAAGTAATTTACTTGACTCCATCAAGGTTTTTTACAAAGAGCTAATAAAGAAATGTGAGCAGTGAAAGCAAGAAATGAAGTTCTGTCTTGGATTAGGAACAGACTGAAAGAAAGAAAACCAAGCAAGGAACATGCTGCTCATGATGTGGCAAATTGTGGTGCACAAAGAACCACAGTTTAATTCCCTCACCACTGGTGTGGAAGGGAGGTATCAGTAGGGGTGTGATAAAGTTATAGTATTGTGTAACATACACTTTAAAATGATATATGGATTAGTCCAAGCCTTGAAGGACTGGTTGTATTTGTGGATAACCTTTGGAAGAGGCTAATCACATGTGCAAAAGTGAAGGTGAAGATGCAGGTGTGCACGAAGAGAGGTGTGGATTATTTATACAGACCATACGCCTTCCTTCTGGAAGACAAGGTTGACATTTTCAGGGTGCTCAAGGAAGCAAGAGCTTAGCAAGTCTAGAAGAAAGAATAATTCCTCCTCCTTTCTAGGTAATGACTAGCTTCCAATTCAGAAATGCCTCTGCTTCTGGGCAGGCACCAGCTATTAATTGATGGAAAGTATAAAGAAGTATTCCTGCTGCATGGCATTTGTTTCAAAAAGGTCTCAGATTTGTTAGCCCCTTTGTGGAAGTCACCTGGTGCTGTGGGAGATGCAGGAAAAGAGTGAATGTTGATTATTTTGAAGAGAAAATCCAAGCAGTGCTGCATGACCTGTGTGTGGGAGTTAACCTGTAGGCAGTTGTTCCAAATGAAGGAACTTAGCTTTCTGCAGGGAGGCAACAATTTTTTAAATTTTGTTGGGAAAAAAAAAATATTTGAAGCAGCTTGAACCTAACTCCAAGCAGGTTTAACTATTTATTTTGTTAAATGCCTTGTTGCAGCTTAATCTTCGGCATCAAGCCTGTTCCCTGTTCCACAGCCCTTCCGTTTGCCCTGCTGGCACCAGTTAATACCAAGAACCCTGAAATTTTGCATATGCTTATGTGAAACAGGCACTTTACGTTTCCCGATGCCGCTTCCCAGCCCCGCCTGCTTGAGCAGGACCCAAAGACATACTCCCCCAGCTGCTGGGCATCCTTTCTGAGCAGGCATACCAGCCTCTGGTAACGACTGCTGCTGAGTATGCAGCAATGATGGTTGCTACGAAGCAGTCGGTGGCTTATTCTTGGGCTGTCTGTTTCTACGTGTAACCCATTTATTGCCATCGTTTTCACCTCCGATTGCAGCAAATTGCAGCCTTGGGTATTGTAGTGCAGGTGCAGGCTGGCTTTTTCTAGTCGTTATTCAGTGCTGTTCCCCGCTGTCACTTCCAACCCCATGATTGTCATAAGTGCTCTGGTCTCTCCTGGTGCTCTGAGGAACTGATGAGTCTTAATTTGCTATCACTGTAGCTGTTTTCTTTCTTTTCTTCCTCTCCTTCAACTCTCAGGAGCGGCTGGGTAGATGCAGTTCCCCTTGGTATAGCTTCTAGGCTGCAGAAAGAGCTAGAAATGTTAGGGACAGTGCAGAAGACCTGTTTCCTGGACCTTCAGCTTTCAGTAGTTAGCTTGGTGCATGCATGTTGACTTCTGTTTCAGCTCCCACCCTTATGTTCCCTGCGCCTCCTCACGACCTGTGCTACAGCCCCTTGGAAGAGATATGTTTTCTCTTCCACCCTAATGGCCCTGAGCCTCCATGACGCCTTCCCGTGACACTCCCATGTAGTGGGAGCTTCTCTTGGGAGAAGAGGTGCAGCAGAAGGGAAGAGAGGAACCTTGTAGTGGCCCTTGGCTAGACAGACCTCAGCTAGAACTCTCCTTAGTAGTCCCTACTAAAAGCACTTAAATGCTGCCTGGTGGAGAGCTACTCCTGTAATTAATGCCAGCAATGATTTGGTTCAAATTATAGCTTCTGCTGTCAATGGTGATGAGCTTTACCTCATCCATGATGGTTCCCATATTTCTGATTGTAGGGTTTTTTCTGATGCTTTGTTAATGTAGCTGAAGCAAACTTGAACAAATGCCAAAAACCAGGCATCTTTAATGGTGACTGTGTGTGTGGCTTTGTGAATTTCTTCTGTCAGGGGTAGTAAGCAGCACTCATGGAAGTGTAGTGCTAGCAGAGCATATGGTCATCAACTGACTCTCTCTTCTAGCAGCTGCACCACTAAAGAATGAGGGATTCCCTTTTCGCCAATAAATAGGCAGCACTAAGGGGAAGGAAACAGGACAATCATGCTGTGAGCCCCAAGTTTTCTGGGGCTTTTGATACATTTAGTGTCTTCATTTGTCTGGTGATATGCTAACAGCAGGCAGTGGAAACCATTTGTGGGATCTCTCTTCCATTCTCATCCTCATTTGTTGTCGTTTCTCCTCGGGATAAAAAAAAAAAAAAAAAGTGACTGAATTACCTGTGGCAAGTGGTATGTGTTGTCCATGTTTCTAGTCCTTGAAATGCCTGTTGGGAGGCTCCTTCAGTACACTCCTGCAGAGGGCAGGAGCAGGTTGAATCTGTTCCTGGTGATGGGGCAGTGAACCTGCCTCTGTCAGAGGGAACCTTTCTTCAGCTGTGAGTTCTGGGGGCTTACAGATGGTCAGGAGGTGGCAAGCTGCTCTCCAAATTACCTGCCAAGCTTTAGAAGCCCTTGGTAATAGACTTGCAGAATGTGGTTCTGCATCTGCAAGCCTGGTTTCACGTGCTTGCTTAGACACAGCACAAACAACAGCTTTTGGTGGGGCAACATTGTGAGAAACCTGGTAGCCCTTCCAGGCTAAGTGCTTGAGCTCTTACCTTGCTGGCACATCTTTGGGCTTGGGCTCCCAAGCTTTGCTCAAGTATCATTTTGGGCAGCATCAGCAGATCCAGGCTGTACCCGGAAGACAGTATTTGGCCATCCTGATGAGGAATGAGGTACAGGTGCCACTGTTGTTTGGGAACCTTGCTGTAATACAGGCCACATCCTTCAGCACAGCAAGGGTAGGTGATTTAGGTGTTACTAAAAGAGGAATGGTCTGCCCAAGGGTAAGAGATCCAGAGCTGGTCCAGACAAGTGCCTGGATTAGGAACTGGTGGGCTGAAGAGGGTTTGGTCTCCTATCCCACCACATTCTAGCCATCTTCCTTAGCACTTCTCAGCTTCAGAGTGACATAGGAGACAAATACTGCAGGCAAATTCTACTTGGGTGGATTGGGCCTTGAGAGAATGTGGTGGAGAACAGATTCATGCCCTGCTCAGCCAGCTTTTTCAAAACATGGAATGCTGACAGCTCTGTTTCCACCAGCATTTGGCACCTCTGGGTGGTCGGCAGTATGCACCCTCTACTCCTCTTTACTCTGGGGAGCAGTGGAAGGCCAGGGAAACTGGTGATGCCTGGGGCAGCCCTGGAAAAATCCTCCTTCCAATCTGAAACACCTTCTTCACTTACAGTCAAGCCTGTGCTTGAGCCTTGGCCACCACTGTCCAGAGTGACTTCAGGAGCACATCTTCTTTGCTTCCAGGGACATGGCATTATGCTCAGTGTGGCAGGACCTCCTCAGCATGTTGGCTTCAGCTTGTACCAGGCAGGCAGTGAAGGAGGAATTAATTTCTTAAGCTTCTGAGTGTTTTTTTGAAGTGCATTTTCTGTTTCTGATAAGCCTGCTTAGGTTCTCCAAGCACTGTGTGATCATGGTCAAAGGCAGTTTGGTGTCCAGCCAACAGAGCTGGCTTTACAGTGGAGGTGACCCTGCTTGAAGGTCCAAGTCCTGCCCTTCTGTAGCCCGGCCTGCTCTTTAGGAGCAGTAAAGGCTGCTTTGCTGGCCCCTTCAAATGTACTGTTCTTCAGTGTAGGAAGCCTCCCACGAGTGCCTCAGGAGACTCTCCATAACTCAGTATGACCAGGAGACATTTCTGTGTCAGTGAGGGGACATGCCACAGGGGAGCAGCATTGCAGAGCCTCCTTCCCTGCACTCCCAAGCCCAGCCAGTGCTTCCCTCGGTGGAGCTCCAGTGCCTTCTGCCTGTCGTTCTCCTGCACATCTTTCTGTCCCTCCGCCTCACCCTCGTGGAGCGAGGAGCTGGAAAAGGCCAGGATACCACCCAAATGCTCTCCGGTGTGTCGTACTGCCAAGGTAGCTTTATTCAGCTTGGCCTTAAAATTGCTTCCATGTCTATTACCAAGAGCGTTTGGGAATCTTGGCTTCTTGGTTTTGTTCCCTTGTGTTTATTCCTCTCTTTTCTTCTCCTCACCACCCTTTATGTCCTGAGCCAGCCATTAAGTAGCTGTGAACATGGTAGGATCCTTGCTAGGCCCTGCTTTATCATCTGCTAGTTGTTTGGTGGAAGCTGTTGATAAAGGAGGAGGTAGGAGCTCTGTCCTGGCGCTAAAGAGATGGGTACTCAGACCCTGAAAGGTGAGATCAAAAGAGGCGGTCCGGAACTCTGAGATGGCCCTGAAGCTAAGGGCAAGCAGAAGCTGCCTCCCTCTGATGTTGGCTGAAGTCAGCGGTGGTCTGTGTGCAGAGGGTTCCCAGAGCAGACCTCTAATGAGAGTGTCCTCCTGCCCAAGCTGCCCGTGTTCGATCGGCATCCCGATGCTGATTTATTCTCGTAAATGGCTTTCACAGGGGAACTCACAAAATCCTTTTTGAGTGAGTTTGACCTTAAGCTCGCTGCCTTGACCTGCTTTTCACTTCCTACAGATGGAGATGCTTGTTCTCCTGGGCATGTCATGGATGTTTTCCAGGGTAACGCAGAGCCTTCCGAAAGGCAGGTTTGGGTGCTGCTTGCATTATTCCTGACCCTAGTGCTTTGTTCCCTGGCCTGAGAAGCCTGCTGTCCTCCTCCCTGGTAACACACTGCCCTTCATTCTACAGAAATCCAGGAGGTGGAAAAGTAAACGAGAAGGGACAGATGCCAACAGCCGACCCATCAAAGCTGCTGGGAAAGTTATTATCCAAGACATTTCCTGCTTGCTGCCTGTCCACAAGCTGCTGGGAGAGCTCTACATGTGAGTACGGGCTGTAATCTTTTCCCAAAGGAAAGCAGCTGCTGTTGGTGTTGCTGTGCTTTAATCCTGACGTCACTCAGCACAGATCTTTAAATGTTTCTGTGCCTTCCTTCTCCATTCTTGCTGTCCTGCATTTTTACAGCATCCCTCTCTGCCTGTGAGAAGGGACCTGTCTCCCGTAAGCCTAAAAAGTTGGATAGGAGAAATTTGTGGACATGTATGGTACATCGAAGCGGAACCAGCGCTCCAGCATCACCACTGCAAACAGGTTCAGGTTCAGCTAAAGGGTGAAATTATCAGTATGAATTCTTTAAACTCCATGCTTTAAATACACAGGTTTAAAAATCCCAATTAATGCACATTCTCATACTATAAAACTGATACTACATCATAAGGCTTTTTAATTTCTGATTTAATTTTTTTTTTTAAATTTAATTTTTAAAGGCAGTATTTGGAATGCCCCATTCCCATGGAGACTCAGTTGTACATGCCAGTGTCTATACAGCAGGTTCTTTGACTTTAATTGAAAGGATGGAGAAGTTATTCGAGTTTTGTTTTGTGTTTTTGGGTTTTTTTTTCACAAGGGATGTCTTTTTCCAAGCTGTCTAATTCAGGTAGTTAGCAAATCTCTGAATTTTTTCTTCCTTAGCTTTGGTAGTACTGCCTGATCGTTCACAGGATTTCCAGTCTATGGACATTCATGGAAGAAGCAGGCTTCCCTTCTTAAAGGAAGGGGAGAAAAATGATAGAAGAAATCTTTCTTCTCTTTTTTTTCTATATTATTATAAAGAATGTTCTTTATAAAGACCCATTGGATCTTTCTTCTCTGAAAGTATTACGTGTAAACAGCCTGACCCTTTTCCATTTGCTGTGAGATCTTAAACAGTAAAAGTATTTGGTGTCCCAGGAAGGTTTGTGAGGATAAGCAGGAAAGCCCATGTGGGTATGTATCCCCAGCCCATCTTGCCAGCCTCTCAGACTCCCCACTGGGTGTGTTCTCCCACTGGGGAACAGGCTGAAGACCAGTCTGCTCCTCCACAGCAAACCACTGTGTCCGTTTGGGTTTTTAAGAGGAACGCAACAGGCTGAACAGGAACAGGACCATTAACTGATGGCACCAGCTTCTAGGGACAAGAATGAATCTTGGTTTGGTGATGTCCTGACACAGATTTGGTTTCGGTGGAAGCAGCACATCTTAGGATCAATCCCAGCTAGTTTGGATCTGGATTTGATGTGCACTGTGTTAGGGAAGGTGAATAGTGGGAGTTGACAGAAGGATGGCAGTGATCCCCGAATAACAGGGAAGGAAGGGAAGGGACCCTGTCCATGCTTGCAGGCTGGTATTGATCTGGAAGTTCTGGGCTACTTACTGCTGCCGGTACCACTCTCCCCCCATTTCTCCACCTTTGTAAGTAGGTAGATAGTAGGATCTGCAAACCAGATCTGAGATATCTCCTTTCTTTTTAGACTTAACGTGAATAATATCCAGGAGACTTGCCAGAAGAATGCTGCCTCAGCCCTGGCTGTTGGACGGAGGGACCTCGTACAGGTACTTCACTGAATCAGTCCTCTTCCTTGCCGTGTTGTGCTACCCTCAAATGCCTTCTGCTGTCCCTGTGGTACCCTAACAGCCAGCTGGGCTCAGCAGTTGCTCCAGGGACTCTCTGGTTGGTGAACTGAGGCCTGTAGAACAGCCAGGGTAGTAGTTTCTTGGCATCCAGAGATTTCTTCACTGGGCTGCAAGCAGGTTGTGTTATGCCCTGTTGCCAAAGTGAGTGAAGCACAGTTTTTCAGGGAATTCCTGCAGGCAAAGCAAGGAGCGCAGCCTGCTCTTGAGTCAGCGAATGGAGTAACTGTGCATACAGTGGGCTGGCTGCTGTCAGCATTTTGATGGTGGTTTTTGTCTTATTTATATAGTGGTTCATGTTGTTCGGTGTCCATCTGCCCTGACACTGGACGCTAACTGCAATCAACTTCTCCCCAGGAGAGTTCTGAGTCCCAGAAGACTGGTGGTTTCCCTTCAGCTAGTGATAGGAGAAAAGTGGCTATTTTGACCCAATCTTTTCCATGTGATTGGTCCATCACAACAGACAAAACATATTACAAGACTGGGGAGCACCTGGTGGTGGACTGGCATTGACAGAGGAGCCTGTGCCTCTCTCCTGAGCTCTCAGCTTTTCCTAGACCTGGGCAGGGAATGTGTGTAGGCTCATGTGGTCTAAGCAGAAGCAAACTCAAGCTGTTGTTTTCATTCTCAGTGGGTTCTGCTAGACCAGGAGAGAGAAGGTAGGTCTAGTTCCCCTTTGTGCTTCATCTTGATGCCTGGTTTGTCCACATTGGACCAGAGCTTAGATAGAATAACTTCAGGAAGATTTCTCTGTTTCTTGCTTGGTTTTCCCTGTCCTGTGGAACTCTAGCCTGTATTGCAGCATATTTTCTTTACTTTTCTGTATTGGCACAGCTCTGATTTCTGCTGTCTTTCCACTGCCATACTCGTTTTCCTTTTCTGCTCTTTTTTCATGCCAAACCAGGAGCTTTGATTTTCGCTGGAATATTCTAATTGCCCCATTTCAAAAGGCACAGCAGAAAAAAGCAGTCTTAGGTCTGCAGTATAGTGACTGAAAACATGGAACCGTTTTCAGAGTAGAGGGTCATAAATGAAGGAGAAATTTCATGTGAGATAGTTAAACTGTTGGAGTAGAAATTGCAGACTGTACTCCTGGCAGTGCTGGGAGGACAGAGGTGTTCAGTGACGCCTGAGCTAATCAAAAGATACTTTTCATGTAAATAATGATTCACCAGTAAACTTCCTGCCACCAGACATCTCTGAACCCAAGAACTGCCTCAAATTTAACGCCTTTTAAGATCTGTGAATATAAAATACGCTGTTTGTGAATATAAAATGGTCTGTTAAGTTACCCTGACAGGTCTGTGAGACTGCAAACTATTATTCTTCAAAATTTAATACAAACTTGAGGCAAGTGAGACAGGGAATGTTTTGAGTTTGTGTTACTGTCTGTGCAATTTGTGACACGAAAAATGAAGCTGCTCCCTGCTGCCAGGAGGGGATTAAAAAAAAACAACAAACCAAGCTCCATTATTATCTGTCTGTTAGTGAATTTGTGCACACCTATGCCCTGGGAGTGTGATTATTTCTAATTGTTGCTTTGATGCTTTTCCTTCCTGTCTGCCAGGTTTGGTCACTGGCCATGGTAGCCACTGATCTCTGTCTCGGACCAAAGTCTGACCCAGATTTGGAGATACCTTGGGCACAACATCCATTTGGACGTCAATTACTGGAGTCCTTGTAGGTGTCTGAGTGCTGGGGAAGGGCTGGGAATGTTTGCTGAAGCAGAGCCCTCCATAACTGTGTACGTTTTATAGCATCTTTTCAGGCTTGGAATCATGCAGCAGCCTGTAATTTTCCCTCTCCCAAGCCTGAGGTGCCTCAAAGGGAGCTGTGAGTGTGTTTGTGACATGCAGGAGGCAGCATTTGGCTTCCTGTCAAGCACCCACCTCTTCTTGGGATAACGTTGAGCAATGGCCGGGTGCAGCAGGAGCTCTGCTTCCCAGCCTGTCCTTAATGCACGACTGGGAGATTCTGATTATCTGCTCCCCACCTCCTGAATGAGTATCTTGGTCTGCTCATTTATTATTCACCTTTCAAATTCACTGCTGCAAATTGCTGGGAAATTGCTCCACTGGTCTCAAAGCCAAGTGCTGGGTGCAGATGGTCTTCTGCTGATGAATCTGTAATTGATATTATCTGTCAATATACCCTATTTGGAGGCGCAGGATCTGTGCGGTGTACTTTGAGTACGATTGCTTGACCTAGCTCTTTCCTTCTGTGTGGCATCAGTGGGAGGGGAGGACATGTAGGTCCGTATCACTCTAGGTCTTCAGAACAATCAGAAACTTCACAGCTCTCCAGAAAACCTGTGGTGGAGTTTCGCCTCATGATCTAAATGTGGGATAATTGCATCTAGAGGGTTTTGTCCAAAAGACTTCCTGACTGGGAGTGAGTCTAATGGCTCCAGCTTTACATCCGGTTCAGATCAGCAGTATGGATGTTGCTCCTGAAGCCACATAAACTTGGGACAATAGGGTCACGAGCACTGCTGGATTCCCAGAGCTCCCATCTTTCTCCCACCTGTGAGGCGTGTTTTCAGAAGGAGGACTTAGTTCCTCAAAGATGTGATGGAAAAGACAAACCAACCCCACAGAGCTCACGTACCTCACGTGGGCAATAATGGGACCCAAATCCATTGATTGAAATTGGTTGTCCTGGCGTCTTAACACTTTTGCTGCTGAATTCTGCCAGGTCTCTCACTGTCTGTCCTTTTTCTTCCCCAGGCTGGCTCATTACTCGCAGCTCCATGATGTGCAGACCCTGGCCATGCTCTGCAGTGTGTTTGAAGCCCAGTCCAGGCTACAGGGTTGCCCAAATTCCTATGCCCACTTTCCTCAGCGTGCCTCCAACCTTGCCTCCCACAGTCGATACGTAAGATCACCATTTCTTCCCCATTTGTCTTGCATATCTTTGAACATCTCTCATGTAAACGACATGGTTTCCTTTCCTTTCCCCCTCTACAGCCTAGCTTCACTTCCTCTGGCTCCTGTTCCAGCATGTCAGATCCTGGACTTGGCACCGGATGCTGGAACATAGGTACTGACATCTGGGGAGTACATAGAGAAATCTGCCTCCCTTCCGGCCTAGGTTTTAGATGGAAAAAAGGGAGTTAGTACTGGCTGTTATGGCAGATGTGCTCTGCCAGAGCATCTCTCTGGGGTTTGGCCAAGGTGATGTGACTCCATGGCTGAAAGTGAGCAGGGTTTGCAATGACCATGTTGATGCTCCCGCAGTCCTGCCCCTGCTGACTCTGTAACATCCTGTCCCACTGGAGAAACAAATGCTTGAGACAGAGCTGGGCTCCTGGATCCCAGGCTAACCCACAGCTAAGGGCTCCCACTGCTGCCTTCTCCAGCTGGATACAGGCAAAGAGAGAGACCAGTTTGTCCCAGTTTGTTTCCAGCCTGACTACAGCAAGCCCTCAGGATGACTGCTTCCATGCTGCCTGGTGCTGTAGGCTTTCCACAGCACTTAGCACGTTGTGAGGGTGTTACCCATGACAACTACTCCTGGTAATTCCCTTGTTCTTCATGTTGCGGGGATTAGCTGTTCCATCACCTTCCCAGGGATGGAGGTCGGGCTAACTGGCCTGCAGATCCCAGCATCCTCCTCCTTGTCCTTTTTTTGAAGACCAGAGTGACATTTGCTTTCCTCCAGTCCTCAGCCACCTTTCTCAATTACCATCATCATTCAACAGTTATCAAGAGCAGCCCTGCAGTGTCATCAGCCAGCTAATTCCACCAGGTTCAGGGGGAAAAAGCAATGCTGTGCTTTCTCCATCACTGGAAAACCAGCAGCAATGGGGAAGGATGGGTTCTCCATGCCATGAATACCCACAGGCCTAAGGAGGCTTTCTGCTGAGCTGTGGAGGTGTCAAAGACAAGTTACTCTTAAGGGCTTTTGTGTCAGAGTTGAGGCTGTTGGCTGATTCCTGGAGATACACATGGCCTGGGGCAGCATCAACCCTTTTAGCGCCAAAGCTGCAACTTTTCAGTTGTGTTATCAGGGCTTCTGCAAGGGGAAGAACAGGGGTTAACAAGCTGATGTTGTCTTTGTAGGGCTATTAGGAGTCTTCTCCCTGGCCGCAGGGCAATGCATTACCTTCTGAGTCCCCTTTAGGAAACAGCAGCTTGGGGATGAGAGTCTTCCCTCTCTAGGAAAGAGGAGCCCAGGCCTGCCAGGGACAGCTTTCCCAAGCAAATGCCATGGGATCAATTCCCTGAATAATTTTTGTCTGAACTGGATGGCAAAAGAACTGTTCCTTTTGCCAGAAGTGCATCAGAAGCACTTGGCAAGAGGAGGCTGCCACTTTTTGAGGCAGAACAATGCTTGTAGGAACACGGAAGGTGGGACCACCATGTCTTAGAGAGAAAACCAGGGTGTGCCAATTTATGGCCTTCCATTTCTCCTTCCCCACCCCATTTTTGAGGCAGTTGTGATCTTGAGCGCTCTGCTCTCTGAGATACGCTCACGGCTTTTTGCCACTTGCAGCAAACAAAGACACGGAACAGGCCTCCACTCCCTGGTGTGAGTCTTCTCCGGATGATTTCCGCTACGGAAACCTGATGTATCCTGATCATCGGGAGCGTGAGAAAGACCAGCATGAGAAAAACAAAAGGTAGGCCCTGCCATGTTTCAGGGGGTGCTCAAGGATACATAAGTCTGTGACCAAGGCAGCTGGAACACAACAGCCAGATCACTGTGGGTGCTGTGTAGTAGCCCCCCTGCTCCTAGACCTTTTCATTCAGATAGTCCCTTGGACGATCACGAATGGTTTGGGTTGCAAGGGGTCTTAAAGATCATTCAGTCCCAACCCCCTGCCTTGGGCAGGGACACCTCCCTCCAGACCGGGTCACTCAAAGTCCCATCCAACCTGGTCTTTAACACCTTCGGGGATGGTGCAGCCACAGCTTCTCTGGGCAACCTGAGCCAGCATCTGACTACCCTCACAGCAAAGAATTTCTTCCTAAGATCTCATCTCAATCTCTTGCAGGTATGAGACCATTCCCCTCCATTCACCTCTCCCCTCCCTGATCAAGAATCCCTCCCCAGCTTTCCTCAAGCCCCTTGAGGCACTGGAAGGGGCTGTAAGGTCTCCCTGGAGCCTTATCTTCTTCAGGCTGAAACCACCCAACTCAGCCTGTCCTCACAGCAGAGGGACTTCAGCCCTTGCAGCGTCTCTGTGACTTCCTCTGGCCACACTCTCAACAGGTCCATGTGCTGGTTCTTGTGCTGGCAACTCCAAATCTGGATATAGTACTCCAGGTGGGGTCTCTCCAGAGCGGAGCAGAGGGCTAGAATCACCTCCCTCAACCTACTTCATGCTGCAGATCAACTTTGCTGGGATTGCATACAAGAAATCTTTAAGTGGCTGTGGTGGGGGTCCCAGAGGGCAGCCAACCTATTTGTCACACCCTTGAGTGTAGAACAAGTGAGAACAAGACCAGTCAGCGTCCAGCAGCATTTCAGCAGCATGTGGAAAGTGATCTGCTGTTCTTGTAGCCACATGAGCTGGTTACATAGCCATCCCTGGGAAGAGGATTGCAGCCAGAGGCTCTGTGAGTCAGTCAGGTAAATGACAACCCTCTTTGTTCCTCTAGGCTCCTGGATCCTGCCAACACTCAGCAATTTGATGACTTTAAGAAGTGCTATGGAGAAATCCTTTATCGCTGGGGCCTACGAGAGAAACGGGCTGAGGTTCTGAAGTTTGTCTCTTGCCCTCCTGATCCCCACAAGGGAATTGGTGAGTCCTTGCTCCAGCTGCCTGAATGGAGTCCTCACTCCCTCAGGAGCTTAGGGATGAAAGGTGTCCAGAAATTACCTCTGCCAGCAAATGGGTTTAGCTGCTTTGCAGCTCTGGTGGAGAAGAGGGTTGCAGATGTTGGTTTGAGGCCTTGGTAGACTTGTAGCATCTCATCAATAAACCTGGAACTGCACATATTGCTGTGCTAGCAATGTCCAGCGATTTATGCTGGTGGCTGTTCTTTATTCCCTCTGAATAAGAGCAAGATCTTTGACTGTGGCTGAGCTAGCCAAGAAATAGGCAAGTGGAACCTTTCTCCCAAAATACTTCCAGCAGTGTTAAGTGCTCCTAACTGCGGCTTAAGGCCAACTGCCCAAATGTCTTCTCCCTGGGTCTTTGGGAAAAGATGCACACTTAATGTGGGGGAAGAGAGGCAGGTGGGATGTGCAAGACAAGCTGCTGTGGCTGTTTCACCTTGTCACCAGGAACTCTTCCTGGGGGGTAACTGGAGTGAAAATTGATGACTTTAGCCCTTCCATGGCCAACAGTCCAAACACTGGTACAGCACGTGTCCGGTGCACATCAGTTGCCTTTATTTAGGCCTTTCTAGTTTGCTCTTAGTTACACCTTGAAGAGCTGTGAGGCAGATGAATGCAGCAGGAAGCCTTCCAACACTGACATGACAACCTGTGTCAGCATGTTTCCTGCCAGAAATCTGCCACACATGCCCAGCCATCAGGGCAGTTGGAAGACCAGGCTGTGCCCTGGCACACTGGTTGCCCATTTCTTTGCTTCCATGTGGAAACCAAACTGAGACCTCTGTAAAATACTGTTCTTCTCCCATGAAGGAGATTTGAGGCTGTGGGTTTGGGGGACTCATCTACTGAATGGGGGGACTGCTTTGTCCACGATGTGGACTGGCAAGTGTGGTGAGACCCTGGCCCAGGTTGCCCGGAGGAGCTGTGGCTGCCTTATCCCTGAAGGGAGCCAAGGTCAGGTTGGATGGGGTTTTCGGCAACCTGGTCTGGTGGGAGGTGTCCCTGCCCGGAGCAGGGGCTGGGACTGGGTGGACTTTAAGGTCTCTTTCAACACAAACCATTTTTTGACTGCCAGCACTAACTGCCTTGCTCTCCCTTTCTTCCCTTGGGCCAGAGTTTGGGGTGTACTGCAGCCACTGCCGCAGCGAGGTGCGGGGCACCCAGTGTGCCATCTGCAAGGGCTTCACCTTCCAGTGTGCCATCTGCCACGTGGCTGTGCGGGGCTCCTCCAACTTCTGCCTCACCTGTGGACATGGGGGCCACACCAGCCATATGATGGAGTGGTTTCGCACCCAGGAGGTCTGTCCCACTGGCTGCGGCTGCCACTGTCTGCTGGAGAGCACCTTCTGAGCAGTCCTGGCAGAAGGACACTCCTGAACCAGGTTTAATGTTTAATTCCCAAGCCATGGTGAACCAGCTTCTTCTCCACAGTGTCCAGAGGAAATGCCACAGGGAGCTGAAGCAGGGCAGCGATGTGCTGCTGTGACGTTTACAAGTGCTTCCAGTATTCCTACGCTTCCCAGGTTGCTTTCAGATCCATTTGACCAAACTCCCAGTGTCCATTGCTGGTGATTTTTGCCAGACCAGAATCAATTACTCTCTCCTGCAGGAGGGTGTGCGAATATTGGCCAGTCTCCGTTGGGATGAGGAGGTGGTAGAAAGCTCCTTCGGAAAGGGTTTGCCTGGCTCCAGCTCATAGTGTCTTTCCAGATGCCTCCTTTACAGGAGCTCAAAGTGAGCAAAACAGCTGTCTTTGCACAGATAAGGCAGGAATAATTCAGAAGCAACAGTGATCTCTGAAGGCGAAGTGGAGAATGTGCTGGAAGAGCAAATAGTCCATGGGGCTGTGCTCAGGAGTGACTTTTTCAAAGCAACAGGGTCCTTATTTTGAATGGCTGTTTACATGCTTTAATTACCCTGTAAAAGCGCAAGAATGAAGTGACATTTTTTCGGGAGCTTCCTGCTCGCAGCTCAGTCCCTGTGGCTGCCGTGAAAAGCGCATGAGTTGCTTTCTTCCAGCAGTTTCACTACTGTTACTCTCCAGGGGTCTCCATTTCCTGCTCTGACCAGGTGACACAATGCACTTTAATTTGCCTGTCCCTTGCTTTGTCAGTGACACGTCCTGGTGACTTGGGAAGGCCACCTGCCTTTTGAGTATGGGATCCACACGGTGCTTCCATGGATCTGAGGGTGTTTGGGGGAAACTTACTGAGTTTAAGGGAAACCTTACTGAGAAAACACAAGGCGGATGCTTGCTCCGTGCAGTTCCTTCTCGCTGTTTTTCTCCAGGCTCTGTAGGGGTCATCAATGAATAATTTGAGATTTGCTTGAGCGACAGGGTTCCTGAGCCAGGGAGGCAGCAATTTCTAGGGGAAAAAAAAAGGGGGGGGGGTGTCTTTGGAAAGGTGGTGGGATTCACGGAGGTGAAAGGTTTGTGCCTTTTCTCCCTGTGGAGCTTCAGTTGTAGAATGTATTGGATCTGTTTGGGGCTGTTTAGGTGCTGGGGATGCTGCTGGATGCAGCCCGTGCTTCTGAGCAGGCTTCAGCCTGAGCTTGGTTTGGGGGCAAAAATGTGTGGTCAAGGATGAGCCCATTGGAGTATAACCCCGGCCTCCATCCCTTCCTCCCGCGCTTTGCCTGCTAAGCAGGGCCCCGTGCCAGTCCCACCCTTTGTTCTGACAGGCTGTGGGATCCTGCCATGGAAAAAACAGATGGTGTATCATAAAGGTGAAAACATTAAAATTATTTTTTTAAGCACTGTTCTGATGGAGCTTGGTATCACTGTGCTCGTCCTCCCTCCATGGGGAAGCTCTGCCTCCCAGCATGGCACCCCACAGCCCTCTCCCTGCACCCTGAAATGGGGGTCCTGCTCCGGAGACCTGTGCCTGATGGGCAGCAGTGACCTGCGGAGGAGCTGAGGAGGGATGGTTGCCAGCTGCTGGTAGAACCCCCAACCCTGTCTCTCACAGCCTCTGCCTTCCTGTGGGGATGATGTGGCACCCCGAAGCCAGCCAGACTTTGGAGCTGCCTGCAGGTCCTGATGCACCTCTCGCAAAAATGAAGCTGGGGCAGCACCTTGAGCCTCAGAGGAACCAAACCTCACCATCCTGCAGTTCAAGGAGGCCCCCCAGGGCAGCGTCTGCCTCCCCCCAGAAATCAGGCAGGTCCTGCCCAAGTGTGCTCTGGGTTGGGAGCCGCAGGGAGAGGGCTCCCATCCTCCTCCTTCCTACGTGACAGCCGTTCAGGCAGGAAGCATTCTCATTTCCATGGTGGAGTGCGCACCCATAGGTTGGAAGGAAAAGGGCCTTGTTATTTAGAGGTGGCAGAGCGATGGATGGTGGTATTTATGTGTGTTATTACAGTTCATTACAGTCTATCTCCATAGTATCTGCATAACCTCCGAGGCGGAGGGTGGCTGGTGCCGCAGAAGAAGGCGGAAAAGCGCTTGCCGTGGCTGTTTGTGCAACCCCACGGAGAGAAGGAGGTGGTGGAATTTCTTCCCCAGCCGCTGCCGGCGTTTGTCTCACGCCCTGCAGCCTGTGCGGTGGCTGCTCTGGGAGCGGCCTTGCTCAACGCAGCAGTGACTTATTGCCAGGAAACAGGAATGGCTTATTCTGCCCTGGCCCAGAGAGAAAAGCACCGCTTTTTCTGTCTGGAATAAATGGTCAGAGATGGAGTGTGCAGTGGCACCAGTGACCCCCTCCGCCAGCCCCTTTGGCTGCTTTACCCTGCCCGCCTGTCTTCTTGTCCACCTTGCTCTTTGGAGTGACTCGATAAAGTGCAAAAAGATCCCAAATCCTGCTCGGTTTCAGGGGAGAGGAAGCAGGTCCCTTCAGCCAGCTCCAGGGACACTGCCGTGGTCAGGCTAGGCACCTTGGATGGACCATCCAGCCCAAGGACAGCACTGTAGACTGTGGTCTGTCCTGGGGAGAGGGGTGACACACACCTGTTCTGTTTTCTGCTGGAGCAGGAACTGAGGGCCATCAGGTTAAAACTGGTTTCTCCTCACAGGAGAAACCCCTTGAGACTTCACCAGTGCCAGAGTTTTGCCAGGGTTCCAGGAGCCACCAGCTCCATCCTGGACCACCTGGAGATGCCACCACACCACTGTAGAGGAGGGGTCCAAGCCTGAGGGGACTTTTGGGGTGAGTCCGAGCTGCTGCTTTGGCACGACACCCTCCAGCTGCCGGCCGAGCACATCCCCAGGATGTTGCCTGCATCAACGCTGGCTTTCCCAAGGGTGGTTGGAAGAAAGAGCTCCCATGATAAACCCACACCGTGCCCTTGAGGCCACTGCCAGCTTTTTAAAGCCCTTTTTGTGCTGTGCAGGGCTCTGGGGAGCGTGCCCTCCCTGGCCACACTGAGGCTGTGTATGTGGGAGCTTTGCCAGCCTCCTGCCATCAGGAGTAGAGATAAGAGCAATGATGGTATCAGGGCAAAAACCTTCCCTGTGGATCATGCTCCTTATGGTGTCTCTCTCGCCCCTTTCTGTGGCCACAGCCCCATTAACCCAGCACCAACCTGGGCCAACGCTGCAGGGCCCGATCCTGCCCAGAGCCCAGCGGCACATTCCTACCCTCTCTCTTAGCGTCTGTCTGTCCGTCCATCTGTCTGGTGGGTAAAACCAGTTCAGGAACTAATGAGCCAAAGCCATTTGGGCCAGGGCTGATCAACTGGCTCCACTTGCCCTGGGGGCTGGCACGGCATAGGGACAGGGATGGTGCTGGGCAGGCGTTGGCTGTCATGGCCCTCCATAGCCCATTTATTGCCATCACTGTGGTGCTGGCCACACAGCTCAGTCCCAGCACCATCCCTCACCCACTGCCACCAGTTCTTGGTGTACCCCTGCTCTGGGGAGGGTGACAGAGTCCCCCTGATCCCCCATCTCCATCCTCACCGCAGAGCTGGGGATTGGCTCACCCACTTTGGGGACACCCCTATCCCTCACCTGGGGACCGGACACCCCACCACAGACCCCAGGAGCTGTCAGCACTCTAATGAGGGCAGGTGGAGCGTCAGCTCACAACAGGCTCACCGGTGTCCCCAAGCCCTGCTGTGGTTGGGGCTGGGGACATCAGCCCCTGTTGTGCTCTGGAGGAGGCAGTAGCAAAGACCTGCTGGTGATGTGTCAGGGAACCTGGACCTGGTGACAGCTGAACCCCTCCCTGCCATGGGGTGGGACCACCAGCGAGCCCCCAAGGAACATGGGCCATCACAGTGATGTCTGGCCTGCCCTCCCTCGCCCTTGGGTACCGGTCGGGGCGTGGGCGGGAAGGGAAGGGAAGGAAATGCCTTTCCTGGGTTTCGCCGGCCCCTGGGGCTGTGGGGAGAGGCTGGGAGAGGCCAGGAAGCCCACGGGAGACCATGAAGGAACACCCCACACTGGGGACGGCAGGGGGGGCTCCCAGCTCCCCTGGGTAGCCTCTGCACCCTACCATGTGGCCATGGTGCCCACACTGGGCGCCTGTGGGGTCTGGGGTGCCCACCCGGTTGGGGCTGTGGGTGCAGCAGGCTCTGGCTCACCCGCTCCCACCTCCGCCCCCACATACACCTCAAAACCCCCCTTAATCCCAGCCTGGGAGCCGCCCTGACACCCTGAAGGGCTGCACAGGGGCTGAGCTCACCCACCGGCTCCAGAAAACCCCACCTTTGTCACCACGTACACCCAGCAACACCCTAATGTGCCAGTGCATGGCCTTGCGCTCAGGGGTGTCACCCCAACGCACCCCCCCCAGTCCCAGTGGATGCTTGGTGAGATTTCCCCTCAAAATGGGGAGAAAAGTTGCTTTTTCTCATTGTTCTTTCTGATTTCTCTCTGTGTGAGGCTGCATAGCTGCCCCCTCTCCCCAAGCTGTGATGCAGCCCGCCCAGGCTAATTGCATGTGTGAAATTTAATTAAATATTGAAATAAACCTGCAAACAGCCAGGGGGGACCATAGCACCTCGGCAAGGAATGTGGGGCTGCGGCAACCCCCAGAGGGACCCTCGGAGGGACCCCCACTCTCTTGGGGGATTCTAATCAGGGACTGGAGGTCCCTTGGGCACCGTGGAGCTGGGGGGTGGACAGCACCCTGGGAAGGATGCC
>VZRU01005726.1:28002-47865 GCA_013398155.1 Pedionomus torquatus | reverse complement strand
TGAGCGGCTTCGTGCGGCTGCACCCGGGGGGAGAGCAGCTGCTGCGGCGCCGGGCCGGCACCGACGTGAGCGACGCCCTGGACGGACCCCCTCACCGGCACTCCGCCAACGCCCGCCGCTGGCTGGAGCAGTACTACGTGGGGGAGATGGAGAGCGACGACGAGCAGGTACCCCCGGGGCCGGGATGGTGGGAGTCTGTGGGGTGCTCTGGGGCAGGGGTGTCCCGGGTCTGCCGTGCTGGAGAGCCCATAGGGTGCCGCACGTCTGCGTATCCCAGGTCCGGGCTTGGCAGGATCCGGGGTGTATGAAGGCTGTAGAGACTTCAGCCAGGTTGTACAGAGCCTATAGGGTGCCCCAGGACCAGTCTCTCCTGGCTCCAGACTGGTCAGGATCCGGGGTGTATGGAGTCTATGAGGTGTCGCAGGACTGGGGTATCCTGGGTTGTGCAGGGTCTATAAGGTGCCTCAGGCCCAGGGTGTCCAGCGTCCAAGCTGGGTGGGATCCGTGGTGTATGGAGTCTGTGAGGTGCCCTAGGGTCAGGGTGTCCCAGGTCTGGAGTGTAGGGAGTCTGTAGGGTGCTCCAGCTCCAGGGTGTCTTGGATGCAGAATATGCAGGGTCTACAGGGTGCTCCAGCTCCAGGATGTGCAGAACCTATAGGGCACCTCAGGTCTGGGGTGTCCTGGGTCAAGGTTGCATGGAATCTGGGGTGTACAGAGTCTATAGGGTGCCTCAGGTCTGGGGTGTCCCGGGTCGAGGTTGCATGGAATCTGGGGTGTACAGAATGCATAGGATGCAGTCTATAGGGTGTGGCAATTCAGGGGTATACCAGATGCAGGATGTACAGAGTATATGGGGTGCCCCAGGTCTGGGCAGGGCAGGATTGGAGCAGTGCAGCCTCTATAGAGCACCCCAAGTCCCGGGTGCACAGTGTCTGAGCCATACAAGGTCTGTAGGGCACACTGGGTACAGGCTGTGCAGGATCTGAGCCATACAGAGTTTATAGGGCACCTAAGTCTGTGCTGTGCAGAGCCTGAGCCACCAGAAAGAGTCCATAGGGCACCTCAGGTCTGGGCTGTGCAGGTTTCAAGCCCTGTGTAGTCTATAGGACACCTCAGGTCCAGGGTCCTCAGGGTCCAAGCCATACAGGGCACACACAGGCTGTATGGCATCTGGAATGTGTGGAGCATGGAGTCTTTGGGGTGTATGTAGCATATAGGATGCATACGGTGCCCAGGTCCAGGAGATCTGAGCCATATGGGACATGGTGTGTGTTGGGCCTGAGCTGCACAGGACACTTGGAGTCCCTCCTGCAGAGGGCCTGGGGCATACAGGGCATGAGGGATCTATGGGGCCTGGGCGTTGTAGGCTCCTGGGGTCCTGGGTGGATGAAGCCTGGAGTATATGGGATGCAAAAATCTGGGCACACGGGACACGGTGGCTCTGGGGAGGTCTGTGGGGCTACCAGTGTCTGTGGAGTTACCAGCATCTACGGTGCCAGAGTCTGTGGGGCCTGAGGTGCAAAGAATCCTGAGATGTGTAGGGTCCGGGCTCCTCAGGGCCTGAGATGGACCATGTCCCCTGTGCACAGAGCCTGGTATCCATGGAGTCCCACCCCATGGTCATGCTGGGAGGCAGGAATGATGGGTGACCCCAGCACAGTGTGGTGGTGGTGGGGTCTCCAGAGGGGTGCAGGAGAGAGGAACACACAGTTTGGGGATGGTTTTGGCAGAGCCGTGTGGCACGAGGTCAGGGCAATGGGTCAGGACACCCTTCCTGGCACAGCCAGGGACTGGAGCCCTGATCACTGGGACTTGCCAGCGACAAGCGGCTGCTGCCAGGGAAAGGAGCCCGGCCACCTTCCTGACTGTCCCAGTGTGGGGCAAGAGTGGCTGTGACTCAGCACCCTCCTCGCCGCACCAGCCCTGCGCTCAGCCCAGGCGGAAGGGAAACCACCTGGGGAAGTGCCGCCGCCACCACCACCACTATCACTGGGTGAACTTCCAGGAGACAGCATGGCACTGGGCACTGCAAGCCCAAGTCCCAGCCCTTACTGACATGCTGTGGGCAGGATGCCCAAGCAGTGGGGCCCCTTTGCCTGCCCCAGTGGCCACTTATCCCGTCGGGACATCCCAGAGGGGTCAGTGACCGTTCAGTCCGTCCAGACTGATGTTTGCACTCCCTGATTCTCCTCCTCCTCCTCCCCACAATGCAGCCTCCATCGGTGGCAGTGCCACAGACGGGGCTTTGTTAGTCCTTGGTGCAACGCCTGCTCTTTCCCTGGATCCCGGTGATGGCACCTCCTCTGTTGGGACATTCATTGCCACCACCTCTCTCCTCCTCCTCCTTCTCACAGGCGTGACGAGCCCAACGGGTTGGGGCTAAGGAAGGTACTGGACAAACGAGTTTTCGCGCCGCAGCCCGCGCTGAAGGGAATTGCCACCGTCCCAATGCAAATACACGGTGTGATAACGCTGGGGTGCAGGGAGATCAGACACTACCTGGCACTAGATAAACCATCCCAGGTTGTAACACGGAGGGGGGAAGAAGGGAAAAAAGAGCTGCCTGCTGCACGGTGAGGCTGCGTCCGGCACGCACCCGATGTGTGAGCTGCTCTGCCCGGCTTGCCACCCCCTAGAAATCCCCATTGGAAGGAGATGGGGGATGTCAATGCCCTCAGTGGCACTTGGGTTCCTGCCTTGGCTGCTTTTGGGCAGCCAGACCCCAAGCAGCTCTTTGGAGGAGGTGTCGCACTGCTCCGGTCTGGCTCTGGACCCCCAGGGTTTTGCTGGTGCCTCTTGGAAGTCCCAGGGCTGCGCTGTCCCTGTGCTGAGGGGTGCAGCATCCACCCTGCTGACCCCGGGGGCTTCGAGGGCTTTTGCAAGAGTTAAGAAATAAATCTGTTAATGCAGGAGAAGCAAAGAGGAAGATGAGAGCTGGCTTTCATCCCACTGACACCCCTTCCTCCAGCTCTTGGGAGGTCAGCTCCATCCTTGGGCTGCAGGTCCCTCTTCTGCATCACTTGCCCAGTCCCCTTTGGCTAAGGACAAATTAACCCCCAAACATTTTATCTATTCAAACAGAAGGTTCAGGGGAGATCAAAGAGAGAATTACCCAAAACTAGACAGTTTAATAGCCTTGCTAGAGGGAAAACTGGATCATCTAATTACCCCTCGAATTTAAGCAATGAGAGAATTTCATCACCACCTCTCTCAGGTGTGACGTGGCCTTGAGTCACAGTAAATCCCCGATCCCTCTTGGGGCTGGTGCCCTCCCCTTCCTTGCCCGTTGCTGCATGTCGGGCTTGTCCTGGCTCTCTCTCCCAGCCCGTTTACTTCGATGTAAGTGCTCTGATGTTGTAACAAGAAGTGGCTTTTAAAATTTTATTTTATTTTAATTATTATTACAAGAATAAGTCACCTTCTACCTCCTTGCTGCACCCAGTGTTTAATGGGCTGAGACACAGCCCCACTGGGCATCTTCTGCTGCTGCTGACTGGGGATGGTGATGCTGGTGGGACGGTGATGCTGGAAGAGTGCCACAGTCAGTGGGAACCTCCTGTGGGCTCCCTCCCCCTCTTGGGAGATGCCCCTCTGTGATGTGCCTGAGCCTGCGTGGCTTGCCCCATGGGAACAGCAGCAAATCAAGTCATCTCAGAGCTCTGTGAAGATGCTGGAGGTTGCAGGGCAATGGAAGGGCATGGCAGGGCTCCTGCAGGGGTTTGTCTCACTGGGCAGACTGGTACAGGTGGAAAACCTGGGTCTGGGGGAGATTTCCAGCTCCTCCTGCATCCCAGGCACCTTGGACCCCGTGCCAGACCTTCCCTCCTGTCTGTCCCTGCTCCCATAGCAGCTGGATTTCACCAAGCGCTGATGTGGAGAGGCATAATGGGCATCAGACCTTCACCAAGCTCCCCGCAGCCCTGCCTGTCCCCTGCAGAGCAGCAGGATGCTGGCAGGTGAGCGCCACCAGGTCACTCGGTCACCATGCAGCACCGTGCCCTGGGTCCCGTTGCCTGCTGACAGGAGAGCTGGCACCTCACCGCTGCTGCCATGCACCAGGTGGCGTGGGAAGGTGGCACTTTTGTAGGTGTTAACTTTCCCTGCGTTACATCAGGCCTCTTGCATTCCTTGCAGGACCTGTTTGCCCAGTGGACAGCTCGGATGGATCAGCATCACCCACAGGGCAACAGGCAGAGCCTGCTGCTCACAAAGACCCCTTTGGCCTCCTTCAAACCCACCTTCTATTTGCAGGAGGAGGAGGATGGGCAGAAGACCCAGTGCCGCTCTGCGTGGCAGTGGGGCTCAGTCTCCGCAAGGTCCTTGCGTGCTTGAGACAGGCAGAAGCTTGCTGCCGCTGCAGAGAGCAAGCTGGGACATGCAGGCATGGCTTCCACCCTGCTTGCACCATGGCTGCCTGTCCTTTGGATGCCAACCCCGGGGTGAACAAGAGGAGAGCCTGCCTTCTGTTCCCTGGCCGAGGAGGAGGAGGAGGAGGTGATTCAGGAGAGGCACATAGGATGATGGTATCTTAGTGGTGGCACCCATCCTCCCCATCCCAGGTGCTGCTGGTGAGATGAGATCCAAGCCTGCCTCCCTGTCTTGGGAGAATAGGGAAGCCTATGGTCATGGCACAGCACTTGTGTCCATGGACAGGGAAGTTGAAAGCATGTGGACATTTTGGAAAGGGGAGGAGAGATGCCAGGGTGTTATGTCAGCCTGGCTTGCTTGAGCATCCTTTCTGCTGCAGGGCAAGCCTTGAGGTGGGCTCATTTCTTGGGGGATGGAGAACCCGTCTCTTAAAGCCAAATTTTGTTCCAAAGCACCCACTTTGAGGAGGAGGCAAAACCGTAACTTGACCATCCTTGGCTGGGTTTTGAGGCATCCTGCCTCCCTGGGGGTTTTGAGATGTCTAGTTGGAGAACAGAGCATGCAAAGCTGAACATACTGGAGACGGAGAGACTCTTGGAGGAGGAGCAGTGGTTCAAGGCATCAGCTGTAAAATTGATGCCTGCTCAAGCCCAGCATAGCTGGAAATATTCCCTGCCCTGCCCTGTCACCTGAGGGCTGCCTCAGGGCTGGGTAGCGCAGCTCCCATTCCAGTGGGATGAGGCTTGAAATCCGGCTAGCCCGGGAAAGGTGGTGGGAGCCCAGCCGGCAAGAAGCGCTCAGTGTCAGGAAACAGCAGGCAGGTGACACCTGACTCGGTGTCACCGCCAAGGCACAAAGTCCTGTCCTCCCCTGGCGAGGGGTTGTTCCTAAACCAGGATGTGATGGGATTGAAGGGAATGGGAACAGTAGGGAGAGCATCCGTCAAGGCTGCTGGGGAGAAAACCTTTCCCCTCAGAGGGCATTGCTGTGCCGGGGCTGCCGTGCTGTGCCGTACCCTGCTGCTGGGTTAATGGGTAACTGAAGGTGACAAAGCAGGAGAAAAAGGCATGTTTGGCACGTCCTGCCCGGCTAGCCGATGGGCTGCCGGGGTTACGGCCAGCTTGGGGCTTGCACAGGCACGTTGCAGCCTCACCAAGCCCCCTGGTAGGCAGTGGGGCCGGCGCCAGAGCTGGCCTGGCAGCGCCGCAGAAGGTGCTGGCAGTTGGCAGTGCCTTTGCTTCCAAGCATCAGACACGGCAGGTTTCTCCTGTTTTTCAGCCAGCCCTGGCAGCGGGACAGCAGCCTGGGCTCCATCCTGCTGCTGCTGCCGCACCAGTGCATCCCCTGGCCCTCGGTGTCCCCTCTCTAGCCAAAACCAGGCCCACACCTCACACGGCTTGTGGCCAAGGTTACCAGCCCAGTGCCACCGTGCAAAGGGCATTTTGCCCTTTTCCTCAGGGCAATCTGCACTTTTCCCTCTGTGCCTGGAGCCAAGGTAGTGGCACTGCTCGTGCCGCTGGAAACCCAGTTCCCTTGGGGACTGAGATGCTGAGCTGGGCTTAGCCAGACGGAGAGGAGGTAGCCCAGCACTGGCATTGTGAAGACTAACCCAGCAATGCCAGTGGCTTTTTGGGAGTCGCACTGACTGTGGCTGGTGTTTGCCGGGACACTGGCCTGCAGGAAGGTGAGCAGTGCCACGGCACTGCCCATCTGCTAGGGGAAAAGCTGGCCTGGGGCACTGCAGTCTCCATGAGCACTAGCACCCTCCTGACAGCACAGTAGCGTGGTCTGAAAATTGGGCTTGGGGGGAAATATTCCAAAAAAAAACATGTGTGTGATGTGTGGGACAAGGTTGCAGCACAGCAGCCGCATCCCTCTGAAACCTGCTTTGCAGGAACTGTCTGACTTAAATTCATCAGATTTTTTTCCCTTATTTATTTAGCAGGCGGGTGCAAGCTCGCTTGTCCCGTGCCCCTGGGTGGCACAGGCACCACTGTCCCCAGCTATGTCTCTCACTGGTGCTTCACCGTGGGGTTTTCCCCCTTCTCTTTCCAGAGCTACCCTGAGCCAGTGGATGAGAAGGAGGTGGGTGCTACAGCCCAGACACGAACTCAGATGGACCCTCGCTGCAAAACAGTGGATGAGGAGAAGGTGAGAGCTGGGGGTTTCTTCCAGAGTGCTGTTTTCTGGAGTGCTCTTGGGAGGAGACCAGCTCCTCTCTTCCCTGCATCCCTTTCTTCTAGTCCCTGGGATATGGGAGGGATGCAAGGAGGGACAGGAGCCGATCCAGCAGCTCCTGCCCTTTTTCCTGGAGCAGCAGGCATCACTCTGGCTTTATTGCCCTGACATAGCCACGCTGGGAGGCTTCTGCATGGGTGGAGATGGCTTTCTCTGACAGGGTGGAGATGGCTTTCTCTGACAGCAGCTGTGCCCTTCAAGCAAGGCGTGCTGCCAAGCCACACCTTGCTTGCTTTATTTTATTTTTTTTTTTCCTTGCTTTATTTTTTTTTCATTTTTGCCTCTTGACTGAGCACCAGTAATGAGCACTGAGGGATCTCCCAGTCTGGACAGGGTGATCCCTGTGTGGACTGGGAGCTCCCTGCCCTGCCAGCTCCTTTCCAGGCACACCAGAGGAGAAAGAATTTGTCCCTAAGGTGCCTTTGGATGTCCCCGCTCTCCGCGGCACTATCTGGCTGCTGTGCCTTGCACAGCCCCAACTGATCAGTGGGTGTGCTTTTTTATTTAGCAAATGCATTTTTATGTTTTCTTTTTTGAGCAAGAGAGCTTTCACCTTTCTCCACCCCATATTAATATTTTGCCACTGACCGCCTTCAAAAGCAAATCTGCCACCCCAAAGTGACTTTTTTGCTCTAACTTTTCCCCAACAGAGGATGTCTCCATCCCTGTCCCATGCACCCACTGCTGGATCAGGTTTTTTTTCTGTCCCCAGGGGGATCACCTCTGTCCCTGCCCCAAAAATGCCCACAGCCACCTCAGCTCCTTGCCCTGAAACGCCCTGAACCGAGCCTGTGGCACGGCTGCAGGGTGCCGGGGTTGCCATGCCGATGCAGTGCAGCACAGGATGGCCAGTGGAGAGCTGCCAGGCCCAGGGCTTGGCCAGGCAAGTGCAGTTTCTGTCCTAGGGGCAGGGGCGCGACTGAGAAACCATCTTCTCTAGCCGGGCTGGCAGAAGGCTTGTCCAGGGATGATGAGCAGCGGCAGAGGCAGTGCTGCCGGTTGGGCCTCTCTATTTTTGTCCCGTGCAGACATGTGAGCCCACATGGGTCCCTTTGTGCTCTTGAAGCCCCACACTGGAGCGGTGACTTGTGTTCCCATCCTGTATCCCTGCTCCCCATCCTTTTCCGCTTCTCTCCTCGCTGACAGGAGAAAAGCCCTTGGCCAGGGCAATGCCATGGTGGTGGACTCTGTGTTCTACCAGTGCTTGCTGGCATGGCTAGCGAGCAGGGGGTATCATTGCCTGCTATCTTATCTTGGCAGCTCCTGGGGGTGGGACGGGGACCAAAAAGCCTTGCTTATCAGGGCCTGAGGCTGTGCCAGGTATGGGTACAGCCGTCCGTCTTCACCTTGAACGACCGGCAGGTACCTGGTGACACAGGGGTGAGTTGGGGCTGCTTGGAGCAAAAAGCTTATGGGTCGTGGGACCAATATGGGTCATGGCCCAAAATCCTGCAGATGTGACGCAGCTTTGTGCCTGATACCGGGCCGTGTGTGGGTCCCGTGGGGGTCAAACTGCTGTCTGCTCCCCCAGGACCTGGTGGACTGGCAGAAGCCCTTGCTGTGGCAAGTGGGCTACCTGGGGGAGAAGTATGACGAGTGGGTGCACCAGCCTGTGGATCGGCCCATCCGCCTCTTCCATTTGGATTTCCTCGAGTATCTCTCCAAGACAGCATGGTGAGCCCTTGGGTGTCTGCGCCGTGCCCTGGTGGAGAGCGGGGGCTGGCTTGAACTCCCTCTGATATCTCTTCTGCCCTGCAGGTATGTGGTGTTCATTGTGTGGGCTCCCGTGGTGCTCTATCTCAGTTGGGTCAGCTACACCTCCCTCGCCCAGGACAACACCAGGCTCTTCTCCTCCTTCACCACAGGTAGGAGTGGTGGGGAAGCCTTTGGGCTCTGCTCAGTCACCCCCATTGTGCACAGGGGGGCATCTCTTCCCCATCCCTTCTTCCATGCATACTCACCATGAGCCACATCCAAGAGCAGCAGGAGAGCCCTTGTCCCCATGGCCACCAGCATGTCCCCTGCACGATGCCACCTGCACTGCTTTAAACCCTGAGCTCGCCCACCTCCATCCTTTCCTCTCACCCACCCGATTCAGTCCCCCAGGAAGGACGAATGGAGGCAGGGAATGGCCCGGATTGCAGCCCTCTCCCTCTGGCTTCTCAGTCCCCAAAAGGGATCTCGGCTGGTGCTGGGGTGCCTGCCACCCCCTGCTGACACCCACCCTGGGACAGGGCTGGATGCCACAGGCGCCGCAGACAAACAAACCCAGCTCTCAGTGCCGCCGGCTTCGCACAGTGCGGGGCTTGTTCGCCCAGAGCGCCTGCCCTTGAATCTCCCACTGTGTGCTCCCCCGGGAATAACAAGCGTGGCCGGAGCAGGCTGTCTTCTTTGTTGTGCTGCTTTTTTTTTTTTTCCCCTTTTTTTTTTTTCTTCCTTTTTTCGCTGGGCTCCCTATTTTTTTTGCAAGGTGCCACCCGGTGCCAGCTGCGCCCGGCTGTGGGGTGGAGCGTCTGCTGCATCCTCCTCCTTGTGGCATTTGGCACCTTGCTGCCAAAGGATTATTTATATTTTTTTTTCTCCAAAAATGAATATGCTGGAGGGAGGATCTGAATTCTGCTAGCAAGGATGCAGGGCTGGCAGCTGGCTCTGAAAGGAGGAGGTGGTTGAAAAATGCTCTGCGGGGGAAAGTGCCCAACAAACCTATTCTTTTTCCCCAAAAAATAAAAAAGAAACAATGCCAGCAACACACTTCTAACTGTCACGAGTTCTTCCTGTGCAGATAAGGTCCCTCCTGCCTTCTTCTGATAGGCAAAGCAGCTTCATAAGGATAGAGCATGTCCAGGTGTCCCCATTGGCATCTGGGGTGCAGGGGACACCCCTTGCCAGCTCCTTGAGCCAGTGAGAATCCCTAAAGCATGTAAATTAGTGGGAACCAAAGGAAAAATGTGGTTTAGAGCAGTGCTTGGGGAAGGTGGCTCCCTGAGGAAGCTCGAGGCAGGAGGATGAGCGGTAAGAGGGAAGGAGAGCCAAGCTTCACCCTGATGCTGATGGGAGGATGGTGATGGGTAATAGCAGCTGCACCTCACCTGCACTGTTGACTGCTGCATGTCTCCTTGTGTAGAGTACTCCATCCCTGTCCACAAATACTACTTCCCCTTCATCTTCCTCCTGGGGATGTTCCTGTGGTCCCTGCTCGAGTACCTCATCCATCGCTTTGTCTTCCACATGAAGCCACCCGCTAGTAACTACTATCTCATCACCCTGCACTTCTTGCTGCATGGGCAGCATCACAAGGTGAGTCGCAGCCCACGCCTCTGCCGGCGCCCGCCGGGCCGTGGGAACTGCTGGCCTTTGCTCAGGTGGAGCCTGTTTGTGCGCGTTCAACGTGACTCGTGGCATCTTCGCCCCGAGCAGGGCCCTTACCTAATACCAGCGAGGGCTGCAAGATGGGATCAGAGGAACTGGAGTTAAACCTGTGAGCTCTGGTTGGACAAAGGGGGAAGACTGAAAAAACCCCATGGGCTCCCTCTAGCTTCACTGGAGGAAACGTCCCCGTGGAGCTTGGGGACCTACCAGCCAAAGCCACCTGGTCACCTCAGTGTGGGCAAGGGGCTGGCCTTGCTGCTGGGTCCATCTTTTGGGGAGGGTTTCTTGGTGTTGGGTTTTCACAAATGGGCAGCTCCAATCATAGAATGTTTTTGGTTGGAAGGGACCTTTAAAGGTCATCTAGTCCCACCCTCTGCAGTAAGCAAGAACATTTTCAACTAGACCAGGTCACACAGAGCCTCATCAAGCCTGACCTTGAATGTCTCCAGGGATGGGGCCTGCACCACCTCTCTGGGCAACCTGGGCCAGTGTCTCACCACCCAGTGGAGGGATGTGCTGGGGGCTGAGGTTTGCAGAGTGAGTTAGGAGCTCCCTGTCCCACTGTCCTTCTCCGCTTCCAGTCTCCCTTTGACAGCTCCCGCCTGGTCTTCCCTCCCGTGCCGGCCTCGCTAGTGATGGGCTTCTTCTATGGCATCCTGAAGCTCATGCTGCCCGAGGTGCTGGGGCTCTCGGTGTTCGTCGGGGGGCTCTGTGGCTATGTCATCTATGACATGATGCACTATTACCTCCACTACGGCTCGCCGAAGAAGGGCACCTACCTGTATGGGCTGAAGGCTTATCATGTCAAGCACCACTTTGAACACCAAAAATCAGGTAATGCTGCCTTTCCCCACACCTCTCTCATGCCAGCGGGGGCAAGGGCTGTCAGAGCCCAGCCTGCCTGTGCATATGTGACTGATGCTTTGAAATATTTGGGATTTGAGGAAACCCAAGAGCCATGTCACTGGGGAAGCAATGTACCATTGGGTGCATTTCTAAGAAGGTCTGAGGATGGGAGGACCAGCACAGCAGTGGGGCAAAGGCAGCAGTTCACCTTGCCAGCAGGCATTAATGCCATCGGGGATGCCAGGGTGGAGGCAAAATCCCCAGGGGTGGTGCCAGGATGTGGGTGCCCTGGGCAGCATCTCCTCCTTCTGGGAGAGAGGCATTGGCAGGTGCAGGGTGAGGCCCCGGGGTTCCCTGGATCCACCCCACACCTTCCCCAGCCCCGCTGCTTGCTCAACCTGCCCTTTGCCCAGTTTCCTAGGAGAAAACACCCCATCCCGATAAGCTGGTGCTGCTGGCATGGCCCAGCCAGCTCCTTCTGCTCCCTCTGCTGTTCCTGCTCACCTTCTCCTTGCCTTTCTCCCTCCACAAATCGTGGGCGCTCCTCCCTTGCCAGCCTCTCCAGAGGGACTGCCTGGCCCCAGCATTGCTGTCAGCCAGTGTCACCTTTGCACCCAGTTGGGGGACATCCCATCCTGGCCACGTGCCCCTGGTGCTGGCTGCTACCAGCCCTGCCCTTCTTGAGGGTGGTGGCACCAGCTCGGTTAACATGGAGTGCGTGCCCTGTCCTTGGTGGCATCCCAGTGACAGCGGTGCCCCCTCTCCCTTGCCCACAGGCTTTGGTATCAGCACCCGCTTCTGGGATCACCCCTTCCGGACGCTCATCCCTGAGGAGACCTTTGAAAAAGAGGATTGATGGCCCCGGCACAGCGCCCAGTTGCCAGCTCCAACCCTCCCCAGCCCTCAGTGAGGCCGGCTGGCCTATGTCCCCTTCCCAGGAGCTGTGCCACAGTGGTGGCCACACATCCAAGCATCGCCATGGTCCACCTGTGGCACTCCATGGGGGATGAGGAGGGGCGAGGATGCGGGGAAAGGGGAAGGAGGAAGCTGCAGGTCCCCTTCCTCACTGCTCTCCTGCTCCGGGACATGGAAGTACGGGCAGGTCTGCTGCCTGAGAGATGAAGTGCCTGATGCCCTCCTCCACCCCGGCACCTTGCCGGAGTACCCCCCACCAGCCCCTGGTTCCCCCCTGGGTGTCCAACACACTGCAGTTAACCCCATCTCCTAACTCGTGCCGAGGGGCTTCTGTATCCTGGGTCCTTCTCCCAGCCCAAAACCAGCACAGGGTTTTCTCGACCTGCAGCCCTTGGGGTGGGGGTCCTGCAGGTCTGGATTTCTGCCTTATTCTAACCAGTGTCCCCATGTCTCTCTGCCAGATTCATCAAGTTCATGGTTTTTTTGTAGACATTGGCTACTTGAAACTCAACCTCCAATGAATGGAATTGCTATGAGATGCCTTTTTTTGCTGATCCTGTGATTATTTTTTTTTTTCTTAATGTTTACTGCTGATATTTAAAGGTTTGGAATAAAGTTATATATAAAGCTGTAGACACTACAATTGTAAATAAACTGTATATTTTGAAAAAAAATAAAGCCTTCTTAAAAGGGTCTAGCAAATTTTTCTCTCAGGGCTGCTCTCACCTTCTCCCACCTTGGGCACATCCATTCCTAGGCGCTGATGGCCCTGGGTACTGCAGTATCTTGTGGTCACCTTTCTTTTTTCCCCAGGCTGATGAAATATTTGCCATTGACCATGGTGGCTCTTTGCAGGCTGTAACTAGGGCAAACCTGCGTGACCCCCTGATTTTTGGTAAGCGGAAGCTGGTTGGATCCGCTGCTCACTTCTCCAAAGTTGGGCAACTGTGTAACGGGCTGCCCCAGACTTCTCCAAATCAGCCTGACGAAGCCAGCCACAAAGTTTCCTGCACTCCGGGAAGAGGTCAAGCGCTGTTTCCAGCACTTCCTTTGGTACTGGGGGGGGGGCCGGGGGTTGGGGGGACAGGGAGTGGAAGGCGTCAAAAGACATGCTTGTGTGGGACAGGTGTGCTCTGGAGAGTCCTGCTGCCCAGTGCTGAGCTGATGCCCAGGATGTTATAGTGAGTAACTGTCGCTGGGTGGGCCTTGCCGGTGCTGGTGGCACAGCAAAAGGGGTTGAGGTGCTCCAAATAGCAGCGTCAACATCAGGGGGCACAGCCTTCCCCCATCCTCTTCTTCCTGCTGGGAATTCCTTCTTCCAGCCAGAAAAACCCAGCGGAGGAGGGGATGTGGCTCACGTAGCTCCTTCCTCCACCACCGCGAGTGGCTTTCTGGGAACGGGGAGCAGATGGGAAGCTACGTCAGGTTGCTCAATGCTCCTTCCGCTGCCCAAGAGCAGAAGCCGGGGGAAGCACCCTATAAACCCAGCCCGGTCCTGCCCTGCTCCTCCAGTCTGCAGAGGCAGCCGAGGTGAAGGAGAGTGGAGCAGAACCAGTTGATGTCTCTCAGCAAGCGAAGGAGCTTCTTCCACAGGGCCCTGCTGGAGAGAGCCTGAAAAGGAAGGAAAGGAGAGCAGCAGCAGCTTGTTCCAGGGTGCGTTTCTGTTTCATTTCCAGCTGGTAGATCCCAGCACCCCTCTCTCAGTGCTGGCTGCATCAACAGTGTGGGGGACTGCTGCTAATTTCTCTGCAGTCTGGGCAGTTTTCTGTCCCTGTTGCTTGGACGTGGGCTGGGGAATAGGGACTGTCCCTGCGGGGCTGCTGAGCACATAGAAAGGGTTTGTTTTAAAATCTTCAATTGGAAATGCAGAGCTACAGGGAGAAAATATGGAGAAGGGGGATGCCAGGGCTGTGAAGGCATCAAAAGCCGTGAAAGCTTTAATTAGACAGGTGATAACTGAAAGAGATATTGGCTAGAAGTGAAAATGGGTTTTTATGCTCTCCACAGAGATCCCAAGGGCGGTGTGGTGTTGGTGCTGAGGGACCACTCCCTGGGGGATGCTGACGCAGATCCTCTGTGTACAAGCTCTTTGGGTACAGCTAACACCAAATTAATTTATTAGCCAAAACATCTCTGGCTATAGAAGTGGGGCTACAGGAGACCTGGAGGGTGACGTGCCACATTAAGGCTGTTCTTTAGGGTGGAAGGCGTGGGACAGCGGCATCCGGCTGATCTCCAAGTGGTGCCTGAGGCTCACCTCCACCAGACATCACCAGCCAGTGTCCCCAGCAGCCAAGCGCTTTGCTGCAAGCATGGACATCGTGGAGAGGGTCTTCTCTGTGGCCCAGGTCATCCATGCCCAATTCGAGCAGGTGAAGTGCTGTAAGCACCAGTGCCAGCGCCTTGTGGAGCGCATCCAGATCCTGCTGGAGCCTGTGAGGATCCTCAAAGCTCAGCCACCAAAGCACATCTCCCACCAGCAAGAGGAACTGTTGAAGAAGCTGCTCAGGGTGCTGGGGGAAGCCCAGAAACTGGTGATGAAATATACGCAGACCAGCTGGATCCAGAAGTTCTTGAGAGCCCACAGCGCCAGCGAGGAGTTTGTCTGGGTGAACGAGAGCCTAGAGGACATTGCCCAGGGGCTCTCACTCCTGCTGCAGGCAGAGCAGAAACAGGCATTCCTGGAGGTTTTCCAGGCAAAGACCCGTCACAGGCAGGATGCTGAGGACCTGATGGATGACAGGGCTTTCTTGGATCAGGTGATTGCAAGTAAGTGTGCATTTAGCAAACCCTCTTCCCCTGAAACCAGCAGTTAGCACCTCTTTCCAGGTGCTTCCCAGCTTTGGCTTGATGGCCAAGGTCAAGGTGAGCCAAAGAGGCATTTAAACCATGAGAAAATCTAACCACTTCATTCCTGCATGTTCATCCAATGGCCCCACCTCTGCACGTTTCTCTCCCCAGGTACTGAAGAGCCCAAAGTTGTGTCTGGGGACATCTACATCGACAGGCAAAGTGTGGAGAGCAAGGTAGACTGGATGCAGAATGAGCTGAATCAAATTGTGCGCATGATGGAGTGTAAGTCAGTGTTGCACCTCCAGGCACCCTGAGCACAGTGTCCTTCCCCTCCAAGCCCTGCTTAACGTGTCCCTCATTCCCTCCTTGTGCATGGTGGGAGCAGCCTTGAAGAAGGTCAATGTTGGTAAAAGAGAAGACATCACCGAGATTAAGCGGGACCACCTCACCTTCTACAGACACCTGCAGGACACTGAGAGCTACGACCTCTATGAGGGCGAGTACCTCAAGTACCCTGTTGCCATCAAAACGTTCAAGAGGCCGCTGACCACTGACCCAGTGTGAGTTGTTCTGGGCAGGAGTGACATGTTTCAGCCAGGACAGGAGGGTGACATGGTGCCATGTCATGTCTTGCTCTGTGGACTTCACTGTGCTGTCCCTTTCTGCAGGAAGGTGAGAGACATCTTTGAGAAGGAGATTCAGACCCTGAAGAAGTTTGAGTCTCCAAACATCTTGCGCATGTACGGGATCTGCATTGAGGAGAAAGGTAGGAGGTGTTGCATTAGTGTCAGCCTTTCTGTCCCTGCCTGTCCCCAGTGTTAGCTGGTGGCAGATGGCTTGTTGTGGTCCCGTTCCAGGAAGTAGCACAAGATGAGATGCTTAAGGTTTTGCCTTGCAGATGGGAGCCCCTGTTTCTCCATCGTCATGGAATACTGTAAGCACGGGACGCTGAGGGATGTGCTGACCAAGCAACAGCATCTCTCCTGGGAAATTCGCATTCGGATGGCCCTGGGAGCCGCCAGAGGCCTTTACAGGTGAGATCCTGCCTAAAATGGTAAGTCCACTTGGTGGTCCACAAGCTGTGCTTAGCTTCCTGGACTCTCTCAGTAAGCAGTGGTATCCTGTTAAACACTGTTTATACCACCTTGGGACACTGGGATGAGAGCTTGGTGAAGATGAAAGTGGTGGGTTTGAATGCAGTAGCACCCGTCTCCCCTGGTTACTGGCCCCTACATCTGGCTTGAGGACTGCAAAGGCCTGGAGGGGAGAAACCTGGAGGGCAGCTCCAGGAGTACCCCACAGCACAGCCAGTTCTTACAAGCGCTGCTCATCCACAAGACTCGTTATTTTGCCCACAGCAGCTCTTTCAACACCTGCTGGAAAGGTTGGTTTGGCAGGGTTGGTCCACCAAGACAGGCAGACAGCTGCTTGCTTCTCTAGGCTTCTCTCTCTTCTCTGTTGGTCCCTCCCTTACATGGAAAGAGGGAGACTCAAGGTAGGTATGGGTCCATTACCAGTCCTTGGTTTCTGTCTGGCTGCAGGTTGCACTGGACAGAGGAGACGACCCGACTCCACGGCTGCATCTGCAGTAGCAAGTTCCTGGTGGCTGGGGATTACTGTGTGAAGGTAAAGACCACGCTTGGAGAAGCTTTTGGGAGTTTCACATTGGTTTTGTTTATTTCTTCCCTCACCAACATCAAAGGGAATTATGATGGTCCAGAATAACACCTGGGGTAAAGTCATCTCCCCTGTCACCTTAGACATCTCAGTTCATCATTATCTCTGATTTATCATCAGCAAAGTGAGCATTTCTGAGCCATCCACCCTGGCATGAGCTGAAGCCAGGGCAATTCACTTGCTTCCACCAACGGTTTTGCTTACAGAAAGAGCCACGTGCCAGGCTCTTTGCTGCCCAGGGCACCTTGCTCTCTTTTCTCCAGCTTGGGCCAGACTCCAGCCATACCACATGTTTCTGCAAGCTGCATTTCTACCACTTCTCCCTCTCTCTCTCAACATCAGCTGTCAGGATTCGAGCTGTGTGAAACGGAATCATCCATCAAGAGGAAACTCAAGAAGAACTGGAAAGAAGTCTCTATGTTGGCTTACATCGCCCCTGAGAACTTGAAAGAAAGCAACTACCCCTACAAGAGGTCCTCTGAAATATACAGGTGTTTGTCCCTCCCTGGAGAGATGCCTGAAAACAGGCAGACGTTTTGGCATAGCTAGGCAGTTCCCTTGTACAAGGTGGTAGGATCAAAGCTGAAACTCTTGCTTGCCTCCTTCCAGCTTCGGGATTGTGCTGTGGGAGATTGCGACCTCCAAAATCCCATTTGAAGGTGAGACAAATGTATCTCACCCCCCACATGAAAGCCAAAGAGCCTGACGGGGCTGCTGGCTGGTGTTGGATGCTCCCTGCTCCTTCCTGGAGCGTCCCCCAGCTCATGGGTGCCAGTGGCAGTGCCTGGTGTGCCTGGCTTTGCACTTCAGCTTCATGCCTTCTCCTGGGACTCCAATACAGTAAAGCATTTCAGGGACATGCTTAAACCACAAACATGCAAGTAATTTTTGTCTCTATTTGATGTTCCTGTGCATTGAGGCATAAACACATCTCCTTGCTCCACTGAAGCCCAACGATGTCATGCCAGTTTCAGCGTGGCTCCTTGCAGACATAGTTTGGGTGGCTTCTCTGCTGGCTCCGCCATGCCATAAGCTGCAGGAAGGCTCTTGGCCTGGCTTTGCAATGGGTTTCCTCCCCAGCGCTCTCCTGTGGCAGCAAAGCTCTGTCCTGACACTCTTCTTTGCTTGTCTGTTGTCTAGGCTGCACTACCCAGGAGATCATGGAGAAAATCTGTGACCACCATTACAGGGACCCTGTTGGGGAAGATTGTCCTGAAGACCTGAGGAAAATCATTGATCAGTGCCTGGCATTTGACCCTTCCCAACGCCCTTCTGCTGAAGGTAAGTATCCCAAACATCTGCTCCACAGGCCTTCGTATCTTTCAATCAACTGCTTCAGGGGTCAGTTTGCCCCTTATTTTCCACATGAATTTGTCTGGCCTTGTTTTTCGAGATCACTCCTTGTCCTACCTTCTCATGCTAACAAGTGCCCTAATACCAGACCTCTCTTTCTCCATGCCTTGATGATAATCACCAGGCTGTTCGTTTGGCATCACTGTAAGAGTAAGCTTTTTCCCTCAATGGACCGCAGAACTGGGACTAGAGGTGTGTGGGTTAATTCCCACTCAGGTCCTGCAGATCCTGTCAGCTGGAGGAGCAATCAACTCTCAGAGGTGCAGAAACATTTTCTGCCTTGGGCTTTGAGCAATAACTGCAATCTTGGGAATTGCTCTGTGGCGGGGAAGATTTCACTGTCTCTGAAGTTGGTTTGGGTCTTATCATATAAATAATGATGTCTGTTGGAAGATTTAACAGAAACAGCAGGAAAAGATAGAGGAACCTTTCTGGTGTGCTTGGAGGCACAGAGATTGTACCTCTCCTTCAGTTCACCTCTCCAAGGAGAGAAAGCTTCCTTCAGTCTCATCCACTCCATCCTATGGGGATGGTTTCTGTACAAGAGAAGTAGAGACTGTGCATAAGAGACCACCCACACCCTGCCGTGTGCTGTGCTCTTTGTGCCTCAGTCTCCCAACAGACCCTGCGCTGGGAATCACCCTGGCTGAAGTGAAAACACAAAAAAAACTCATCAGATTTGTTGTCAAATCCTCGTGGAGGATATAGCATGTCTTTATTCCTCTAGTCAAATGCCTGGCTGAGCTGGAAGGTCTTCTCACAGCTGTTTTCAGACATGTCTTTGTATTCATGGCTGCTTCTCTTTGGGCTGTACTCATCTGAGGCTCCTTGGGGCCATCCTCCACTAATGGTTGCCGATTCTCGCTGGCCTAAGGAGAGAAGGGACTTCATGTCCCAGACGTTATCAGTGAGGGAGATCTATCTTCTCATTGTGTGTGTGTGGGGGAAACAAATAAAACCCTGTAACAAGTATTCTGTTTTGATTAACGCCATCCTTGTGTTCTGCAGAGATTGTGGACTTGCTGGCTGACCTGGAGAAAAGCTGAAACCAAGGAAGTTAATGGCACAAAGTAGGGTGGGGTGACCACAAGCTGCCGAGCACCTCAGGGAGCAGACCGAGGAAATCCAGTGGTCTTCCTCCAGCCTGCTTCTCTTTGTTTGAGCAACACTGGACTAATGTCTCTTTCAGTAATTTTATTTTTCAGTAAGGTCTCTTCTAATCTCTCAGAAAACTGCACTTGCAGCAGACTCTATTGTCTGAATTGGTGAAAATATTTAAAGCTGTGAGTTTCAAGGTCTCGGTGATTTTGAGCTCCCCAGGAGCAGGGAGCAGGAGCAGGAGACCCAGACACCTGGCCGAAGCTGCCAATAGGGTTCTTTCATACCATGAACGCCACATTCCGTACAAATTAGAATGTTTGCTGAGGAGTTCTCTCTCTCTCTCTCTCCCTTGATGGCTGCCACCCTGAGAACTCCTTGCCCCGGTGCCAGAGCCCTGAGCCCTTCCCTTCCTCCCAAAGCTGCAGCGCTCGCAGGGTCCCACATTGGCTGTCCCTGTGGGGAGCGCACGGCTCCCTGTGATGGAACTGGCTGGGGATAGTCCTTTTGTCTTTTATATTGGTATTGGGATCAATACTGATTCTTTAGTGTTATTAATTTTAATTATTTAGTGTTATTCTATTAAATCTGTTTATATTTCAGCACTCGGGTTTCCTTGTTCTTTCCCAATTCCCACTCTCACGTGGGGAGGGGTCATTGGGTGACAGAATAATTGTCTGAAGGGCAATAAATTGCTGTGGGCTCCTCGAACCATAACAAGGCCAAAGGGTGGCTCTTGCGCCCCTTCCCGGAGAGCCACGATTCAACGCTGCCCCATTTGTCTCTGTACGCCAAGGGCATCACGTCACCTCTACAAGGGCCCTGGTTTCACCTCAGAGGCGGCTGGTGGGCAAATGATGAGCTTTAAAAAGGTAGAACGTCCTTTTAAAAGGTGAAAGGCTTTGAGACAACCCGAGGAGGCCCTGCCACTGGCTCCACCCCTAAGAGGCCACCCCTAGTGGACACAAGGCAGGACCGGCGGGAACCCCAGCGGCCGGAGGGTAGCGGGGGAAGGTGATGGGTCCATCTTCTCCTCAGCCCCGCGAGATGCTGGGGTCCAGCTACCCCCCGGCTCCCTCAGGGCCCGGCCGCCATGGCATCGCCCCACCCACCTCCGCCCCGTTTGAATCCGCTCGCGCTCCCGCTCATTTCGTCGAGAAGGCAGGTCTCCCAATGGAAAGGCGCTCCGCGGCCATTGCCCCGCCC
>VZRU01005726.1:0-27986 GCA_013398155.1 Pedionomus torquatus | reverse complement strand
TCTGACCAATCGGGGCAGCTTTCCCCTCGTCCCCTTCACCCGCCTTTCCTTCAAGCAGACGGGCAGCGCTGCTGGCCAATGAGAAGGTGGACTTGGCCGCAGTTCGCCCAATAGAAGCGGGTGCCGAGGACAAGGGCGGGGTGGCGCTCGGCCGGGTGGCCGGGCCCGTTGGCAGGTGAGCGAGAGGCGGCGGGGAGCGTTCTCCCCGGCTCGGTGTCCCCCGAGCACCGCCAGAGTCGGCGGGGCCTCCGTGGGCTGCCGCCGGGGCGGCGGGCGGGGGTCCTGCCGTGATCTGGCCTCCCGGGCGGCCTGGGTGAAGGTGGCGGCCTGGCCTCCCGGGCGGCCTGGGTGAAGGTGGCCGGCCTGAGGCGTCCTGAGAGGTTGGTGTGCCTGCGGCTGAGGGAGGACAAGTCTCCCCCTCTCTTGCAGTTTGCGTGACTGGATTTCGTATTAAAATAAGTAGGCCCTGTAAGAAGCCAGAAGTAAACCCGTGGTTGCGGGGCGTGCAGTTAATTTTGGGTGGTGGTTGGGCATTTTTTGCTTAAAGCGGGTGCAGCACAATAATCCCCGGAGCTGTGGAGCCAGGGTGTGTGTGGTGAGGAGGCCTTTCCGCAACGGGGAGCTTGTGCTACAGCCTTCAGCCGCCTGGTTGGCACCGCCTTCTGTGGAGCTGCTTCTCTGCGTCTGCCCTATGACAGCATTCTGGTTCTTCTCACCTGGGCTCAGGAAGCTTGTTCGTGAAGACCTTCCATCTGTGGGCTGTCTCACAGTACTGACCTTTGCCCATCTCGGGAAGGCTCCAAGTTTTAATGATAGAAGCACCAATATAGACGTCTTTTTTCTTGTTTATTAGGAGTTATGCAGGTTTAGTTAACTGACAATGGTGAATGTGCAGTATTCTTAAGTCTCGCAGAAAATAAAGGATCTGTTATCCTTCTAGGCGGTGTTTTTTATCATTAATGTGTGTTTAGAGAAGCAGTCCTCAATCATTGAATGTTACATTATCTTGATTGTATGCCTGTTCTGGTGGGATGTGCCATTTAACATCTCTTTTTGGTCTAACTTAAGCTGAACTGGTAATTATAATAATTACAAAATGTTTTGTAAGTTAGAATATCTTAAAAGGCCTATAAAAATATGTAGGCATTAGTGTTTCCCCCTCTAGTAATTCCTGTATGGACTTTCCAGTTATTTGGTGTACTAAAAGCAGCCTTTGCTCTGTTTGCATAGTACTTAGCATAGGAAATTTTTGGTGTGTGCTTTGGGCTCTTAGTAATGCTAAAGGCTGAAAACTCCCAAGGCCTTCCAGGTTTATGACTGCCTAAATATTTAAGAATGTGAATGACTTTCAGCAGCCCGCAGAACTTAATCCACACCACCCTCCAAAGGAAGGGTGGTTTTGGGGGCCACACCTATTTATTCAGTTAAAGAAATATTCCTAAATGTTTTTTGTGTTGTAATGCTGTAGAATGGGATGACTAAAGTGCTGTAATTAGGTGGCTGACAACTGTGTAATAATTAGCAATGCACATACTGTTGCCTGCTCTGTACTTCTATTTAGGAGGTAACCTGAAATCTTTATCCTAAAGGCATTTGCAGGGCAAACATCCCTAAATAACATACATTAGATAAACTTGAAATTTCAGCAAGACCTTGTCTCAGGGTGAATATGGATCCATAAATGCTGGTGCTGTAGGTAACTTGTTACCCATAACATCTCACTCATGGGTTCTGCTGTGGTACTCTTTCTGCATTGGCATGATGTTGGTGAGAATGTAAAGTACCTGAAAGGCCCATGGGAAAGGGTTGTAGTGATAATGGAATTTCATGCGAAGAAAACTTGAAAATTAGCCCACCTCCAGAGAGGTGTGTGACAGATGTGACAGATAAAGGACTGCATTGTAGAGCTTGTTTCTGGCTTTATTTGTGGGTGTTTGTGCAGTGCTGCTCACCATGGAGAATCTCTCAAATATTTCTAAACTTTGTTCTCCAAGGCCCATGTGAATTCACTGGCAAGTTAATGATGCCAGCAAGAAGTCCCTAGCTTTCCATGTTCCTCCAAAGGCTTACTTAATTTGATATTTGCAATGTGTCTTTGATGCTAGCTGCTGTTAAGGCCAATGTTTTGAGTCCTGGGCTCGGGAGGGTCCTGCCTGCTACGTCAGCTCGCGTACCTGTATTGATTTGAGATGGGTTAGCTCTGCTGGGTGTCTAAGGAGAAAGGACAAATTGTCTCAAGCCAAAATTCTAAAGGCTGTTGTAATTGCTGACTGCTGCACCCAATTCTTGCTATTGTCAGGCTAGAAGTAAGGTGCAGACTTGCAAATAAATCCTGGTTTTCTTCAACTCTTTGCAGAAATGGCTCAAGAAGAGATGGAAGTTGATCTCCAGCCTGTGGCTGCTTACTCTGTAGAGAACCTTGGGACACTTCCCACAGAGCCCTCAGGTCACGCAATGCTGTCCTCCCATGCTCCAGTGCTCGGTGAAGGAGGTGGCAGCGTTACAGTTCTTCCTGCTGATGATGCTGTTGTCATGCCAAATGCTGGTACAATAAGGGAAGTGGCTGCTGCTGAGCCTGACCTGCAGCTGAATCCTGTCTCAGCTTCCAATGGACTTCAAAGGCTACAAGGGCCACTTGATCCTTATCGGCCACTGCCTGTGCCACAGGTCACACACCATCCGCGAGTGAGGAGAGCTCGCAGGCAGCAGAGAATCGGTGGTTCCCAGAGGACTGTCAGTGCCAGGTAAAGCAGGATTGAAGTTAGGTCTGAGTTGCACTCTTATCAACTCTGGCATCATTTTAAAATCGCCCTGCTTCCTGACTTCTAGAGCCCAGCTCAGTCCAGGTGTGTGGTTGTGACCAAATTCTGGGCAGCTCACGTACTGTTTAAGTTCAGTAATGGCATGGCTCTGATCTCTTCCTGCAGGATCTGTGCTGTTAAGTGAATCCCCCCTGTTTCTTATGTTGGCAGTGGTTTTGACTCCTGAGCCCCTCCACAGTTGCTTGCACAGCTTCTGGTCACTGTGTTCCCTCTGCTCTGCCAGATTTCTGTTGGTGCTCCCTGCAGCAGTGCTGACTCTCCACAGTTCCAGCCAGCATTTAGCTCAGTGGAGCTTGTGTTCTGTTTTGCATTTCACCTTTGATTTGGGAACTGCCTGATTAAGTTATCTGGTGACAATTGCTGCAGTAACTTACACAAATATGTGAGCTAATATTTTTCTATAGTGTCTTCCAGGCAAAGAAAGTAAAAATTCTTTGTTTAATATTATTTGTGATAGGTTGAAAGGGTGAAGCTCTTCAGTCAGAAAAAAAATCCCTATTTCTGGTTTGTTTGGTTTTTGTCTCATTTCTGTAGGTTTTGTAAATGTCAAGGGTGAAATTATAATTAACTGGAACATTGCCTTTAAATTCAGTGAGACCAAGAACTTATCTCCTCCCAGATGATTAAACATAACTGTGCTGTTTGCCCTTGGATTGTGTGTGGAGGTTACTGGAGGTCTCAGGACTGGAAGGCATCTGATGAATTTCTGCTTTGAATCTGAAGGGTAATTGAGATGATAGCTGAACTGATGAGGGGAAGAGGTTGCTCTTCAGGGATGAAGTTCCAGTAGAAAATAAGAGGGAAAGTAGAAAGGCTAAGTACAAAGTAGTCAATGGAATGGGACTCTATTACAGGCCTTGTGTATCTAGTACTACTGGTGGCTTTGGGAACCAAGTCTAGGTTAGGGTTGGATGTAGCAAGAGTTCCTTAGGCTATTAATGAAGAGTACTTACGTCAATTGTGCTTTTCTTCTCACCACCTCACCCCGAAAAAAGACAGTATTGTTGTTACAAGGAGATTTTGAGCTAAGCAAAATGAATGTTTGCTTGTACAATATTGCTGATTGTTCATAAAGTGGGCTTTATGAACTTGGATTGCCCCTCTATGGGAGAAGGTCTTTCTTGAAAACTTTGATACCTTCCTGTTGCAGTCAAGAGCCTAGGATTTTTACTGCAAACAAGCATGGAGAAATATTCTGAGTCTTTAGCTTAGCTGAAATAACTGTGGCTTTTATTTCTCTTCTGGACTCAGGGCAGTGTTGGACAGTTACTTTCAACTCAGCAGGACCCAAGAGCCCAGTACAGGACCAGTCCCACATCTGGAGCCCTCACGTGTTGTAAGGGACAACCAGGAACCTAGCTCAGATGAAACAATAGAAGTGAGTGACTCTGACAGCAGCTCTTCTGCTGAGGAGGAGGAAGCGGTGGAAGCTGCAGTGGTGCTGTTACCGTCAGCCCAGGAGAGACTTCCAGCAGCCATCTCAGGAGGTTTGTGCTATGTTTGAGCTGTGTAGAGAGACCAATTTCAGAAACTCATCCTTCTCTTTTAGAACTTGGTGGGAAAATCCTTTTGAGCTCCACAACAGACAGGGCTGAGATCATCATGCCAACAGCTGATGGGAGCAGAAAGCCACAAGGCTTTCTGGCAAGCAGTTTATGTAAGAGTGACAGAGTTAATTTGCTATCCAAAGTTATTGATGTACAGAGACTATGAAAACAAGATGTTTGTTTGTTTCAGTCTCCAAGTAATGCCTTTGTTTCACTCTCTGCCCTTAGGTTTGTTTTTGACTGGCCAGCCTACCTTGACACCTTTTTCTGAGGGCATGTTTAAGAGGTGTATTTTGAACAGGTTCATTCTGCTTGCTCTGAGCTATTCTTGTGTAACAGGAGCTCAAGGTGTTAAGTGCTGTGTAATACTGTGTGACCATATGCTCTCTGGGTTTTCTGGAATTCCCTTGTCTTTTTTGCTTGTATAAGCCTGGTTCCTGTTGAGCCCATAAACAGCGAGGCTGAAAACTATATTGATGTTAGCTAGGGTTAGATGGTGTCTCTCCACTGGACTGCGAATATCTGCCTCAAATACGAAATGTGATTAATAACTCTTTTGTTTTGTCAGGAGATGGAGGAGATGGTAATTTCTGCATCCTTTTTAGTATGCTAGTGGTCGTAACCCAAATGTAGCATTTCTCTGCCCATGCTTCAACAGAAGGGCTAACAGAGGCCCACCACAAAAGCATATGGCCCAGCACAACTAATAGTTCGGATATCTACCAGCTGGAAAACTGCTTATGTCAGGGTGAATGGACAGATAGCATATGGTAAATGCTTTCTTGGCACATGAAATATGCATGATTAGGTCCCTTGGCAAAATACCTTACTTGTATTGGTGTCTGTGTTTTTCCAGACACAATTGTGTGGGGTTGTAGCCTTAAATCATCATAACTATAGACATGTACGCAGGTATATCTGTTTCCAGCAGGTCAGAAAATCCTGATAATTTCTGTTAAAAGACCTCATTTTTCATTGAATATGCTGAACTTCTGCTGCTTTCTATAAAAGAAAGCACAAAGTTCTTCAGCACTGTCATTGGTGAATAGAAGTCTTACCCCACTTTAACCAAGACACTGATCTGAAGCTTTGCATATAGCCTGTGCTTGTTGTCACGTTGCTTATCTTGTGCTCCCAAGATTTCAGATCAAGTCAAAGAAAACTCCTTTTCCCCCCATTATCCACCAGTTTAAGCGGTGCTTTCTTTAGTTTCCAGTCAGGTCCAAGGAGAGCCATCTCAAGCTTCTGCAGAAGATGGAGGTCATGAAAATGAAGAAGCTGAAGTCCAGCAAAAGCAAGTAAGGTGACCTAAGTCCTTTTGGAGGCAGATTAAATATGGTAAATGCTGCACTTGTCTAAAAAACAGTGTGTGGTTTTGTTTATTTAATCCTAGAGAACTCCACAAAAGAAACTGGAGCCATCAGTTCCTGTAGCTCTGATGGATGAGGAGGAAGGGGATACCTGTACTATCTGCTTTGAGCAGTGGACTAACGCTGGGGACCACCGTCTCTCAGCCTTGCGGTGTGGACACCTATTTGGTTACACATGCATTGAAAGGTGGCTCAAGGGACAGGCAGGAAAGTGCCCACAGGTAAAATAGACGTTTATGTGCACTGGAACTAGTAACTTCTGCAGGTGTGGTCACTGTGACTGTTACAACTGCTTGTTGCTTGGAGAATCTACCTTCGCTAGCTGTCAGAAATGACAAAATTTTGATGTAATTAGGCCAGGATTAACAAGCACTGCTTTAAAGGGAGAATTCTGACTTGGATTTTCTCCCTGAAGTAGAGCATTCACGAGTAGCAGACTTGGATGTTTGAGAGTTCAAGTGCTAAACCCGTAAATGGTTTCAGAATGCTGTCCTAGAATGTGGGAATGGCAGAGAGATTCCTAGAAGCAACTAACTAAGCATAAAGAATACCTTATTGGACAAGAAATCTACCTGAGAACTGTTTTCTGTCAGCTAACCTGTTTTGAATTGCATCTGTTTTTGCAGCCTTTATGCAGATCAGGTTGTTCAGGTAGCTTGCAGAGAGCAAACTGAGAAACAAGCTGGATACTTTAATGTCCATTTGCAAGTGATAGATCTGCTTTTTAAGGTGCTATTTTTGAGCTTTGTTTCTATGGGCAATATTGATAGTTTTTGACTAGGTCTCCACTTCTGTGATGTGTTTTTGTTCCTTATTCCTTTTCTCCAGAAAGCAATGTTGGCCAAAAATAATTACAAATAGGTCAATGAGTACCTTGTAAGTAGGGTTCAGTTCTGCTGCTTTCCAAGTCGGTGGCTGAAAGCCCAGGATTTCTTTGGCTTTGTCTTGAAAGCTTCCATAGTCTTGCTTGACTCTCTGCAGATTTTTCCTCCTCTCAGCAAGAAACTCCCTGTTGATGTGCACTGTGGTTTAAACCTAAAGAATCACTGTTGCCATAGCAAAGGCCCAAACCTTATTTATTTCTTTTTATCCCTGTCATTTTTGTGTGAGGTTTTTCTGTCTCAGCCTGGAGTGGGTGAAGAATTCTCCAAGACCTTCATACATCTTTGGTCTTTAGTATTTTGTGACTGCTTTTTCTTGAACCCTAACAACTTGTAAGGTATGTGTGCTCCCTCTTCCAGTGATGTAATTATTGAAAACTTACCAGGAGAACTTCTTGCTCTGGAGAAAACCTTGCAGCTAAATTGCCTTCCCTTCATTTTCAGTCACTGTCCTTTGCAACTGAGCATTCTCTAATTGAATAGCAGGGAGTTGGTGTGTGTGGTGCTGTGTATACCAAGTGGCTGGAGTGCAAGTTACTGTGAAATTGCAGCATTCCTGATCCTGCCAGTGACAGCTGCTGGCTGCCAGGAGAGCTATCCCAGCCACCTACTGCTCTGCATGAAGGAAGGGGGGTTGTCTGATCTGAAACTATTGTCTATGTTACTTCACGCTACTGTGCATCTTTGTGCTGCTAAATAATATCTGCATTTCAAGCACACATAGTAGTTTTATATTCAGCAGAGGTTATTTGATCTGAGTTATTCACTGCCTCTTTTCTTGTGAACAAAGTATATTTGCAAAACAGGAAGCTTGCAGATGCCATAATTTCTTCCTAGTCCCAACTTGGGGAGAGGTATTATCCCTTCTTTTTAAGGAGCATCTAAAGTAGTAAATAGCCACGCACAATTATTGAAATATCTGACTCCCTGTTTATCACTGAGATCAGTGGGATGTCATTGTTTCATATTGACACTGGAATGCTTTTATGGATGTGGGCCTATAGGATCTGATCAAAGGACTATAGTATGGAAGTAAGAGTTGGGAGTATACTTGGGGTTCCCAAAGCAGCCTGTCTTGATGTTTTCACAATAGAAGCTGGGTAGGTGTTTTCTTTTAGATTTCCTCTGTTCCCCCTCTACCCCTTTCTCTGGTTTTCTTTTTTTGTTGTTGTTGTTCCTGGAACTTACTTGACCATTCTATGTTGCTGGTGCTTTATCAGAACAAATTTAATGGGAAGCAAGGAGATGTGTTATTAAAAGTGCAATAGGATACACAACCTAAAACTGTTGCTGTAGTGCTGACAAGAGCTATGATGTCTGTATGAGGCAGTGTCCTGTAATGGGGAGCTGGTATGGTTGGGTTTCTTTTGTCTTAATCTCAAATAGACAGCCTCTGCCTTAAAAACTCTTAATATACTCTTAAATTCTTAAAAAGAATTTTTCAAAATAATGCCTACCAGCTTGTAGGAATGCCTAACTTGGATAGTTAAATTCTTGTATTTGAATTTGTTATATCTTGAATTTGTCTTTTATTTCAGTGTAATAAGAAAGCAAAATGTTCTGACATCGTGGTCTTGTATGCTCGCACCCTAAAAGCACTGGACACCAGTGAACAGGAGCGCATGAAGAGGTACAGAGTCTCCGTGTAAAGATATGACCTCACTGATTGCGTGCTGTTGAAACTGCAGTCTGGCTTAGATGTCATGCCTTAATTTTCGGTATTGTCTAAAGCAATTTGTGTGTTCTGTTGGGGATTATGAGTACAGCTGTCTTAAAACCAAGTCCTTGCTGGCCTGCATGTGGCTTACCTGGAAGGAGAATTTTCTGTTGGGAATTCAAGAAACAGAATTTGAGTTTGCGCTTTACGGCCCTGAAATAGCAGAAGCTATCTTGTGCTGTATCCTGAAATGTCATCATGGGAGAACATGCAGAGCTGTTGCCAAAAAGCTGTATATTGCTAATTCATCATTATATGAGAAAAGGGGGACATAGTTAGAAATGCAAGGGGAGTGAGTAGCTGACCTTTTCTGCCATCTCTTCTGCATGCATTAAATGGTGTAATCTCTCATATGAATCACTTTCCATCTTGCTTTGTCAAACTCTTCATGTAGCTTTACCTATAAAAGGTCAGCAAGCATTAAGATGACTCTGCTTCCCCCTCCAACTTAAATGTAAACATTTTATCCAAAAAAAATAGAAAAGCAGGTATGAAAATGGAACCTAACTTTTCAGTAAGATGCTATCACAGATACTATTTTGAAATTAAAGGGCTGCAGATATCTGAGTTCTCCTGAGTCTTGTAGTGAATAGAATTTAATTGGGGTCTTCACATGTCTCTATGCTGCTGTTCTTTCAACGCAGTCTTTCTACAGAAACCTCACTGTTCTGGTAATGATTGATCAGAAATGATTGAGGAGTAACAGTCACAAAGGGGAAAATATCTTCTCTCCAGATAGCTGCTGCCTGATGGTGTTTGAACTGTACCTTTAGAAGTGTCACACTGCTTTTACTGGATCCATACTGCAAAACAAGCTACAAATTTATTTTTTTTAAATTATTATTATTTCTTTCAAAAGCACCTAAGGCATTGGGTGTTTACATCTGATCTCTCACAGAGTCAGTTGTCTAACTGCTGCTCGTCTGAGTAGCTGCAACCTGTCACTGCTTTTCCTGTCTCTCCTTTGCCTCTTGTTTATGTAGGGAGGGAAGAGTGGGGACTGCTGTCAGTCCAGTTCAGCTGCTGGTGCTGGCTGCTTGGTAGCACACAGCCACCAGTGGAGGACAAACGCCAGTGCTGATGCGTGTGTTGACATAGCCTTGAATTAGGTATGAGATCCTGGGGGTTTGTTCTTCACATGCCAAAAAAGGCAGCCTTCAGACTCTGGGTTTTTGTGTAAAGAATGTGTTTGCGATGGCTAAGTACAGCATTTCACCTGTTTCTTATGCAGCAATAAACCTATGGGAAGATGCTATAGGGAAATAATATAATTCTGTACTTGGTAAATGTGCATAGCTAGGTTTGTATACTTAGAAGGTACTTAGGCAAATAAGATCTCCCTGCATGTGAATTGTTGAAATAACTGGAATATTGCTACTTTTGAAGTGCAGAATGCAGTGGTCAATGTTATAGACCAAATGTGCAGATAATTTTATGAAATACTTGTGTTTCTTCCCCCTTTTTAACTACTTTTTCATATGTAAAGCATACATGAAAGATAAATTGGAGTTATGAAAGCTGCTTCTGCTAAATTGTGTTTATGCACTTCTAAGCTCAAGGTGAGGTATTGAGTATGGCTTCTATGTGGGCATTTATGGAGAATTTATCTGTATATTTCTGGTACAGCTACATTTTCCTGAAATACAAAATTAGTTCCTGGTAGTAGAAACAAGCTTGCTAATATTGCTGTATTACTGACATGGTATATTAACAAATTCCATAGCATTAGCATCCATTGTAAACTGGTTTTGTATTTTTTGGGGGGACGCCACCCTGGTTTCTTTCATTCTCCTCTACAAAATTAGCACACTTGGAGAGGGTGAGGAGAAAGGCTGTTGTTTCTATGGAACAATTCTTGAGTGAGTCATTTGTTGCATAACCAAGAACATCTTGAAGTGAGTGTGCTGCATGAGTGTGGTACCAGATTTTTATCTTGCTCCTGAATTTACCCGAGTGGTACCTGTGTTGAGATGAAGTCTGGGGATAGAAATAGACAGCTCAGAGGAGTATCCCAGGCAGTACCTAGTTCTAAGGATTGCTTTTCTCTCCTTCCTCCAGCTCTTTAGAAAAGGAACAACTGTTGCGGAAACAGGCAGAGCTGGAATCTGCACAGAGTCGTCTCCAGTTACAGGTTTTGACAGATGAATGTAGCAAACTCCGCAAGCAAGTTCAGGTAGGTCTCCTGAAGGATTCCTTTTCTCTTCAACCTGCCTTTTGTATTTTCCCTTAGAGGAGACAGGTTTCTGGTTTTAATAATTAGCAAGATTTAGTGAACTGAACTGGTGAATCATCAGGGGTATTTTAAACATCCCAGACTGGCATATTCATGTATACTACCTGAGCTTCTAAGACTTAATCAAAGTTGCAAATACAGCTCAGCAGTAGAGGGGTGGTTTGTTGTTGTTTTTTTTTGGCTGCTGATGTTGCAAGTTCCTCCTCAGGTCTTGTTTTGCCTGGCAAAGCCTGGTAATATAAGATCAAACTAATTCTCATCTTCGTCTTAACTGCATCACAATAAGCTTTGGAAATCTCTGTAGTAAACCTGTAATGAACCTGTTATCACTAGTTAGCCAAAAGCCTTTGAGAAGTAGCTTGTGAGGAGGTAGGGCTATTTGCAAAACCAAGTGAACAACAAAACCACCAGATAGATTTTTGGTGCAGGTCAGTCAACATTCTACCTAAGCACATGCTGGTGCTTGGAGAGCTGGGCTGTCCATGGCATAGGCTGGATGCAGGGGATGAACAGCTGCTAAGAGGCACCTCCATCCCTTTAGACTACAAATTGCTGAAATAAATAACTGGTTGATAAAGGGTTGCTTGCTTTCTGGGTCCTGCAATACCATGATACTTCATAATCCATCACAGCTGTTTCAGCAGGATTCCAATGAATTCTGAACTTTACTGGTGCTTCCAATCGTGAATTAGCTATCATTTTCCACCAATGCTAGGTTTTCCAGTAGCCTGTTTTATAGCCAGTTTGCTACTTTCTTCTGTCTGAAGTAGATGATATCTAGTCTCTCACTGTCTAGTAACTCACTTAACTTTATGCTTTTCTGTTTTTTTTTATAAAGCCTTATCTTAATTCCTGCATGAAGCTCATCAGACTCAATAAGAAAATTGGTCCACTTTAATCTTAAAGAAAATGTGAATAAGATAAAACTGCAGGTCCATAATGTCTTCCTGCAATTCTTCTGGTGTTAAATGATAGAGTATCCAGTCAAACTGAATTGAAGTTGCATGTTGTAAAGATTAAGTACCCTGTGTTCTTTAAGCTCTGTTTCAGTATTTATGCTGCATTCATCATTGTCCTGTAGTGGTTCATGTGAATGCTCAAAGCAATTTTAAGGTGCTTGTCTATACCATGAATAAGCTGGAAGTAAAACAATTTGCTGGGGAGCAGAAAATCAACAGGAGGTCTGGAATAAGTTGCTAAGTTGTTTTGAGTATATTTTGAATGTATGCCTAATGAGTTCTTTGAGGTAATCTAATAATTCAGCTACCTGTATGGAGTTGTGTAGGCTGGAAGGGACCTTGATTAGGTAACTTCAGCATTGGGCTGGGTTGCTCAGGGCTCTCTCACGCCAGGTGCAGTGTGTGCAAGTGGATCACATGGCTTCTCTGGACGTGTCATTGTTTGAATGTCCTCATTGAAATTGTGTTGTTTTTTTTCCCCAAACATCCAATCTGAATTTGCCTTGTTACATCTTGAGTCTGTTGCCCTGGTCCTTTCAGCAAGCCACGTTACTGATGGCACAAGAAAACTCATTTAATTGGCACACAAAGCTGTGAGTCAGTCTAGAAAACAAAGTGCTGTGGGATTACGGACATCTTGCACACTTTTTTTTACACTCAGGGGGACACTTGTATGGCAAAGTTCAGTTGCACAAACTCTATTGGAATAATTATGATGTGCATTGGTTACACACAAACCTTGGTGTCTGAATTTCTATGGAAAGCAAATGCCATCGGTTCCCCCTCCCCCAAAGTCATTGTGTGAGCCCCTTTTTGTTGGTAACTTGCTTGAGAGTGGTGCCTCATCAGCAGTCATGTCACTAGTTATAACCTTTTATGTTTGTATGTGTTTTTCCCTGCTCTTGTCTACTAACAGTCTTATCCATTGTACTTTGAAGTTAAGATGATTGAGGCTACAGAAGGGATGTTTTTTAAATCTTTAGTTATATGAAAATATGAGGAAAGGAACTTGAGGGGAGACAGAGTAGGGAGATAACTAGAGCCCTGGCAGAAAGTACTCGGCAGTGTTGTTCCTGTATGTAAGCCTGCAGTGGGTGCTGTGCAGAGCTATATGCCGCATGCAAGCTTCCAGGTTCAGGCTTAAATTTTGGAAGTGATGTTACTTGAATCCTTTCCTTTGCCTAAAGATTTTCCTTTGTGAATAAAGAAACTTGAGAATCAGATGTGAGCTACTGCTGTACTCCTCCAAAAATTTTAATAAGACTTAGCTAATAATAAGCAAACCACCTCCAGCTTCTGGCACTAATAGCACTGGTGAAATGGGGTAGGAGAGCTTTCCTTTTTTTTTTTTTTTTTAAAGTGGGAAGGAAGAACTGCTAGGGAAATGACAGGAAACTGCATGCTGCTGTGAAGAAGGAAGAAAGTGTAATTGTGAGCCTTGGAGAGATGGAGAGATCAGTTTATATTTCTTGATGTGTTTGAAAAGCTTTTTGTTAAACAGGATTTTCAGGTCATCTAAAAATAATTGGATGGCAAAATAAAATCTCGTGAACTTAACTCATTTAGAAGAGTTTTAGGCTAATGGTTTTCTTGCATAAAAATCTTATACCTTTGGGATCTTTGTGTTCACTTCCAGGTGGTGTCTGGGTAAGATCTAGAAGTAAAATCTCATACTTCATTCAGCTGTTACACATAGTGAAGCTGATTAAAAATGCTCTGTGGCCCTTTGACTGAATTTGAACCTGAACCAAAGGAAGGTGAAATGCCTCTAGCACTGTGCTGTGGTCTAAGGTTATCATGTTTTTCTCTCCCTTCAGTGCAAGGCTGGGGCTGTGTGGTGCAGAACAGCAGGCAGTACTGTCATAACCAGAGACTGACAGCCATCTGATAACCACCTTTGTCTTCAAAGCTTTGCATCAGCTATTAAAATTGTAACCCAATACCCAAAAGAAAACAAGTCTGTATTTGTTGTGGCTGGTGGTTTTCCTTTCCTCTTCGTTGTGCTTTCCTGCTTCTCCTTCTCACATGTACTCCTGAGAATTACTGCTGCTGTGTATCTTCTTCTTTCCTTAGCCAACCTGTGTGACCGTGTTGATTCAAGCTGAAATCTAGGAGGTAGTCATAGTGTGTGGAGAGAGGAGTGCACCCTCGAGGCTCTTAGTCAACTCCAGGAAAACTCTGCAAATCTTCTTCTAAGATACAAGTTTGTACTGCCAGAATAGTGTCCTTTTAAGTGCAATTAGTGGAACTTCTTCTGCAGTGCAGCACTTCCAATCACCTTGGTAATGCGTCTCTAGTAAGACTTTCTGATGCTGCTGGCTTTGTCCGTTGTGTTTAAATGTAAGCATTGTACTAATAGTCCTTGTGGCTTCAATTGCCTGGCTTCCTTTTTAATAATACTTTTAATAACTTGTGTAAAAGTTGAACATTGAATGCAAGAGATAAGGAGAATTTTGCAAACTCCCCAGAGTTTAAATCTCTTCTGACCCTTGATGATCATATTCTCCTGCCTTTTAGAAATAATGAGTTCATTAACTTTTTTGATTATTTTTTTCCCAAGTTACTAGTTTTTCATTGACTGCTTACTCTAAGCCTGAAGCTATAGCTTCCGTTGCAAGCATCCTTGCACCTCCCCTCCCTCTTCTTCCTTAGGTCGTTTTGTCTTTGCTTGCTCTAAGGGGATAATCTTGAGTCTTCGGCTTTGATTTTTTTTTTTTATTGTTATTCCCTTGGGGAATTAGTAAGGCGCTCGATACAAAGCAGATCAGACCTCTGTAAAATATCAGAATTCTTCACCTCTTGAACAGTTTCCAAAAGTTATAGGACTTGATGATAACTATTAATGTAGAGCTTGATCTTTGATCTTGCCTCTTTGAAAACTGCTGCCTTTGCTTAGATGCAAGTTAAGTGGTAGCGTCTGGTTCAATACTGAAGCTAGGTTATGATCTACTAATATATTCATAATATCACTCCTCTGGCCCTTAACTGTTTAAAAATTGCATAGTATTTTAAGTGTAATCCATGTTGCTCAGACAACAGAAAACAAACAGTAGTTTTCTTAATATATATGCTGCTTCTGATATCTCTGAGATTCTGTATTGTCTGGTTTTGCCCTTAGATTACAAGAAGATGGTCAAAATGCTTTTTTGAGGGTGGGAGAAGGGCTTTTTTAGTTGACTGATAATATGCTAGTGCCACTACTTGCACACCCCAGTGGACATGGAAAGAGGAATTCTAGAAATAACTCACTGCTGATGGAAGCTGTCCTTGGCCATGTCTCCGCTGAGCATCCTTCAGCACTCTTCACTCGAGGTGGAGGAAAAGGGGGGAGGAGGTGGTGGAAAATAGGGCTGGAGCTCTTGAGAGTTGTGTAGTTCCTGGAATTTGCTGCTTGGGGGTTTACAAGAACAGGGTCATCTCCATTAAGTAGACTGACTTGTTTCCTGCCACGCCCTTTCTGTTGAAACTTGGGTGTTTTTTTATGGGGTAGTCTAGAAATTCTGGAAAATGGTTCTAATTGACTTTCTCTTGTGGTTTAGCTGCATGTAATACTTGGCAGTTTGTTCTCTTCTAAACAGCATTGATCTGGTAATAATTGTTATTGGCTTTTATGTGTTGCCTGAGAGTCCTGTCTCTTGCAGAGTCTAATATATACAATAACAGACTTTGAGTACATTCTGCCAGAACTTGCATAGCATTTCAATGCTGTTGTTGCTCGCCCTTATAGTCAATGGACTTGGCAGCATTTGAGGAACAGAATGGAAATTGCACCATATCCTATCTCTTTACCTGAGAACAAGTCCAGTTAGAACATCTGGAAGAGACACTACAAAAGGCGACATCACATTAAAGTTCTTTGGGACTTTTTCATTGCAGGAGCTGAAGGCTCTGGTGGCCCAGCACAATGTGAGTGCTTCTCAGCAGCCCGGCAGCTCCCGCACCTTTCTCCCAGGCAGCCTCTCCACCAGCCAAAGCCAGCGCAAGTACCACTTGGAAAAGGTTTTTGTGGTGTCCCAGGCTGGGAACTGCAGAGTAATGGCATACTGTGACTTTCTGAGTTGTCTTGTGGTATCACAGCCTTCTCCACAGTCTACTCTTATTCCTGGTAATTAAGCAAGTTGAGATTAACTTTCACCTATGAACCCCCAAATGTGTTTTCTACTTGCTCTCTGCTCCTGACTCTTCTCATGCTTGGCCTTTGCATGTACTTATGAACTAGGAATACTCACAAGACTCCCTGTAGTTCATCTGGCCCCTGCATTGGTAGCTTCTGCCAAGCCAAGGAGTCTTGTTGCCGCATCCCTTCCTGGCAGAATTTTAGCAGGGGCTCTCTGGCATTTCTGCTGAAGTGTCACATCCACAGGAAGCTAAAAGGTGTCTGGTGCTCTGCAATAAAGATAACTGTGTGCAAAAAGGTGGGCCTTCTGAAAGAGCAAGGGGCCCAATGCACAAGAGCTTGTAGAGAAGCTTCCAGTGCTTGAGTGAGAAATGTCACTCCCCAGATTTTTTGTTGTTGTTGTTGTTGTTGAAAAGTATTGACAAACTAAGGAAAGCCAAAACCAAAACAAGATAAAAATAAATTGTAATATGAATGATAGCTCTATTCCACAGTGAGGAAAAAAGGAAGCCAGGGAGTCATGGGCAGCCCCATTTCTGTCTCGCTGTTACAGCCTGGGGCAAGTAACCTGACATCTGGACCAGCACCAACTTCCTTTTTTCAATGCAACAGATGCAACATTAGCAGTCAAGAGTTTATTTGCAAAGTACTTCAATGCTTTCTGAATGATGAAACTTAGCTTTATTTGGCTAATGGTTTGGAGATAATTGTGCCTTATCTAGGCATAACAGAATTGTTTTCTGAATTAAACTGACTTTTTTTTCCTGGTTGTTGGAGCCAGGGAATGAATCTCTAATCCCTGAATGGAAGGCTTTGTGGTGACTCTTGCAGCACACGGGTTAAGTTCACCTGTAAGCATTCTTTGCAGTGACACTTGTTCTCTTAAATAGCCATGTAATCCTACTATGCCTGTTCTTATCTGGGCAAGAAGGTCTTCCAAGAAACCAGCTGAAGAGCAGCAGGCTCTCATGACAGGAATTGTAACACTGACACTCAGTGTACTTTTGCTGGCTGGTATCCTGGGGGATTTAGCTCTTTTGCCATTTGAACTGAAGAGTCATTTGTGGTGGTTCTTATCCGGAACTGTAAATAACTTTTATGTGTTCATCCAACTGCAGGCTTCAGTAAAGATAATGTAGGTCTGGTGTAGAAATTGTTAGTTCTACACATGTGCTACTTTGCAATAACCTGCTTTATCCTTCTGCGACAGGTTGTGGTGTGAAAATGATGAGCGTGGCCAACCTGAAGAGCAGTCAATATATCCCCATCCATAGTAAACAGATTCGGGGCCTGGCTTTTGGCCAGCGAACTGATGGCTTGCTGCTCTCTGCCGCTCTGGACAACACTCTCAAACTGACCAGGTGAGTCCTGCTTAGGGGGGAAGCCTGGCCCAGCTAAGTTTGGCTGCATGTAAGAGACTGGGTTGGATTTTTGTACTGTCCTTTTAGAAATGTCTTGCAACACTTGCAGTTCTGCTTTCCAAAAGATGTTGCTGAAATGAGATCAGGTCTGTATATTCTTCCTGCGTGTGGTGGGAGCTAGCAGAGACACTTGTTCATGCTTTTACATCTTTTACATAGAAGTGTTAGGGAACTACCTATCCCTGATAATTTTCTGGTGGATAACTCAGTGGAAAACAATTAATTCAACATGGTTTGCCAAGTTGTGTTGAGGGGGAAAAAAATAGTATGATATATCAATGTGAAATTTACTTTCTGTTTATTTTTCTGTTACTGAAGGGATATATGAAGCATGGGAACTCATGGCATAAAACAGAAACAAGGGATGTTTAGACTGGTGCTTTTATCCTGCAATAATGCTGGCTTTTAAACTTCTTGCAGAGCACGGAATTCATCTGGCCTATGAAAAGTGTGGGCAGCATTGCTGAGCACCTGCTAGAGGAACAGATTCTAGAGCAGCAGAGATTTAGAGTAGCACTTTGGATGCTAATTATGCAAAAGCTGAGAGAAAAATGTGTCTAGTCCTGTTAGAATCTACAGCCTACGTGTGTGTTTTTTCTTGCTACTCTCCCGCTCTTCCATCTTAAGTTGTCTCAAAACTTTGTTGGCTGATTTTTCTCTTATTGAATCATTTTAGCGTCTTTATGCACATCTGTCAGTACAGTGTGAGGCAGGAGATGTCTGTTACGTGTCTGACATCCCAAATCTTTCCCACAGGTGAAGCAGCAAAGAACTTAATCCTGCAACAAAAATGTAAAGAATGTTGTTTTCTTGCTACCATGTTGGAATGTTTGCTAGACTAGTTAAAAGGAAACAAAAAGCTCTCTGATACTGAAGTCAGACTTCTAACCAATGATGTTGATTGATACTCTTTTCATAGCTTAATCTGGACAGCAGCTTCTTGTTGCAGTATCCACTTAATCCCTTGACTTGTGATCCTCTTGCTTTTGTGCTTGATCCCAGAATGCCTTGGAGTGAAGTGCTTGCTTCAGCAGCACCTTTTATGCTTCTTTCAGTCTCTCTCTGAAAGGAGACTCCTCCTTAGGTCATCTTTCTTCTCTAGCTACTGATTTTGTAGTCGTCATACCAACAGGAATTATCCCTGTCTTTAATCTCTTGTTCTACCTTGCAAGTATTTAAAATAGCACCAAAATTTTGGGTCATTTTCCTCTTGTTTTGAACCTGTCACTGTTCTGATATGAAACTATCCTTTAGTTTTTCCCAGCCAGGTTTGTCTTTGTGTTTGTTTTCCTTGTACTAATCCAGGAGCAATTACTCAATTATGTGGAGTTCTGAGCATAATTGTTTTCCCCAGGGAGAAACCTGTTGTGTTGTAAAGGGTGTCCAGACTTACTCTGAGATGTGCTGTCCCTTGTGTCGCACTATTCTCAGTGTGCTGAGCCCATGTTGGCTGCTGCCCTTTGCAAATACATCCCAATCCAACACCAACTTCATCTGCCATTCTGGGTTGTGCCTCTCTGCGTACTTTCCTCTTCTTCCTTCCACAAGTTGAGTTTCTAAAGAATTAACACTATAAATCTGCTTTTAATTGCTTGCACCCCACTCACTGTTTCACCTTTGTTTAAACTGTATCCTTTTGAGGCATAAGCGCTGTCCCTTGTGTAAATAGAGGAAAATAATTAGAGATGAGATGAGCCCTGTGATCCCATAATATCACATATTCCTGAGATTATGCTGAAGTCACTTCTCCTAATTGTTTCCAGAAAAGTAACTTGGCTTTCCTTTTCCAGTAAGGCAGTTGAGACCCTGCTCTGAGATTTCCTTTCTCAATCTCCAAAGATCAAGCCGGAAAAAGAAGCATTGGTGTGGAAGCATTACAAATCACTTAACAATATCCCAGTGACTATTCTGTCTAGATTTTCCAGATTCATGTCTGGAGTAAAGGAGGAGTTAATTCAGAATTCAGTCTGAAGAGAGATGCTTCTGTCTTAAAGACATTAAAAAGCTAGATTTGCTTACCTTAATTATGCTATTTTCTCATCAGTAGATGCTTGTGTAACAGGCCAACACTTTGCTTTTCTTCTGCAGCTTGGCAACAAATACTGTGGTGCAGACATACAACACTGGCCGTCCTGTCTGGAGCTGCTGCTGGTGTCTGGATGATACAAACTACATCTACGCTGGACTAGTCAATGGCTCTATCATGATATATGATTTGAGAGACACCAACTCTCATGTCCAGGAACTAGTCCCTCAGAAATCCAAGTATGGCATAAGTATTTTTCATGCCTCTTAACTTCCCTGATATACAATAAGCTAAACATAGCTTATTCCATAAATCCCATAGCAATTGTAATGGTTTAAATTGTTTTACGTGAGTCTCTTGTTCAAAAAAATCAAGTGAACACAGATGGGAGAAGTCTCTTATAAGGTTGTATGGTATGTCTATAACCTAGTATGAGTGCTTGACACCTGAATCTTCTTAAGGCACACAAGGGTAAGAAATGGACCCAACGATGCAGCCTAAGCAGGAGAACTGAATTTGGTTTGGAGCTGGATTTAGTATTTAATTTAGAAAGGACACATTACAAAGAGGTGTGAGATGCTGGTACCTCCATCTTTTCTACTCAGGAGATCAGCGCTGGTTTATACACATCTGATGTGGGCTGTCTGATGCTTCCTTAAAACATAAGGCTTAGTAGTTAAGTTGAATGTCACTTATTCTTGACAAATACATTGGGGTTCCTTACTTGAAGGACCATTTTGTAGTCTGTTTAGGCACTTTCTTTGCAGTGTGGCTGGAGAGAGGTGGGGCAAGGTAGCCAGTGTGGCTGCAGCTGGCACTGCTGAGTCTTGCCAATCATGGTTTCAGGTGCCCTATGGTGTCGTTGTCCTATCTGCCCCGGATGGCCTCAGCATCACTGCCTTACGGTGGAATTCTGGCTGGGACCTTGGAAGGAGCCTGTTTTTGGGAACAGAAAGCTGGCAACTCCTACCGGCCCCATCACCTGCCACTGGAACCCGGAGGCTGCATCGATATTCAAACGGAGATCAACACACGGCACTGCCTTGCCACATACAGGCCCAGTATGTACTGGTGTGCATCTGCAACCTGTTCATGGCCATGCTGGCCTACTGTTCACCCAGCTCAACAGCAGCTCTGGTGCTGAGAGCACAGTAGAAACTTAGAACTTGCCCTAGCTACAGCAGCCAGCTTCTGCACCCAGATAAGAATTGGGTCATGGCAGAAGGAGGCAGCTGCAGGGTGGTGTGTATTCCTACATCTAAGACTAGCCAGCAGTTAATTTTTTTCCAAAGGTTAAAGTTTTATTTCTGCCACACAGGTAAAAATAACCCATGTGTGCGTTGTGTGATGATGGAACTAACCAGCAGCCCACTGACAGGGGACTCTGAAGAAGTGGTGTGTTCTTCTAACCCAGTTCAGACATTCAGTGCTGGGCCCACCTGCAAGTTGCTGACCAAGAATGCCATTTTTCAGAGCCCGGAGGAGGATGGCAATGTCTTTGTCTGTGCTGGTGATGAGGCATCTAATTCTGCCCTGGTATCTCTCCTTCCTTTTTGAGTGGTGGAGGGTTTAATTGCAATTCTTAGGAGAGAAGCTTTGCCTGTTCCAGGATCAGTGTGTTTTGGTGTCATGTTACCCTGGGCAGGTTAGTCTATTGTACTTGCTGTAGCAATGTAACTATAGTGTGACCAATATTAGCTGAGGCCTGTGGTCCACATCCATCCAGAGGAATAGAGGCTTGGTGGGATAGCTAATGTGGTAAGTGCTGGGAGGAATGGATATGGGATCTTTGGGAATGAAGGGTTGCCCTCTCTATGGAAACACAGCTTGGTGTTTATCCTCTGGAGCTGAACTGCATGAGAACTTGTGGGCTGGGGTCAGAGGAGAGGGTGGTCATAGTGAGATTGTGTTTGGAAGCCTGTTAGAGACCATCCCAGTTGGCTATGAAAGTAGAGGAAGGGTCCTGTAAGTAACTTGAAGGTCTTTTCTCTAGAGGGAGCTGTTCTGAGCAGGAGGGGAGGATTCTACAACATTTGACCTTGTCTGTCTCACAGCTCTGGGATGCTCGCAGTGGCTTATTGCTACAGAAGCTGCAGGCTGACCTGCCCGTGCTGGACATCTGCCCACTGGAAGTGAACCAAACCCACCTCCTGGCTACTCTGACTGAGAAGACAGTGAAGATCTACAAGTGGCAATGAGACTGATCCTCACGCCTGCCATAAATGGTTTCCAAATATGCTGCTGACTAAGCCCACACAACCTCTGCTGTCCTGCTTGTGCTGCTTACAGGAGACAGGAACCACTGCAGCACCATTCTGGCAGTGGGCTGGAACTGGGGCATGCTGGTGCCTGGAGCAGTTCCCTCCTTCCTCCGTCTTCCTTCTTAGGTCTGCCTGTATTTCTTTAGCCAATTTTTTTTGTGTTGGACTCGGTGAGCTGCCTCAGCACAGCAATACTTGGACCATCTCCAGCGTGTGTTGCTGCATTTGTTTTTTTCCCCCCAGTGTGAATGCAGCACAGGGACTTGCAAATCTTTTCTGTGGATTGACAAAATGAGAGGAACTGGAAGAGCTGAGACTCCCACTGCACTTCCTTGTGGAGTCCTGCTGTGATTGAGCAGGTGATGAGAAGTTGGCAATATTGGCATCTGGCTGGCATGGATGATGCTCAGTGTTTAGTTGTTGTTTTTTTTTTTTTTTAAAAAAAAAGAACAAAACAAACACAAACAAAAAAAACCACACCAAATTCTCTGCTTTGGAGAACATACTTCCCTGTTCTTTTGAAGATCTAGGGCCAGTTGGCAGCTATTCCTTGATGAGGACAGGCCGTGGAGAGAACAGGCTTGGAAAATCTAGAGAACACTTTTCTCATGTTTTTTTTTTTTTTCCTGTTAGTGTATACTTTGCGCTTACAATTCTTAATTCTATACCCTTGTTTTTTTCCCCTTCTCTCTCTCTGCTTCATCCACAAGCAAGCTTGGGCAGTTGGATTGTGAAAACAGAAGTGGAGAAGTACAGATGGAGAGGGGTGAAGATTGTTCTTGTACTGCTGCAGTCTGTGGTGTCCTTCCTTACAGTCAGCAATGTGCAAAACAGTACCTTGAGAAAGAATGAAGCATGTTCATGTTTGTTTTCTTTTTTCTGATTTTTTGGTTTGTTTTTTTTTTTTTTTTTTTTAGTTTGGAGGGTACTTTTCCCCTTTGAGGATCTGGTAGAAACTCGGGAATTTCATCAGCTTGCTCTTTTGCCTTTTTCTTAAGTTATACTTGCCAGCTGAGTGTCCTGTGCCAGCCAGCTGCCAGTTGTTATGGACAAGTTCGCTGCAGATCTGCTGCTTTCCCTAAATCTGAGCCTGTTGGGCGAGATCCCAGCTCTGGGGATGTGCACTGGCCCTTAGCACCCTCAGTACATATGCTGAGGAGGGTGAGAACATATATCTCCAGGAAAGATCATGAAACGGGACTTAGGTTCCATTTTATGTTTAACAAGATCAAACTTTTAAGGACATTGGAAGCTGCAAGGTGAGTTCCTAGTGCTGGAAACTTGTCCCTTGGCACACCCCTGCTTCTGGCCCTGGGAAGCAGCATCTATCCTGTGTTCATATGGAATGTGCCACTGCTTAAACTTCTAGAACAGTATCATTTTCTGAAGTCTGGGCCTTGCACAGAATGATCCTATTCATGTCTTACCTCTTAAAAATGAGATTGAGATGATCTCTGCTTAACTTTATATTTTTCTGTGTAGTGAAATGTTCTTATATTTTTATATACTGTAAAATAAAGTGTTTATAGTTACTGATGCTGCACTTTAAAAATACATCTTAGCAATATATACTGTCCATCTTGTGGATGTAACCAAGCATCCCCATCTTGTGCTTTGTATTATTTCCAAGCCACACTTGGCTTCAAACTGAAATAATGGATGGTTTTAGAGAACCAAGAGACTTTGCTGGGCCCCGCTGCTTGGGCAGGGGAAAGGAAAGGCAAAAGTGGCATAGAGTCAGGCTGTGTAACTGGCACATCCTTTGAATTTGAAACAAACTCACTGATATGAGACTCGTTGGCATTTTAACCATGATCAAGAACAAAGGGTTGGTAGGAAGAATAACACTGTGAGAAGGTCCCTGGTAAATGCCAGATAAAACCAGGAGTGGGCTCTTTTCTGTCAATTTAGTGCAATGAACTGCTTGTTCTCAGCTCACTCCAACCTCTTCCACAAGAAACTTGGAAAATTTTAGTTGTATAGGAAAAGGAATTAAAAGGCCTCTCAGCTCTTGATTTTTCTAGGTAGCACTTGGCTACTACTTTATACCATCCCACAGGAACACGGGGTACAAATGTGAATGCTATTAAAATAATAACAGAAGGTGGCACTTCTGTTTGTGTAATTCTGATTCTGGGCTGGAAAGAAGGCAAAATCAGTGTCTGTGATGTAGGGCAGCTGCCATTAGGGGCTGAGCTGCTTCTCTGGTGTTTTAGGCAAGAAGCTTCTGTGTGGCTATTTCTGCTTTAGTCTCTGGGAAGATGTTACTGTGGAGCAGGATGACCCCTTTGCAATTCCTGTAGCCAATGTGATGGGAGGCGATAAGTGGAGCCAGGCAGCACTCCTGTGCATGGGGCCTTGCTCTTGCCTCTGCACATGCCTTTCTTAATTTTTATTTTCCCAGGCTTTCCTGGAGGAGCACCTTTCCTATTTTTTTTCTTTTTTTTTTTGATTCTTGCAAATGCTAGACTTGAGGGAGAGTGTTGGCCAGAGCTGGCTGGGGTGGAAGCATGCCCTTATTTTATTTCAATAAAAATAATCAAAAACTTTGCACAGGACGAAAGGCAGCACAGAAATCTGCGAGTGAAGTAAGCACAGCTGGATGTGTTTAAGTAAGGCTCTTCCTGGAGACAGTGAAAGCAGGTATTTTATGTGTCCTGAACCAAATTGGATTAAACTCAGACAATGCAGCAAGTGAAACAAGCAGCCTCATGGGATTTCACTTTATTCTCCTGTTTGGGTTTGCAGGGAAACCTGGCAATGTTTGTTTGGGTTTTTTTTGTTTTCTTTTTCCCTGATAATGTAGATGTGAGCAGAGTTCCTACCAAGGCAGTGAATCCCTTAACAGAGAGCCCTGACTCTTGGTTTCTGACAGAGAGGGAATATGAGGAAAAGAGGTTTGAGGAGGAAGAAGAGGAGAGGGAAGGAAAAAGCAAGCAAAAGTGAGTTTTCTCTTGGGTTTGGTTTGTGTGGAATCCCAGAACTAGTGCATGGGGAAGAAAAGAGTTCAGTGCCTAGGGAGAAAGGAGCAAGGGTTCTCCTGCTGAGATGGCACTTCTAACTTAGCAAATCTGCAGTAAAGGTTTTTTCCAGCTAAAATCTCAATTAGCTGAGTGCTCAGACCCTCTTTTGAGTCCAGCCCTGTCCCTAAATTGACTGCTGTCCTCCACTGTGAGCACTCAGCCTGTGAAGTCGAGCATGTTGGTGTAAACAGCCTCCTTGAGTTAAGAATATTTACTGTTGTTTATTTGCTTTTGAGATAGTGAAAGATATGTAGAGATAACACTGAGAGGCTGTGGGAGCCCTGTGAGCACTGGGTGGGTGCCCGCAGGAAACCAGTGCTCTGGTGCAGAGGGAGGGTTTGTTGATAACATCTTGGAGTCAGAGTAGCATCCTGAGAACAGCCAAGGTATGGGGATGTTGCTGTCCTGTATCTTCAAACTAGCGTCTCCAAGTAGAGAAAAAAAAAAAAAAGATATGCCCTAAAATGTGTAGTTAATCCTTGGGACAAACTTAGCAGTTAACAGACCCTGTCCAGCCTGAACCTGTCAAGAAGAAAAAAAATGTCTCTAATTTCAGTGATTATCCCCCCCCAGTGAAGCATGATTAAGTTGAGGGTCCAGGGGGTTTTAGTCTCGCATCAGGTCCAATTTGGCATTTCCGCTCGCAGCGGAGGTGGGTGGTGAGCCCCTCTGTGCTACAGACGGCATCATGCTGCGAGCAGTGCTCAGTGCTGGGGAAGTCTGAGGCCAGATTGGGAAAACAGGGAAAGATGTGTGGCAGGTTGGAGGAAAGGTTGGAAATTTGCCCATTTTTAAAAGTTCTTTTTTGTAAAGGTAGGTGCTAACTGCATGAATATGGGGGCAACAGGATCTGCAGGAATGACCTGGGGCTTTTGATGCTTTGTGAAGCAGAAGGGCTGCAAAGATGCTGTGAGGGCTGGGGCCCCTCTGCTGTGAGGACAGGCTGAGAGAGTTGGGGGACGTTCAGCTGGGAGAAGAGAACGCTCCAGATACCTTAGGGCCCCTTCCAATCTGTCAAGGGGGTGCAGGAAAGCTGGGGAGGGACTCTTGGTTAGGGAGGAGAGAGATTGGACAAGGGGGAAGGGTTTCATTCTGAAAGAGGGGCGGCTGAGGTGAGATCTCAGGCAGAAATTCTATGGTGTGAGGGTGGCGAGATCCTGGCCCAGGCTACCGCAGAAGCTGTGGCTGCCCCATCCCTGGAGGTTTCAAGGCCAAGCTGGATGGGGCTTTGAGCAACCTGGTCTGGTGGGAGGTGTCCCTGTCTAGGGCAGGGGTATGGACTGGGTTGGCTTTAAGGTCCCTTCTAACCTAAACCATTCTATTATGTGTCAAAAATATCACTTCTGTGCGAAAAAAAAACATAAATGTCATGACAGGCTGGATGGAGAGTTGTGTATAAGAGGCATGAAGCTGCCTGTGCCCTCACTGGGTTGTAGCTGTAATATTGTCTCCTGTTTGCCCCCAGCGTCCTTGAAAGCTAAATACAGCTGTGGTTATCTCATTATTTCCTGACATGGGTAAGCAACAGTGGTGTGGGACTCCGACCCACGAGAAAAGGTGAACCAAAGTGGGACTGAACCTCTGTGCGTTATGCAAATAAAATATAAAATACCAGGCTTTCACCATTAAGAGAAAGCGCTGGATGGTAGTGGTAATGAAGCACCTGAGTAGCTTCTCTGCAGCAGTGTTTGTTGGTGGAGATGATCTTGGTTGGGAAAGGCTCAACCCTTTCAAAGCCCTGCCTGGCTCTGCCAAGCTGGGGGCTGTAGAAATGGGTTTTATTGCTGGGAGCAGTAAGAATTACATGTGCTGCTCACTCCAGTACCAGACTGCTGCAAGCACTTTAGGCAGCGCCTGAGTACCTTGCTGGTAAAAACGCTGAAAACATGGCAAACAAGGCGCTGAGCTCGTGTGAAGAGAGAGGGGCCTGACCCCCTGGGGTTACTGCACAAGCAGAGATGTTGCTTTGTGCAAAGAACTAATCTTCATGTGGCTGTGTGGATGGGGTGAGCATAAGGCTCCCTATGAAATGCTGTTTCAGTGGCAAGGTGTCCCTTGAGCTCAGCAGGAGGATGAAGCGAGTGTCCCAAGAGCTCCCATGGGTGAGGGAAGAAGAGAGCTATAACCCTGCTCCCCTATGTCCTTGTCTTACCACAGATGGGAGGGCAGAGCCAGCTCTTGCACTGGGCCAGCTCTTCCACTAGCTTCCAGACAATTAGCCAAATGGGCTGTCAAACATGCTTGGATTGTGCTGGCTTTTGTTTTCAACTGTTCCCAGCTGCATGGGCCTTGTGTGCCAGAACATAAGCCTTTTTCCCTAACCCTGTGTTCCAGCATGACATTCCAATGTGAGAAGCGCGGGCACTTTGGCAGCTGAAGCCCCTTCTTCCCTCTCTCACTGTCTTCTTCACCTGTACTGTGGTGGCCACGGTGGGCCCTGGTGTGGATGAGAGAGCTGGTGGCTTCCCCAAAAGAAAGGCTTTATCCAGGCAGGACATGGCAACTTAGGGCAAGAAGGCAGCAGTCCTACAGCTTGGTTTCACCCCAGCTCATCGAGCCATAGCAGATCCAGGCATTCAGGCAGAAACTTCTGACTGTGAACTGATGCTGGCTTGTGCTGGGAAAATTGCTCCTGGAGTCAAGCAGACAGGAACGGAGGCAGGATTCTCCCCAGCCCCTGTTTCCATCTGCTGTCATATGCAAAGATTCTGGGGCAAGCTCATCCCAGGAGGGTGCTGTGAGCTGGTCCAGTGAGATTCTGCTGCTGGGAGACTGAGGGCACCTAAAACAACTGTGTTCCACAGTTACTGCTGCCCACCTGACACCCAGACAGGTTATGTTTTCACTCAAATTCAGATGTCTGGCTTCCAGGGTCGAGGGGGCTGTCATACTACCAAAAAAGAGGTTCCTGCACCAAAAGGGCAGGAGCTGAAGCCAGCTCACCAAATCCTGAATCAGGCAGTGCTGTAGCACCCCAAAGTGTGATTTTTCTGTCTTTTTTTGGCTGTCTGCTCCAGGGTTGGGCTATTGTTGCCTCTGTGCCCTTGCCCTCGAGCATCTTGGCTGGCAGGCAGTTAATATTTTTTTATTTTTAGTTTTTTTTTTTTTTTCCAATGCTTTATTTAAGCTTTTGGGATTTTCAAGCAGTTAATATTTTTTTCTTCATTGCTCCATACACAGCCCCAGGTTTTCTGTTCTAGTCCACCCCTGCTCCAAGTACCATTTCCTCACGGCGTTCCCACCTCCCTCCATCACAAGGGCAGCCAAGAGCTTCCCAGGCTAATGACCATCCCCAGTACCCCTCCGAGGGCACTGCAAGCTCCATTCCACGGGTGGGAAGGGAGAGATTTGGGGCAAAATCTGGCCACAGATTAATTATTAATTAATTAATAGCTGCTGTGGGGCTTGTCTGAGTTCCCAANTGCTGTGGGGCTTGTCTGAGTTCCCAAAGGCGTGAGCGCTGGAAGCATGGCTCCTCCCGTCCCCTGCCACCATGCTGAGGGGCCCTGGGGGTCACTAGGGGGCTGTACTGGTGGCTGAGGCCTCGGGCGGTGGTCGCGGGTGACGATGTCCCCACGGGCCCCCACGGCGCCTCCACCCTCTGGAAGG
>VZRU01005725.1:266037-286412 GCA_013398155.1 Pedionomus torquatus | reverse complement strand
CTTCCCTTCCCTTCCCTTCCCTTCCCTTCCCTTCCCTTGTAGGAAAAGTTCACCTTACCTAGAATAAAGTCTGTGAAGCTGTAGACAATAGTATTAGATGGCCAAGTTTAAATTATATTTTAGGTTGGTGGGTGAAACATATAATTGAGAGTATAAAATACTGCATTGTTATAAGTAGTAGGGTTAAAGGCACACTTGCTGTTTAAGTGCCTGACCTTGCTCAGCTCTCAGGCTATAGAGACTTTTATAAGTGGATTTTATTATTCAAATTTTTGCCAGGAAACAAAACTATTTTGAAGTTCAGCAAAGTCTACTAACAAAAATCATCAGCTTTTGTCTCACCTCACCTCATTTACCAAACACTTGTAGAGATACTTAAGACGTTTTGAGAGACTGAAAGTATTTTCCTGTCCTCTGATTGTGTATTGTCCAACCAGCTTTCTTCCAACAAGCTACCCAGACCCACCGTTTTAAGGTACTACCAACAAAAGACAATATAAACTACAATAAACTACAAATAAAGACAGTATACTTGTCTTTCAACTTTCTGCTTTTTGCTTACCCCTAGGAAGTTTGTCATTTGAATGGGCCTTGCTTATTACAGTATTTCACTCCTACTCATTCATACCTGTTTACAAATAGGTCACACTATTTTCATGAAAATGAAGCCAGTCATGACAGTCTCTAAGGTTTCGGAGAAGCATGTACACACTGTAATACTTAAGCATTGTGTCTTCTGGAGAGTTTTTCAATACATGATCCTGATTTTTTTAAGACTTTCAAGAAATGCCATGTGATATTTTTGTATTCCACTTAAACCATCAGAACCAATTTCAATTTCACATCCCATGTTAAGGGCATTCATTCCCTTTGAAAAATTATCCACATAACCCTCCAACTTATTCATGAAGCACTGTACCCAGAAAAAAAATCCTGATTTTGTTCAGCACTTGGATGAAATCAAGACCTCTTGGAAGGAATGGAAAAGTAAATAGTTAACAGGCTAGTATTCTGGTCACACAGATTGCAAAGGAGACCCATGTCTCTCTTCTACCTGATTAAGACTACAGGCCTAAATATAATTTCGTATATCCCTGATGACTATCTGGCTACCAAGCTATTAGTTATTCTCTGATCATAAAGTCATACAGGGCCCCCCTCCAAGATTTTTCATTGGGCAAGTTTAGTCTGAGCCAGTACATTCCTACTGAGACATTTCAATCTTGGATAAATAAACATTTTATGGAAGCTAACATCACCATGCTGACAAAGAATTCCTATGCAGCTCAATTTGAATGTCATCACATCTGAAGGCCTTGTGTAAGTGCAAGAAAGACATTGTTCTCAGAGAAGATGTACAGGCATTGGCTACTCAGGTTACTGTGGACTTTTGATAATTAGAAAAAATATTTAAATTATTTTCCTTAAAACTGGAGTCATAACCAGTTTTTAGAATCTTTCAGTGCAGAAGAAATGAAATTTTAATTCATCCAAATACATCTTTCCCTGTAATAATAAGATTTTTATCCTAGTCTGTCTGACCACTTATATTACATATGCAGAAATAATTAATACAGATTCACTTTAAACCTGCCAATCTATGCAAGTTACATGAAATTATACATGGTGGTTTATATATTTGGATTACAGTCATCACCAAATGAAAAAAAAATATACTTCAAAGCAGAGGTGACCCATGGCATTGAATAATACAAAAAGAGCCACAGTGTTTATTAACCTCTTTTTGTCAAATTTGACATCTAAACTTTCTGTCAAGCTTGTAAAATAACTCTTCTGCAGTAATGGCCTAGATTGTTAAAGAAGCACTACTGCAAGATGTAGTGTTCTGAGCTATTGCTGTGAAAGTACTATTTGAATATATATGTGGGGAGAAGCTAGTTCTTACTTATTTTGCCATACAATCATGTAGTTACCATGGGCCACACTGAAAAGTTGTTAACACTTATGAAATCTGGGAGAATGGCTAAAAACATAATTAGAAGATACTTAAAGCAAGAGGTTAGTGCTGTAGCTTTAAGTATTGTCTAACTGATTTAACACATTGTAACAGTAAAAGATACAACCTTCCAAAGTGCCAAGCTCATTAGCTTCCTAACAGCAGCTCAATTGTTTAATAGCTATGCAAAGTGCAAAACAAGAGTATCATGTACTCAGCTAATCCGGGTTCCAGAAATTTGTTTAACATCAAGAAGACTCCATGGGTACGCATTCCTCTCTGCAATAATGTAGTGATGGAGAATAAAAGTGTAACCCAGACCAAGTTACCCTCAAATTAAGATGTCTTTGTCCCTTCTAGCATAGCATTACTCTTGTGTGATAAGCCTAATCACAGCAGTTCCTGTTGCTTACCTTGGTTGAATTACTTGACAGGAAAGGAAAAATGCACATTGACTGGGCAGTGGTCTGTACTCCTTTTCGAAGGCTTCAGTCACTCTGAGATTCCACTCCAAGAGCAGTCCTAGGAAGGCCCTTGGAGCTCAGACCACTGATGAAATCTTAACAATTAAAATATCGTTGTACACATAAAGAAAACTCCGTAGATAACACAAAGTTCTGGTTTTAGCCACATGCATCTTCTAACTGCCTAAGAGCCCACATTTCTACTTGGTACAGGAAATCTCATTAATAATGCAATGAAAACTATTATACAGAAAAATATTTTCCTAGTACCTACCGCATTGCTTTAGTGTTTAGCCTCTTGATGTTTCTCTGTATTCCAAAGTTGACAGCTCTAGTCTTCCTCAAGGGTTTGGGAAGGGGAGGTTTACCATGCGCACTTTACCACCCTGAGGCATTTTCTGGGAAGATTATGATGCCTATGGTGAAAATTCTGTGATTCTGTTCTCCTCAGACTTGGGTCTGCCTAAGACTTTTACTAGTAGTGGTATTGTTTTTTAATAGTTATGGTAAAAATCATATCTATTGGGTTATTAACTGGAGAATAAGTTTCACTGCCTAGTTTCAACTCAAAACCCTTTTAGGAAAAGCTGAGCTTTTGCCATACTATTTAGCACACTGATCCTGTGACAAATGTTTCAGTAAGTTTAAATTGGTGGTTGTTTTTTTCAAGATTTTAATTTCAGTACCTCAAGTGGGCCAGATGCTTAGTTGGTTTAATCCATATACTTCTGTCAAAGTCAATTAATCTGATATAATACCAATGCAGGATTGTGTCCACTACAATTTTATCAACCTGTGGTAAGGAAAACAAACATCAACTATTTTTCCTAAGGATGAAGATAAGATATTCATTTCAAAGGCTTTCTATTTTTAACTGTGGCTCTCTTCCCTCTTCATGGCTGAATTTTATGAGCTGCTGGATCTGTCAGTGGAAACGACAAATTTCTAATTCAGCCTCTGTTAATTTCTTGGGATAGCTGAATGCATAAAATAATGTATGCAAATTCAAAAAATATAGATTTAGAAAGTTTGATTGCTATGCTTTTCCTATTCTAATTTCTTTTTCTACCATTCCTGCAGCATTTATGTCCTATATATTAATTTTCATACCCTTTAATAACTATTGTATGACATCTAATATAAAATCTGTTTGCCTAGGTTCCTTACAAAAGGAATATCATTTTAATTGACAATATGCTCTCTTTGTCAGTTTACAAATGAATTAGATTTTTTTAATTAAAACAAATAGCTACGTTTCATGTGAAGGTGTTGATAGCAGAGGTAAGAGCTTAGGGGTGGCTATATTCATTGTACTCAGCAACAGCGTCTTCCTGGAAGTAACTGAAACCTTTTTAAACAGTAGAAGGTTACAAGATGAATACTTGTGTTGGCCTTCATGCCATGAAGAGGACACATTAATTCTAAAGCAATTACTGTGAAAGGAAAGTCTAATAGATGCACAGTTGTGTGAATCAAAGATATAACTGTAGTGCTTGAAACAAAGCATTTGTCTATCTTATGTTTCTAACACTTCCTTTGAGAAATTATAACATAAATTATTGTTTTCTTATTCTGTTAATGGAAATATTGACAGATCTGTACAGATGTGCAGGTCTCTGGTTTAGAAAAGCAGCACAAATATTTCAGATCAGAAGGGAAAGCAGAATAGTTACACTTGATGTAGATGAAGATGGAGATGAAGATGGAAGCTGAAGATGGAGACAAGACAACCATTGCAAAGAAACTATTACTGTTTGTAACACTTTTACTTCTCTTTTATAGTTAGTTTGCATCCCAGAAGAAGCCTCAGTTTCCACTCTGCTGTCTCATTTTCCCCAAACCAAACAATCCTAATGAACAATCTACTCATGACAGAAATGTTTGAATGAGAAACTTGGGAAAAATTATCCTAAGCTAAAATACTGGATGGTCAGATGGTTCTTCTAGTGTAGCACAGGGAATACCACAAGATTACTAGAGGGTATTATTTGTCAAGTTATATCAAAAAAATGAGAAAAAAAATGTGTAATGTTGAAATTGATCCAAACAACTAGTTTGAAAAATATATTTATGTTATGAATGGTGCTATAGCTTTAACCTTATTGAAGTTCAATGTAATGTATAAGCTCCTTTACATGTTCTAAACTCTGGGCTGTGAAACTGTCTACAATAAAAGCAAAAGACTGAAGAATATGGGAAACAGAATGCTTATATGCTTTTACTTAAGCATTAAACCCTTTCTGAACGGAGATGAAGTGGTTAAAACATTTTTATTACTTTCAGAAAATGTATCTGTGACTAGAAAGTTATTGGCCATTAAAGAAAAAAAAACCAAAACAAACAAAAAACCACAAACAGACAGGTCTTGAACAACAGATTTGTTTAAAAACTATGTGAAATTAAAATGATGAGTATCATGGTAACTCTGTCCTGTTGTTTTGGTTTGTTTCTTGTTTTTTAACAAAAGCCCCAGTCTCCTGACTGTCAATGCTGCCTTGCCTGCTGTTCACTGCCTGCTGCTTATTGTCTGCTGTCCTTCAGAGAGAATTCTTTTGCTAAATCTTATCAGAAGGAACCAGGACATAATTGACAGAAGACTGAGCCAGGTAAATGCAAACTGTAGCAACCCTGCATTCCACAATCAAGGAAACCACCACAAACACTGTCACAATGATGGTGTACATGTTTTAATGTGACATCCCATTAGCTCACATACTTGCCGAGTGTCATGTTATTCAAGCCATTCTCATGAACTGTGGCATTGGCTTCTTACAGAATCAGCTACTGTGAACTAGGAAACCTCAAAATAATAGTCTGTTACAACCAAAGATAGATAAAAGTCATGAAAGGTTAAATTTTTGGTAGTGCAAACAGAACTTTCACTAGGTCCACAAAGACAGGTAAATAAGACATAGTAGGAAACTCTAGTTGTATCATTTTCTGGAATATCATTGAAACAAAAATTCTAAAAGACTTGTTCCAGAGAGGGGCTTCTTTCTGGACCATGTTTGACCCAATTCAGTGCAAAACCAATAACGAGCTGAGTAAAGAATATCAATGATGACCATTTTTTTCTCTTCAAAAATTTTCTTATATATTGTGTATTATAAGCACTCAGTATAACACAGAAAGCACAAAGTAGATGAACATGTAGGAACCCTTTCTGTGAATTGCAATGTCCTATCAGAGAATCAGATGGTTTCCATCCATTAAGATGCCCATCAGTAATACTAGACCTCTTAATAAAACATGCCTAATTTTAAGTTTCTTCGTAGAAACCAGCTAGGAACAACTCACATCAACCCCTATAAAGACCTTAAGGGTCTGCACCCCTCCATTAAAAAAAACTGTTTGGTATACTGCTAGTCCTAAAGTAATTGTTCCATATACTCCAAAACCAGAAGTTAGAAAGACTGAATGCCAGCTGCTAGTTAACATGGAAAAGTGATAATAACATCATGATTGATTGTGAAAAAACAGAGATAAATCAAGCACAGACAAGACTGACAGCAAGCTCTTGGATTTGCCTGTCAGTATAGGATTCTTACACATGCACTGCATTGAGAAAACATTTTGTAAAAAGTAGTATACACATAAAGCTATTCTGGTGAATATGTTTTTGCCTCTAGAGAAAAAAAAATAGCAGAACTGTAGAAAACCAAAGATTTGAGAAAAAATAATGAAATATTTGTAGTTTGTTTGCAGTAATTGTTTTATGAAATTTTCAGGGTTTCAAAGGTTAGGTTTCTCTGATCAATCTGTGCTTACTGTGCCTCCCAGGACTGGAACTTCTGATGGTCAGATCATATAAATTTTGCTGACATCTAAATTAAATGAATAGGTGTCCCAACTGTTTTTTGTGCTTTGACTAAATAAAATAAAGGATTATCATTTGAATTCAAAACATGAATGTATTTTAAAGTGAACCTGGTCATTATGGTCACTTACTGCACTTTGGTTTTTACTCTGGAGTAATCTTGGACCTCCAAAACTGGAATATTTATTAATAAAAATAAACCAAGAGGCTCATTTTAACTGTCTAGCCTGTTTAAAGGTAACCTTATCCCTTGTCCTGAAACACTATGGTGAGGCTTTCAGGTCCTTATTTCATTCTACAGATCCTCTCTGCTTGCACTACACCTTTTTGTAATACAAAGATTAAGATCTTTCAACCCTAAATGGGGCATTGGTTTCAGATTCGGATGACTCCAAACCACAAGTCCAACAATGACTACTCAAGAGATATTGCAAGACAGATTTAATGCCTTTGCTGACTACAGTCAGTCGGTCACCAGCATGATTTTGCTCTATGTAACCGAAAGCAGTATATGCTGGATCCCTAAATCTTGAGCCTGCACTTGAAGCTCAGTAGTTGCCATTTTGTGGTTCTGTACAGATCCAGATTGCAACAGGAATTATGGTCCCAGCCCCTCCAATAGAGTGAAGCAGTACCACATGCCATTTCAGACTTGACATACAGAACCAAGCTTGTGCTCTGCTGAGTCTAAACTCTGTGTCAAGACAGAGACCATCTGGCCTTTCCCTTGGACCAACAGTTCCCAAACTAGAAATCATACTTCTGGAAGCATGACCGCATATGGTGTTATGAATCCAGCCACAAAGATATTAAATGTGAAAAAGTGAAATGTGGAAAACATTAATAATATAGGCACTATTAAAATGGTACTAAACCCCTCAAATACTGTCATCTTTACTGTAGGGGAAATTTGCTGAGGTCCTGTATTTTTTCCTCTCTATTTTGAAACCTTTTTGTGGTAGTGTTTGGATTTTTTTTAAGTAGGGAGTAGAAGTTACTCTCCGGTCTGAAATTAAAACTATCTTAATTACTGCCTCCCCCAAACTCTCAGACTATTACAGGATCACAGAATTGCCAGAGCTGGACTGGACTTCTAGTAATCATCTAGTCCAAAACTATCCAATCTACTGTGATTTGCATACAAAGGGAAAATATTAGATTTTCATGTACTCTCTGGTGCATCTCCTTCCTTTAAAAGCAAACTGAGAAAGAATCTTGGGACTGTTTTATATCCTTTTCAGTATACTATGCTGCAATATATTTCTCCTTTTTCACTGTATCTGCCCTGTGACTATTTGGTCTTTTATCCCTATTGTAATTGCCTTGTTATTTCCTTGTAGTTTCACTGTACTTATGCACTGGATAGAAATTATCTTGTACTCCTATGCTGATCTTTCTTTCATAAGGATTTAAGAAAAGAGGGAAATTAACAAAGCTAATAAAGTCCTAGTGAAAATTCTATTGTGCCTTATATAATGAAAGCTGAAGAAGCTGGCATACAAAAAGGACTGCTTCTCTCTTGACTTCATATTTAGTTCACTGCTTGGTTTGACAGCTTCTGGAATGTGCTTGCCAATTTTTTCCCCCCAATAATATCTTTAAAATAAACTAGAACAGACTCTTTTTCATTTGCCTATAGATTTTGGCTGTGGCTCAGGAAAGCACTCAGGCATGTTTTTGGATCCATTTATCTTCAAGACAGCATATATAAGCACCTGAGCAAAGATAAATACACAGGTAAGTGTTATGAGAAGCATTACATAAACTCAAAATCTGAACTGAACAAAGGCCTCTTATTCATCTACCTATAAATTAATCTGAAAAGTCAATTCCCCTTCTGTTTTCCTCTTGCTCTTCCTTCAAAGAAATGCTGCCTTTGTCTATGCTAACGGTGCCTCTGTGAAAATGTATGTAAGAAAGGACAAAAATGCTGGACAGGCAGAGGAGCAAGGGGAAAAAAGCACGACAAAAACAGCTTTGTAGAAACCAAGATCAGTGAAGACGGAGTGGGAGGAAATGCTTTTCCAGAGCAAAGATACCCTTGCAGCCCAAGGAAAAGACTATGGTGGAGCAGGGGAAAAATGCGAGGAGAAAGGAGCGGCAGAAAGGAGCTGTTATGAACTGACCCCCATTGTTCATCTTCCTGTGCTGCTCAGAGGTAGAGGAGGATGTAAAGGAGATGAGAATGAAGGAGTGAATTTGAGCCTGTGGGAAAGCAGAAGGAGAAGATACTATTTAAATTTTCTACCTTTATTCCTGGTTTCCCAACTCCATTTTAACTGGCAATAAATTAAATTAATTTACCCCAAGTCAAGCGTATTTGACCCATGACAGTTACAGGTAAGTGATCTCCCTGTTCTTATCTCAATCCATGGGCTGCTTCTTCTTATTTCATATATCTTGTTGAAGTGGGGTGGGGCAAAAGAGTAGCTGGGACCTGGCAGCCCAGCAAGGTCAAGCCACAAGTTTAAATTACTTCTCTCACAGGATGTACATGGAGCACTTTCTGCACAGTTCATGAACAATTTCTACCAGTTTCAAAGTCAACAGATAGGTTATTATGAATGTACTTCAAAATCTTACCTTAGCAATGATACTTTATCAAAATAAGTATTAAAGAAACTTTTCTCAAGCTACTTATAGACTAAATATTTGTGTTTGTTGAGGAGAGGGAGAGCTTATATTATTACCTGCACAAAAGGTTTTCTGTGACCAAAATAAGACTGTATTTAAGACTGACCAGGGACATCAGTCATTGTCATGATATGTTTTGGGAGAGGATTCTTTAAATAATACTGGAGAGTGTCTGAGCAGGATGAGAATAACTTTGGGTGTAGAAGTAGATTTTCATGAAGAAGCTAGTAGGATCGTTCTGCATGTCCTTTAGCAACTTGAACAAAAAATCCTTTAGAAAACTTGTCAGGATAATGGTTTTAATTTTCTAGCACTGTGAGACATTGCAGATGATGATACAGGACTTACTGTGCAACAAGCACACTAAGAAACAACATAATTTAAAATTACTTCATTGTTCCAATTGCTGATTTGAGAACGGAAAATACTCCCAGTGCTATTATAAACAGTGGATGCATTGGCAAACTTTTCAGAAGAGTTCTTCTTTGCTGCTTGCCAAATTTACAGCCCTACAGGAAGAGAAATTGTTTAACTAAGGCACCATAAAATGCACCACAATTACATGGGACATGCATAAAGTATTACTTTTTCTACTAGGTACCCTTTTAGCAACTGTTGCAGAACAAGCTCACTTACATGCAAACGTATGAGATGAACAAGTGCTTCAGTTTAAATAAAATTAATTTTTAATCACTAGTGTAAGGCTGCATTGACATACTACTTATATAGAACTTGCTTAGCATTATTAGCTAAAGTTGCCGAAAGCTTAGGCCACAAGTTGTGAACTGTTACCTAAATAAATTGAACTTGGTTTGAAGTTCAGCTTAGTACATAAAGGAAGGCCCTGAGACTGGTACAAATTGGGAGACAGGGAAACTACAACCATCAGTAGAAACTGCAGCTTGGTAAAATCAGTTAACAGCCTGCTTAGAGACAATGAAAGAATTTAATGAGAAATAAGAAGACCCCTAATTAGACCAAGAGGCATATGCAAGGTGTGTGAAGAGCATGTGGAGGGTAGATGCATAGATTGTAAGGGTATAATTTCCCAGGAATTTCTTCATCCTAGATGCCTCTTCAGAGGCACTTAGTTTGAACTTTCCTTGCTGCTGTATCATTTTAGTAAATTATTTGGGAGAAGTTTTTTACCTGAGTCTCTGTTATGGGAAACCTAGGGCAAAGAAACTTGGTATCAGAGTGGGTTTGAGTCTCTCCCCTGCTGTACCTTGTCATGAGTGTGCAGCCTGATCAGTGTAAAGGAATATAGAAGGGGGTTTGAGTCCCAATTAGTGATGGAAAAGGATGGGAAATAAACCCAGCACAGAGAGGAGGATGCAATTGGCTGAGGTACTACAAAATTGGGAAGGAATTTAGCGTACAGCAAGCCTGTCTAAAAAGCATGCAGTTACCCTTTGCTGAGAAGGCTGGCCATTCATAACTAGAGATGGAAACCTGGCAGAATGGTGTCCACACAAGGGACCTTTGATCAGGACAGACTTACCTTCCAACATCGCCTAGAGGGTAGGTTCCTGGAACAAATGGATTGCTAGTATGTTTGGGGTGACTGGGTGTAGGAGATAAAACACTCAATCAGAGGTGTGGGATGAAAGAGACATCAACAAAGGTAATATTTGCAGTAGCAGAGGCAACTGCCTTGGATGAAGCCTCAGATAGTGTCCCAACTGTGTCTGTTCCACCTTATATACCTACTGCTCCTTCTCTGTTTTCTGATTCTGCTCTGCTAGCTGCTGAACTCTGTCCTATGGTTCTTAACGTCATACCTTAACTTGCTGTTATGCAATCAGGAGGGGCTGACTCCCCCTCTTCATTACTACTGTTCACTAATCAGCCTTGTAATTCTAGTGACTTAGCTTTATGGGGGAGTAAAATACCAAGACTGAGAGAGGACGCTGAAAAATATGTTCACTTGTTTTCTAATATATGCACAGGATATAAACCAAGTTGAGGAGATAATCAAATACTTTCTAAGAGAATTGTTTTGGCCAGATGAACAGGAAAAGATAATTAATAAAGATGCAGAACTAGCACAACAAGCTGGGGGAGGTAGAAACTGCTGACTGGCAAATGATCCAAATATATATATAATAATGACTATAATAATGTAAGAGAGAGAGATGCTTGCCAGACTGGAATCCAAAATTTATTAGAAGCAGGTACAGCATGCAGAAAATTGAGGGTAAATTGGACTCAGGTACAGGAGTGCAGACAAAGGCTAGATGAACATCCTAGTGATTTTTAGGGACAACTGCAACAAGCCTTGCTGAAATATGGAGGAATGACCACACAAAATTTTAATCACACACTTGCAATTTGCATATTTTTAAATCAGGTGGCCTTCCAATATACTGAGGTACTTTAAAGAAAACATACCTGAGTGTCAGGGGAGGAATTTGCAAAAAAATTTGAGTGTTGCTGTATTTGTACATGATGGATGCAAGGAAAGGCACAAAGACGATCAGATTAAAGACAGCAAGCAAAAGAACAGGATGCAAATTTTCTGGCTGCAGCTTTGGCTCTTGCAAGGAACTTGCAAGAGAGAAACAATGGCTGACAGGGAAGACTCGGTACAGGATCTGGACTAAATATGGAAAGAAAGAGGATCAGGATAGAATGATGGAAGAGAGTGTTACTATTGTGGGAATTTAGGACACATGCAGAGGGAATGGCCACTTCAGCTATGGGGATGGACAAGAGGAGGAAACTATCATGATGGAGAACTGCCCTGAGAGAATTCACAATCACAACGACTGGAGGATTTTAGACTAGATGAGAATGGGGATCCAGAATGCCATTTTGTGCAAGTTTTACAGGCAATTAACCAGCACATAGTGGCTCCTCACTCAGTAGTGCCTGATCTCTGCACCATACTTTTACAAATACCACATTGGTTAAAATTTTTTACTGTGATTCATTTAATCGGTGCCTTCTCTCGTGTTCTGTTGAATGAGGAGAGAAAGCTTTTGTTCACCTTTATGTGGAAAGGATGACAATTAACTTTGATGCATCTCCCACAAGGGTTCACTGGGTCTCCTACGATTTTTTCATGGATTCTGGGGAACATTTTAAAAGTCAAACTACCTAGTGAATCAGTTCTTGTATAATATACAGATGAATTGCTAATATGAAAAGATATGAAAAGCAAAGATGAAAACACCTGCATAAAAGACACTGTATCTATGTATTACCCTATCATTAAAAGGCCATCAGGCTGCTTCATCCAAACTTCAGCTGTGTCAGATAGAGGTTAAGTATTTCGGTTTTATTCTGAGGGAAGGGTAGCAAGTAATAGACCCAGAGAAAATAGGAGCCAGAATTGAGCTTCCATTCCCTGTCATAAAAAAAAAAAAAAAAGAGAGAATTTCTCTAAACTGTGGAATTTGTGGAATTTTATAGACTGTAGATTTCTGGGCTGGGAGAACTGACTAAACCTCCAACAAAGGCAACAAGAAAAGAGGAAGTAAAACCTGTTGTGTGGGGCCTGGAGATGTAACAGACTTTAAAACAATAAAAGATGCCTTGGTACCTGCTCCTGCTCTTGGACTCTTAGATTATACAAAGTCCTTCCATTTGCATGTACATGAATATAAAGGGATAGGCAGAGGGGTGTTGGGATCCAGCCAGTGACCAGTTGCATACTACTCTGCTCAATTAGCTCTAGTCATAGCCTGTATTAAGTCTGTGACAGCAGCAGTAAAAAAAGCTGCTCCCTCATTTTGGGACATCCAGTAATAGTCAATGAAGCATATGATATAGAAATACTGCTAAAAAAAAATGCAACCCAAACATTATCAACACAGCAGGCACACATATATGAACTGAAAGGTGCAATACTTTAAATCCAGCAACCCTAATACCCTTGTCTGTTGATGAAGAAAAACAAGTGATGTACACAACAACTGAATGGTGAGTAGATTTAACCATGTTCCTTTGCAAAACCCTAATGTAGTCCTATTTGTAGATGGCTCATACTCCTACATACAGGGACAATGCCAGACTGGGTACGCTGTGGTCAATCAAGGGCAAGCTGAACTACTTCCATTAAGGAACAGTACACAGGGAGCAGAACTAATAGCCTTGATGTGTGCAGTACATCTGGGAAACGGGAAATGAGTCAACATATATACAGATTCTTGTGCAACTGGAATGCTATGGAAAGAGGATTTTTTCAAATCTTTAAGAAAAAAAAGTAACTAGCAGGGAAGAAATATATAACTTTCTAGAATCAATCCAAATACCTAAAGAAGTTGCTGTCGTATCCTGCCCATCCCATACTAAGCACACTACAGAAATTAGTAATGAAAATTACCTAGGTGATGCAGCAGCAAATGCTACAGTCTAACAGCCTCTGAGACAATGTGCAGTTGCAGTTCCAGCAATAAATCAAAGCAAATGGCCAAATTTGACAGACCCCAAAACCGTGTATGAGAAAGACTGTTCAATAAAAGAAAAGAAACAGTGGGGGAAGCGGGAAACAAACCAAGATGGAATATGGACAATTAGAAGAAAACTAATGCTACCAAAGAAGTATGTAACTACTGTGGCTAGGTGTGGCTAATGACAAAACTCATGGAGGAACAGAGGCAATAGCAAATCAGTTACAGAAAACTATGGCCAGTACCAGGAATTCATGATGCCGCAAAAACAATCACTAGTACCTGCCTGGCTTTTCAAAAATTCTGAGGTACCAGGCTGAGCTTGGAGTGAGAGGGGCAACTCTGTGCTTGCTTCCCCTTTCAACAATTGCATGGGAATTACACAGACATGCTGCCCACCAGTGGATACAAACATCTGCTTGAAACAGTAGATCAACTGTCAGGCTGGGTGGAAGACTTTCCAACAAGAAAAGCTTTATTCAAGCTCTACTGAAAGAAATTATACCTAGACATTGTGTTCCAGAGTCATACAGCGGTGCTCATCTTACAGCAGATAGAATCAATCAACAATCTAAATTGCTAGGAATAGACCAAATCCTACATATACCCTATCACTCACAGTCTTTGGGAGAAGTAGGGAGGATGAACAGAACATTAAAAGAAAAGATAACAAAAGATATATACACACCTGGTTTAAAATGACCAGAAGGACTGAATGTGGTTCTACAAGATTTCAGGAACACTTGGTGACACCCTGTAGGACTAACACCAGCAGAGATTTCCTTTGGAATGCATTTAGCTATACCAGGAACTCACATTCCACCTAAGACCAACCTGTTGGAGAGAGATGAATGGTTGATCCAGTACATTTTGTATATGCAACATGGGTTTGAAGAGAAAAGAAATTATGCTCAATGGTGTTAAACTACACCACCTGAGATGCAACAACATGACATACAACCTGGAAGTAATGTGTTAATTAAAGTATTTTCAGGAAAATTAGAACCTAAATAGACAGGGGCCATATACTGTCTTACTGTGTTATACTTTGCTGCTAAAGTTGAATCACCATTCTTTTGTCAAACAAATGACGGATATGTAACCAGTTGATGAATGACTGAAAATGCTGAAGAAAACTTACACTGATAAAAATCAAGTGGAACACCTCACTACTCTAAGATTGGTGACCATCAGCACATATTGTTGAGTACATTTCTTCACAGGCTTCTAAAACTGAAAGGGGTTTCTTACAAGAATTTTGGAAGAACTAGAAGATCTGAGTACGGGTTGGTTTTTTTCTTCAGTTATACCAACTACTTCCCATCATTCATCATCAGTCCTGGCTAACTGGGCAGGTTCTAGTTGACTGGATGATGGCAAATGTGATGCCCATCAACAAGAAGGGCTGGAAGAAGAATCCATGGATTTGCAGGCCTGTCAGTCTGACCTTGGTGCCAGAGAAGGTTATGGAGCAGATCATCCTGAGTGCTATCAGGAGACACATAAAGGACTACCAGGTGATCAGGCACAGTCAGCATGGGTTTATGAAAGAAAGGCAGGTACTGCCTGACTAACCTGATCTCCTTCTGTAGCAAGGTGGCCAGTGGCCTGCTTGGTAGATGTGGGAGAAGCTGTGGGTGTTGTCTACCTAGACTTTAGCAAAGCTTTTGACTTTTCCCATAGCATTGTCCTGGAGAAACTGGCTGTGCATGGCTTGGATGGCCACACACTTCACTGGGTAAAAAAAAAGGCTGGATGACTGGACCCAAAGAGTGTTGGTGAATGGAATTAAATCCAGGTGGCAGCCAGTCACAAGTGGTGTCCCCTAGGGTGGTATTTGTGCCTGTCCTCTTTAACACCTTTATCAATGATCAGGATGAGGGGATCGAGTGCACCCTCAGTAAGATTGCAGATGACACTAAGTTAGGTGGGAGTGTTAACTTGCTTGAAAGTAGGAAGGTTCTACAGAGGGATCTGGACAGGCTGGATCAATGGGCTGAAGCCAGTGATATGAGATTCAATAAGGCCAAGTGCCTAGTCCTGCACTTGGCTCACAACCACCCCATGCAATCTTACAGGCTTGGGGAAGAATGTCTGGAAAGCTGCCTGGCAGAAAAGGAACTGGTGACATTGGTAGACATCTGACTAAAGATAAGCCAGCAGTGTTCCCAGGTGGCCAAGAAAGCCAATAGTGTCCTGGACTGCATCAGGAATATTGTGGCCAGTGGAATTAGGAAAGTGGTCATCCCCTTGTACTCAGTACTGGTGAGGTTGCACTGCAGCTGTGAGCTGCACAAATGTTTGGGGTGACATCGAGATACTGAAGAATGTTCAGAGAAGGGCAACAAAGCTAGTGAAAAGTCTAGAGAACTAGTCTTATGAGAAGTAGCTGAGGGAACTGGGTTGTTCTGCATGGACAAAAGGAGGTTGAGGGGAGATCTTAACACTTTACAACTACCTGAAAGGAGATTGCAGTGAAATGGGGATCAGTCTCTGTGGGAAAGTAATGGAAGATCTGTGAGGAAGATTGTAAACATGCTCAAGTAACTCACATGTGGGGTGCTGGAAAACACATATATTAATTGTTGCTTAGTTTTATGTGCTCAACAAGTAGAGTACCTACACTTACATAATGTAGGCCTGGGATGGACTCAGGGGCACCTTATCAAACACACCCAAGATTCTTGCCCTGATGCTGAAGAAGATCAAAGCACAGTGGAAAACTTTGGCTGCCTGAATCCTTGAAATACAGGCAAGAACAGCAAGCATGAGCTCTTGCTCTCTCAGTCCCTTGCTAACAAGGACTCTCTTGCTAATAAGGACTCTGTCATTCCACAGTCCTTGTATCCCCTGCTTCCATGCTGCTGCCTGGGTGCTGCTTTGGAGATTCCCCAATCCGTGAGGTATCAAGATTAAATTTGTTCTTTGCCTTTCATCTATGTTCCTCTGGTTGTTGCTGTGTCCTGCCTGCATTGGCTCACCCAATCTTTTCTCCCTGGCGACAGGCAATAGGACAAGAGGAAATATCTGAAGGGCACCAGGGGAGGTTTAGATTGGATATTAGGTAAAATTTCTTCACAGGAAGAGTTGTTAAGAATTGGAACAGGCTACCCAGGGAAACAGTTGAGTTGCCATCCCTGGACATGTTTAAAAGACTTGTAGATGTAGTGCTCAGGGACAAGATTTAGTGGTAACTTAGCCCTGCTAAGTTAATGATTGAACTTCATGATCTTAAAGGTCTCTTCCATCCAAAACAATTCTGTGATCTCCAAGGCTGAATTTTTCCAAATTATTGGTTGCATGCCTAAGTGATGAAACCACAGTCTACCTACTGTCAGCAAGCTGGATCACATCCACATCACATGGCATATGCATGAGGTCCCACAGGCTCTTACTAAATCATCTTTGACCATGATTTTCTTTGACCATGTGACCCACCTTCTCCATGTGGGAAAGTCTGTGGACGTTGCCTACCTGGACTTTGGTAAGGTCTTTGGCACCATCCCCCACAGCATTCTCCTGGAGAAGCTGGCGAATCATGGCATGGACAAATGTACTCTAAACTGGGTAAAAAACTGGCTGAATGGCTGTGCTCAGAGAGTTGTGATTAATGGGTTAAAGTCTTGTTGGTGGCCAGTTACTAGTGGTGTCTCTCAGAGCTCAGTTCTGGGGCCAGTGTTGTTTAGTACCTTTACTGATGATCTGGATAAGGGGATTGAGTGCACCCTCAGTAAGTTTGCAGATGACACCAAACTAGGTGGGAGTGTCAAACTGCTTGAGGGTAGAAAAGCTCTACAGAGGGACCTGTAGATACAGCCTGGACAGGTTGGATCAATGGGCCAAGGCCAATGGGATAAGGTTTAATTACTGAGTGAATTACTTCACTGAGAGGGTGGTCAGGCCTGCCCAGGGAGGTGGTAGAGTCACCATCGCCTGGAGGTATTTAAGAAACGTGTAGATGTGGCACTTCAGGGCCATGCTCTAGTGGCTGAAATTGTTAGGTTGGGTGATTTGTTTTGTCGGGTTCAGTTTTTCTGTGGTGCTTTTTTTTGCTGTTTTTCTTTTTTTCTTTTTAGTGTGTGTATGGTTGGACTCGATGATTTCAGAGGTCTCTTCCAACCATGAAGATTCTGTGATTCTGTAAAAGGTGCTAAAGCCTTTTAGATTCCCAAATAAATCTCCACCTGCCTTACATGAGACTTTAGCTTCACTTAAGATGTCAGATACCAATAAATACTAATATACACCTCCAGCAGGGGCTCCACCTGACCCCTGATGTGTTCACTGATCCCATACATATTTCACAGCAAAATCACAGAGCAAAATGAATCCATCAGAGCATCCATGTTTCTGTAACTAACTTGTTTTTGTGTGTATTCAGCCACAAGTACAGTAGCAGGAAAAATAAAAACCATGTTCAGTTCTCAAGGAAATAAATGACCAAATGAAACACAAACAAAAAACCTCGCCTAGTAGAGAAACATGATGATGGACAACTACTTAGAAAATGAAACATTGCAGCAAAAGCCAGCTTAATAATATTAGTATTATTTGTATGAGAATGTACTCCCACCTTCTTAAGATTTTGTTCCTGTTTTCTGTGGTTTCCTATATTTATTAGGATCATAGATATGTATTTATTTAACAGAATTTGAGATTAGAGAAAAAAGAAAGCCACATGGAGCTATAGCACTGGTAGATAAGATAAAAAAACCTCCACAACTGCTGAGGCAGAACGATTTCTCCATTTCTAAAACTGGCCTTGGAGACTGTGACGAGTTAACTAACTGGGTAGGTAGCTACTACTAGGTAGGTAGCCCCACTCAGCCACTAGAGCTTCACTCATTCCCTCCCCCAAAGCAGGAAAGGGGAAGAGAATAGGAAGCACAAAAGTGGGCTGAGACAAAGCCAGTTTAATAAGTGTAAAAAAACCCCACAACCAACCCAAAATAACAACAACAACAAAGCCTACAAAATCAAAAACTCAAACTTATGCCAAAGCAATCCCTCACCACCTCCCACCAGCGGACTGATGCCTAGCCAGTCTCTAAGCAATGACTACTTTGGAAAAACTCAGCCCTCAGTTTATTGGTGAGCATGATGTCATATGGTATATGGAGAATCTGGTCAATTTGGGTCAGCTGGACGGAGTATGTCCCCTCCCAAACTCATGTCCACTGCATTTGTGCCCTACTGGCCTTTGGGGTGGGGGAGTCTGTAGAGAGATGCTGTATGAGTACTGATTAGTGACAGCTGAAACATTGTTGTGTTACCAACACTATTTTAGTCACAAATCTAAAACAGCACCATACAGGCTGCTATTACGAATATTAACTCCATCACATCCAGACTCAGTATAGAAGCCTACAGAAAACTAAATATTTTTAAGCAACAGGTTTGACTATTCTATAGCAAAGTAAACTACATACTGACTCAGTATATTCTTCCAGTTACTATACTTGGTGGTGAAGTCTGTATTTTTAATGAGAAAAATTTTTTGAAGGTGTTGTAGAGATTTTTTGTTATACTTCATTGACTGTTCTGTGAAAGGAAAATTCATATTCTTGAATTCCTTTTATTTTTGTGAGCAGTTAAATATCCTTGCCCTTGCTTTCTCATTTTTAATTATACAGAAAATTGTTTTACTCATTCAGAAATCAGAGAAGCTGTGTTTTCTTCATGTACACATAACTGCATTTCTTTTTTTTTGCTATTTATGCAATTCTTTGCACTAGCAAGACAATAGTGCTAACCACTGAATTTGAAAAAAGAAATCATGCTATGGTTATTTCTTAAAAGTAGACAACAACTGGATCATTAACTGTAAGGTATAGTTGTAAGGTATATATTGGTTAACTCCATACCAACCATATTTTGATTAGTACATATGTCAACTTTGAGCTACAAAATTATTTCATATTTAATTAGATTCATAGAAGGGTTAGAATGGGAAGGGACTTGAAAGATCATCAAGTTCCAACCCCCCTCTCATGGGCAGGGACACCTCCCACTAGACAAGGTTGCTCAAAGCCCTATCAACCCTGGCCTTAAATACTTCCACATGGGGCATCCACAACTTCTCTGGGCAAACTGTTCCAGTGCCTCATTACCCTCACAGGAAAGAATTTCTTCCTAATATCCAATCTAAATCTCCTCTCTTCCAGTTTAAAACCATTACCCCTTGTCCTGTCATTACACTTCCTGACAAAGAGTCCCTCTCCTGCTCTCCTGTAGGCTCCTTTCAGATACTGGAAGGCTGCAATAAGGTCTCCCTGGAGCCTTCTCTTTTCCAGGTTGAACAGCCCCAGCTCTCTCAGCCTGTCCTCTTAGGAGAGGTGTTTCATCCCTCTAATCACCTTCGTTGCCCTCCGTTGTACTCGTTCAAACAGTTCTATGTCCTTTCTCTGTTGAGGACTCCAGAGCTGGACACAGGACTCCAGGTGGAGTCTCATGAGTGCAGAGTAGAGGGGCAGAATCACTTCCCGTGACCTGCTGGTCACGCTTCTTTTGATGCAGCCCAGGATATGGTTGGCTTTCTGGGCTGCCAGCGCACACTGCTGGCTCATGTTGAGCTTCTCATCCATGAGCACTCCCAAGTCCTTCTCCTAAAGGCTGCTCTCCAGCCATTCTCTGCCCAGCCTGTATTTGTGCCTGGGATTGCCACATCCCAGGTGCAGGACTCTGCACTTGGCGTCGTTGAACTTCCTGCTATTTGCATTAGCCCACCTCTCAAGCCTGTCCAGGTCCCTCTGGGTGGCATCCCTTTCCTCCAGTGTGTCAACCATGCCACTGAGCTTGTTGTTGTAGGCAAACTTGCTGAGGATGAATTCTATTCCACTGAATTGTCCAATGAATTCCAGTTAGTTCATTGAGAACACCTTCTATTGCCAGTAAAGAGTCCAAACAGTGCTCATGAGAATTTATCTTATTGTTGTTATGTTGTGGGTTTGGATTATTTTACCTGACCATTTAAAGTGCGTAACTAATGGGGACATTGATATTATCCTGCGTTAATACATTTTGTTAGTGTTGCTTTTCGTGTCTTTATTTAAAAAAAAAAAAAAAAAAAAAAAAAAAAAAAAAACAAAAAGGAAACAAAAGTCTGGACA
>VZRU01005725.1:242223-256197 GCA_013398155.1 Pedionomus torquatus | reverse complement strand
GGCAACATCTCAATCGCCTCGCCTACCTTCTGAACCTTTCAATAGCCTGGCTGGCTCCACTTTCTGAACTCGAAGAAATTACGAAGCACCAACACTGCGTGCCCACATCCATGCCGTACATTAGTCACCGCTCTGGGCACTAAGTTGCAATCTGCACCGCAGTCTCACTCGCAGAGCCTTTACCGTTCCACTGCTTATTCATCACATTTTATTAATGTTTTCATCAGGCACTCTACCTGCTACATTCCCTAGTTAAATCCTTGCAGATACAGGTGCTTGCGTGGGTGCTGGAGAGGCTCAGTATTTATCCCCATGTAAGAGGATGGACAGAAATCGCTAGTGGTTAAGGGAATCGTGAGCGTATCAAAAGACGTGTCTGGAGTCTGTGTGGGGAGATAAGGTGGAAAAGTTCATTACTTATCCCCTGAAGAAGCTTGGCTTGGACTGGAGGTGGGGAAGTATTCTCCAGAAGGGGTAGGAAAGGATTTCCAGACCTAATTAAATCTGTCCTGTCGCTTGTGCTCGAAGGTGACAGCGCACCGGGATGCGTGGGCAGGGGAGGCTGCGGGGGCTGCGGCCGGCGCGGTGCGGGGGGGGCAGCGAACGGCTGCAGCCGCCTCTTGCCCGCCTGCTGCCTGCTCTCGCTTCACGCCCTTCCCGCATTTCTGAATCCCATCGCACCTCCTGATTTTATCTGTTACTATTTTCCGGCATACCTATATTTTTTTTCTGACCTGAAGAGCGCAGGGTGGGAGCGAGGTGTCTTCACAAAACGTATGCTTACATATTTATCTACCTGCCGCTTTTTGAAGCGTAGAATATTTTTTTTAATCAGGTAGGGGATTCTTTACTTTGAAAGAAAGAGAAGGGGACCAAGGAAAATAAACACTTTTTGTTTAAAAAAGGACAAGTGCTTTCAGAGTGCTATTTGTGGCTAATACTTCCAATATTTCTGTGTCTCTAATTAGCGACAGAGATCAACCCACGTTCAATAGCAGAAGGAAGGGTTGGAACATGTTACTTCTCAAGGGGACGTATTGACTGGACTCCATTTAACTCTGTCATTTGGTGTGCAGGATAAGTGTTTGTGTGTGTGTGTGCAGTCGTGTCGCTAAAGCAATACATGCAGAAATGATAAGGAAGGTGCTAAAGGCTTGCAAGCAGGTAGAGATGCCAGTGAGAAATTTATTGCCTGGTGGCAAACAGAGGACAGAAAAGACCAATGTCCNCCCCCCCCGTCTCCAAATTGCTGGATGACGTCGGGAAAGGGGAAGTGAAAAAGCCCTTCAAGCGTGGGATCCAAAATTCATCCTTCCTTCAGCTCCTCTCTTCTCGCAGAAGCTCGAAACCCCCAGGTGTACTTCTCTTCCTTACAGCTAAGCGCCTTTCTCCCGGAGTCTGTCCTCTAGCAGGTTTTTGCATTACCATCATTGCCGACCTTCCTTCTCTGCCCCCGCCCACCCCTCCACCGCACACCCCTCTTCCCCGGGACCCTGCGTCCAGGACTGGGGTAATAAACCCAGCCATTTCTCCTGAGTTACCCACCTCTAATGCTGCTGCTGCTGGGATCCTCCCGCACCAGGCTGCCCAGCAAAGTTGCCATGCAATCATATGCCCTTCCTTTTCTAAGTATAGAGGATTTCCTAGGTAAGTACGTTTCAAAAGCTATACCTCATTTTTAATCCTAAAATAGAACAACACCCACTCCTCACCCACCCACCCCCCAACAAAAAAACAAAACAAACAAACAAACAAACAAAAAAAAAACAACACAAAAAACTCCACCACGTAACAAAAAACAAAGCCAAAAGCAACCAGACAAAGCCCACAACAAAACCAAAAAAATCCCTTGAGGAAAAAAATTAAACAAGAAGTCCTGAGAGATTAACTCGCTGTGGGAATAGCTCACCTGGTGAGCATCACCTCGCCGTGCTAGTTAAATGATAGTGCCCTCAGAAGACATTTATGTGCCTGTCATCAGAATTTTTCCTGGGTTTAAGAGCATTCTGTATTCCCTCTGTGCTGACTGGGGTGGGAGATGGTAGGACACATGGTGAGAGCAGTGGAGTTGTTTAGATGACAGTCATTGTGATGGATGATAGTAAAACGGTGCCTGGGCAGTAAAACTGACACAGGTTGGACCAAGTGGCATTTCTACATTCAGGAGAAGGCAGGGTGTACAAACACACCAAACCTTTTGCATACAAACATCAAATAAATCAATGCGATTAATGTAAGCTTAATGGGTTACTGCAACGAGAAAGCGTGAGGTGTGCTTAATAGAGAAGATTCTCATTAGCCTTGATGGTTCATTTGCAGTGCCCAGCTCTCCCCAACCAGAGGATCCCCTCTCTTTACACTGGGCTGGATAACTCAGAAAAAAAACAGAAATGCCAGGCTATGCTTTGGCTGCTTCTTTGGCATTTTGTACAAAAAGCTAGTGGTGTCTAAATACCTCCCAGGCTCCGCGGCCCATTCCCGAGTGAATGGTCCCAAACAGCCCTCTTCCCTTCATTTAAGTGTCCAGCCTCCCTGCTTGTCTCTGTCTGGCTTCACTGTCAAGGATTACCTCCACCTTCTCTGCTACCTTCAGCTTCCCTGGAGCTGTGTGGCTTTGGAATTCCCTTTTGGCCGGGAGCTAATTTCCTAATTTTAAATATTGGCCGTGGCAGGCGGATACCGAGGAAGGGGGCTCTGGCAGACAAAACATCTTTAAATATGCATGTCAACGTCCAGCCTGTGGGATCATCCTCCTGTGCTTAACCCTACACCGTTCCTTCAAGTTGTGCCTGTCCCCGAGGCGAGGTTCTACGGGGAAGGGGCGGGGGGAAGAGGGGAGGCGGGGTGAGGGGCGCTGCGCCACGGCCCGCAGCAGCCGGAGGGGCTCCGGGGGAAGCGAGACCCAGCAATCGGGCAGCAACGCCGGTCCTGGCCTCGGGCTGCCGGGACCCCCAGCCTCTCGCCAGCCTCAGCAGGAGAGGGCAGCTCGCTGCTTCCATCTCTTCCAGAGCCACATTGTAGGGGAAGGAGAAAGCAAACCTCCAAGGGAGCGGGCGCCTGCTCCACTCCAGGAGTCACTCGTCTTGTCAAGGCTGCCCGCAGCCAGGAGGGAGAGAGACTTGGCTGTAAAGGGTTAATCAAGGGTTGCAGGGTGCTCCAGGCTTAAGTCCTGTGTGTGCTCCTCATCGATGCACCAGCCAATCCTAGGCACCAGAGGCATGAACTATATGTAGCATGGTGTAAGAAGCAGGGTAAAGAAAACAGGGTGTAAACTGTCATTGTATATTGGACGATACGAGACCTGCTTTTTTGGGCTACGATTTCTGTGCTATTTACAGACCGTCATGCAGTTAAAAAGGTAAGAGCTTTGTTACCAGCAGTCTGTATTGTGGTTCACTTCTGAATTCAAGTACATTTGCTGTGTACCTTTAATTAAGTGTTACATTGTATAGCTCAGAGAGTGGGAAAAAATTGGAATATGGTATAATTTGCTGTTTGGGAATTTTGGAATTTTTCTGAAAGAGGACATAAGTTTCAAGTTGAAAATCTTTCTTTTAGAAATTAAGCAAGTGTATGCGTGTGAACTAAATTAAATTAATGACCAGCAGAAAAATGTTATGTATGCGATAAGTGAAGGATGTTCTGTTGTAGCATCAAAATCAGTAATGGATCCATATCAAATGAAGGCCAATGTGAGATAGACCTGATTTTGAAAAAAAAACAGAGTAATTCAGAAACATGTACCAACAAGCAAATCTGAAAGAAGAAAAAAAATTAACTTATTTCCTAGAAAAGTCCACAACTAACTTTATTTAAATATGGCATCACAAAGGAATGCTGTAAAAAGAAGTGAAATCAAAACCTTATAAAGTGTATTTTCAAAGATGAGTGACTGGCACATTAAGTATACAGAGATAAAGCTAGAGTGGCCCTACTTACATTTACAAGATACAAGAAATAACTTAGGAGTGATCCATTGAGATATCAGGCTTTACAGACTGCTGTCAATGCTTAACTCCAACTGTACAGGGAGTTACTCATTTTAAATGGGTGCTCTATCAGCTTTACCAGAAGACCTCGTTTTGAGAATAAAAAAATTTGACTTGTATCTCTTCCTCTCTGTATCTAAGCATAGCAACAGAACTGTACTCTTAGAAGGTGCTGCAGTGCTAATTATCAGAGGTTTGCAAAGAAGCTACCTACAAATTTTTTGCCTTCAACCATTTTACTCTCTAAAACATGTACATGATTTAAATGGGGGAGAAAAAAAAAAATCTGTTGTATTTTCAGTAAGCTGATCCACATCCAGTGCTTCCCAACAGACGCTGAGTTCACCAGAGTTTCTGTGTTTGAGGTGCTTGTTCATGAAATGCCAAAGCACTGTGAGTGAAAACGTTAACTAGGAAACATGAAAACAAGCAGCTGAACGTTTTACAGTTCTTGCCGCAGAAGGCGGCATTTGTACAGCAAGCCAACAAAACAACTTGAGGATCTTCGAGTGAAGTAATCACCTCATCTTATCCTTTCCCATCTTTTCTACTACTGTCTGAATGCTATTGTGAAGAATGAATTGCAGAAGTCTACCGATTGTTTACACCAGTGTGTGTCTGAACAGTTATTTCTCAAGTCACATGGATTGCAAAGTACTTTTCAGTGCTCTCAGTCCCAAGCAGAGACAATGATTTATGGGAATAAAATAGTTTTACTTCATTTGGATTAATTTGAAATCGACTCATATCTGACTACGATCAGTCTAAGAAATTTCTTGCTTGAGATTTCAAAAGAAAAATGCAACACCTTTTGAACACAAAAGATGTTCATTTTACCAGCGAGCTTTCTTTTTCAGCAAAATCTAAATGAAAAAATGGAATATCATTTAATTAGCCTAAGTTTTTGCTTAGAAGAAAAAGGGAGTGGTGGGAATCACTAGGTGATACTTTCTGTAAACATTAACTGTTTTCTAGCTGTCTTGTGTACCTAGTGCAGCCCTTTCTTATTCCTTCCAAAGCTTTGTCTCTCCTCAAAATAAGAAGTAGATACTGATTTTTTTTTCCTCTTCCAAGGCACTAGTAACCATATGGGATTAAAATAATCATAAATACATTTTGACAAAAAGAGCCAAAATACTCTTTCAGAAAAGTCACATTAAAGAAAACAATTCTGTTTTCTGCAGGTAGTAAGTGACAGCTAGTCATTTTATGGGGAAGTTATCTTACTTTTTTTCTTGATCTCATCCTATACCCTCAAAAGAAAGAGTATTTTTTAAAAATAAAATCGCAACCACATTCCCTTTGTAGCATTTTTTTCCTATTGTTCAATATGTCTGCTGTTCAGGGATGGCCTGATCTTGCACAAATAACGGAGATCAGAGCATTGCTATTAACTTCAATGAAAGCAAGATCAATTTCCAAGATAATAACTTGGAATCAAAATTAACTTCAGTTTTAGAAAAAAAAAAGAGTGAGCATCATGAAGTTATGTGCTGCATACTGAGCAGTATAGGGCTTTGCATATTTTCAGTCAAGTGGTATCAAAATACTAAAGAACTGAAGGATTTTTAATCTGATCTTATGTTTTAGGTCTTAGTACTCTGATCATTGACTAATCAACATTTATCTGTATGAAGTTGAGGAATATTAAGAGAACTCCATTTTCCGAAGTGCCCTACTGATCTGCATTCAGTACCTTGCGACTCAGGTCTTCATACTGCTGAAAACTATAACGTGAATGATTTGGCCTTCTAGCTCCGAAATTAATCATTTATATGTACCACAGTAAATGTGCCTACATAAACATAGTTTGCATATATATATGCATACATAGATACAGATATGTATGATAAATGCTATACATATCCACTCATTCATCCCTCCACACATATGGTACATGTAAGTGCTCTTTTGTCCTGGATCATACCATGTGATTCATTATTTAGCACAGCCTTTTCCTGGTCTCCTGTTGAAAGTCTCCACTTGATCTGTGTGCCACAAAATAACGTGCTGATGAGAGGAAAGGACACTCTTTACCATGTCAAAGCTTTTCATGTTTGACTAATGAACCTCTCACAAAGGCCACAGATTTTCTCCCACCTTCAAAAGAATACTGGCCAGGCAATATATACTGTTAGCTAAATGAAGACTATTAAACCGTAGTGGTTTCTCTTATAATGAGGTGAGAACCTAAGGCTCGTCAGTTAGATACCTTTACCGTAGCAGTTACATTAATGGTGATTAGAAAATTCTGCTAATTTGCAGTAACACCTTCATTACCACATCTACTAGCAATTGATTAATGAGAAAAGTGGTTTCTAAGGTATTATACATTGTCAAGTAAAGGATTTAAATCTGTAGAATCAGAGCACTACTCTATACCTTTAATCCCGTATTATTCATGACTACTGAGAACTCTTTAGAGCTAATTTAGTTCTTTCAGTACTTATAAATCTATTGGAAATAACAAAAAACACCTGGCTAGCTGAATATGGATGACCATTCTAAAATTTAATGGGATTATTAAAATCCACTATGTTTCTTCTTAATCTTTTTTTTTTTTTTCCTTGCTCTATTTGAAATCTCTATTTTTAAGGAGGCCTAACATCACTGGTGAGAAATACCACTGCATGCTGAAAAATGGTTTTGTGGACTGAAGTGGCAACCCAAAAGTGTATCTTTAATTGGCTATTTTTTTGCCTAAAATATTATTAATACCTATTTGTTAGAAGTTTGGTGGACAGACAGAACAAATACTTACCTTGAATAATTTTGTTTGTTTACATTGTACTTAATGTACAGCACTAAAGGCTACACTTGCGGAATTTTTAAGATGAGATTTTACATACATGTAGTTTATAGCAATATGTGTACTTTAGCATCTTGATAGTGATCATATCAGAACTTGTGTTTAGTTATAGGAAAGATTTACAATAGTGCAAGCAGAATGTAATCATTCAACCTTTTGTTCTTCCATCCTGAACTGCTGGCTGATCTAAAGGGAAGAGCGGATACCCACCTCTTTTCCTTGAGAACGTGTAGATACTCAGCATTCCTTGGATTAATCACCTTATTCCTTAAATTTCTTTAATTTCTAATGAAGATGCTTCTTTATGTGAAGCAGCAATGTTTATGCAAGTGGAAATGCATTCTGCTGTCAGCCTCTGGAGACTTTGAATTCATTTCACATACAGCCATTAGTTGGTGATAGCCGTTAGTTGGTGATGTTCTCTTTTTTAATTACCATTCCTGTGGTATACGAATCTGACTCATTGGTTTAAAAAGTAAAAGCTTTAGTAACTTACTAAGTATCCTTTAAGCTATCACTTAGCATACATTTACTAGATTGACTCACATTAGTTGAAGGGACAGTAGTGGCTTTTTTTCAAAGTCTTATTTGTAAAGCAGTTTAATTTCTTCATACTGGTTTTTGTTTTGAGCTACACAATGTCTAGAACAAAAAAAAAGAGGCTATAATAAAGAAACCCTATGTTCCTCATACTTACAGAGATTACAGTGATCTGTGATCTCTAATAAATAGACTATGTGTCTCTTATTCTGCACTGAAAATTGACTAGCTGAAATTTTAAACCTTTTCATCATTAGCTTAGTACCTTTCTATTAAATCAGAATGTGTTTTTCTATGAGCTGCAACAAGAAATTTTCCTGAAATAAGGTTGTCCTGGAATGTCTGCTAAGACACATGGAAAAGAAGAAGTGATTGGTGACAGCCAACATGGCTTCACCAAGGGCAAATAGTGCCTGACAAATTTGGTGGCCTTTTATGATATTGCCACATCATTGGTAGATAAGGGGAAAGCAACAGAAATCATCTACCTGGACTTACACAAAGCATATGACACAGTCCTGTGTGACATCCTGGTCTCAAAATTGGAAAATCGTGGTTTTGATGGATGGACCACTAGGTGGATAAGGAACTGCCTGGATGGCCATACTCAAAGGTCAACAGCTCAATGTCCAAGTGGAAGCCAGTGATGAGTGCCATTCTTCAGGGTTCAGTAATGGGATCAGTGCTATTTAACATCTTTGTTGGAGACGTGGACAGTGGGATAGAGTGCATCTTCAGGAATTTTGCCAAGAACACCAAGCTGTGTGGTACAGCTAACACTGGAGGGAAGGGACGCCATTCACGGGGACGTGGAGAGGCTTGAAACATGGGCCTGTGCAAACCTCACGAAGTTCAAAGAGGCCAAGTGCAAGGTTCTGCACCTGGGTCATGGCCGTTCCAGGCAGGTTGGGTGGAGAAGGGCTGGAGAGCACCCCTGAGGAGGAGGACTTGAGAGTGTTCGTGGATGAAAAGCTTGAGATGTGCCAGCAATGTGCTGGTGTTATATTTATATGAAATAGCAGGCTGCCCACTACACATGACATAATTATTACTTGTACAATCAAGCTTTGTATATTATCCATCCTGAGATGCAATTAGGTCCAGAGGACTTGCTGAAGCTTTAATCTGCTCAGTCAGTCGTAAAGTCCCTACTTTCACTATAAAAAAATAATAGCTTTAACATGAACATTTAAGAGGATCTGGCTACTGCCCATATACTAGGTAAAGGCTTAGAATATTGTGGCAAAGGGCCTCATGAAAAATCATGCAGCAGTTTACAGTAGTATCTGATGTAGAGCCATGGTCTCCTGAATCCTCTCTGAGTCCTGCCTAAGGAGCTTGCACAACAGATAACAAGTTGTTTCTGACAGGATGACAGTGGTGATGTAAGTTCGCCTTTTTTTTTTTTTTTCTGATAGAATAAATAGGCTGAAGCTTAGGAACCTTGTCGTGGTTTCGGCCAAATTTACCAAAACCTGATTGACAGATGCCCCCCCCTCCCCCCTTTTGGTCAGAGAGGAGAGGAAGGAGTTAAAGAGATTCAAGAGTTTAGAACAAACTAAACTACTTTAATGAAAATATAAGTAATATAATAAAAAGGAAAATTAGGAAAAAGGGAGTATACAGTATATACAAAACCGTATCAAGCTCCCAGGATGACGACCACGTCACCAGCAGGCTTCAGGAAAAGTCCCAAACTGGACTCGGTGATCGACAGGAGCCGGATTCCAGATCTGGAGTCAGGAACGCTCGGATCAGGATCAAAGGCAGACGAACAGGCAGAGTCCTCCTTGGATGTCAGCCATCGAAGAAGGGGCGAAGGGGAAAGAAGGGGCGCTAAGGGGAGTTGACCTGTTGATCCTTCAGCTTTTATACGGGGCATGATGCGGATGGGATGGAATACCCCTGTTGGTCAGTTCTGGGTCACCTGTCCTGTCCGCTCCTCCTTGCAGGTGGGACCCTCCAACGGGCAAATGCTGAAAATTATCTGACCTTGGTTCTTCCAGCAATAAGTCTAAACAAGGGCCTCTCTGCATACCATCCCTTGGTATAATCAGGTCTTATCACTGTGAGACGGAACAGTTCTGCACAATGTGCTGTTAATTTCAGAGTTTAGCTAGTTAGAAGAGGCCTAGCAAAGAAAGTAAAACTGTAAAACAGAAAATTGGTTCGTTTTACCTCAAACCAGGACAAACCTGAAAGGAGTTTTAACCATCTATCTATGCCAGCTGAAAACCAGGTACACAATCTGTGAAATTAACTGTAAAATATGATATAAGCTCTGGAGCACCTCTGAAAGACATAACAGAAGAGCAAAACAAAAAATTACCATTCTATTAGATACAAATGTAAGGAAATGAAATATATAAAATAATCCATTCTTATTGTAAAGTATCCAGAAAAGTACACTCAAAGAAAAATACTATGCTATTAGATCTTTATGGAGGTTATTTCTAACTACTGGTCTAAACTGTAACCACTCATTTTCACATGGAAAATAAAATCAAGAAGAGTGTAAATCCTAAATCAGATACTACATGGCTAAAATTACAGGGCTATATCCCATGCCTGAGCAGAGCTCCTAAACTGAAAAATTTATTCTTAAAAATAAACCTCCTTTATTTTGTGATAACATTTTGAAACACAGACAGGATTATGGATTAGATTAGGTAATATTTTATGGTACAGAAGTATATGAAATTAGACTGTAAACTGAATTTTGTAAATACGTCCCCATTACAGTTAATGGAGTTCATTGTTTCTTTGGCCCTCCAATTAAGATCAGAGAACAGCTACACACCATTATTTTTCCTTTACATTATTGTACAAACAATATTAGCACTTGAACAGCTTCAAAGAAACTTCTGTTTTTGTCTGAGACTGACAAGTGCTTTCTTCTCCACCCTTTTTTGAACATTTGTTGCAGAAACAGAAATTTTAAGCAGCAACAAAAGTAGTCATCCATTCTGTTAGTAGAATGAGTATCTTTATTTTATGACATTTTTGTCATCCAATGATTTGAAAGTGCTGTATAAATATTAATTGTTCAGGCTTCAGAATACCTTTCTTTCCTGATCTTATGAACAGAAACTATAATTAAACAAGGTTAAGGGACTTGTCAATGGTTATATAATAAACCCAGAGCTGTACTTCAAGCTCTCTAAGTATTCTCCTTATTCTGTAAACTGAATCTTCTTCAGTTTAACAATTTGTTGATGAGCAAATTTTCCTTCCAACCCATCCTATTTTTGCCTGATAGGAGTCCTTCTGTATTAGGGAATAATCAGTTGTACTCGGATTGGTCTTCAGACTAGAAAACCTAGAATTAAAGCCTTAGCGTACAACCTGTAAGTTGCTGCTTTCTCCCATTCTAGATGGCAACAACTGAAACAGTCCTGAGGTTTAAAGCTACTAGAAGGATGAAATTAAGTAGGTAAGAGCTGTTTTTTGCTCTAACGTGGCTTACTGCCTATAGCTGGTTTACGTGTGTCTTCGTATGGATGCTTTTTTCATAGCCAGCTAACACTTGGCTGATAAAATTTGGCCCAAAAACTGTCTGGGGACTAACAGTCATGGGTGAAAAAGAGACATACTACTAGAACTACTACTTCATGATGTTCTAGTGATAGTTTAATATTTAGTTTTAGGTTGTGCTCTTTGCAGACCCAAGGACCTACTTAATTGCCATTAAAACACGCCCAAAGAGATTATCAAAGATTATCAGACAAAAAAAATGAACACTTTTAAGTTAAACTTTAAGATTTAAAATCTTCTAGTAGTTTAGAATGTAAACTTCTAACTATCTGTTTCCTGTTAGAATATTCTACAAACTCAAATGCTCCAGCATGCAAAATTGTATGTCACAGTGATACTTGTCAGCTTATATGTGATGAAATATTGAACCAGAAACTCTCCTTATGCTGTTCTTTTCTTTTCCTGTAGTGCAGATCCCTAACTTATTCAAAGAGAGCTTGTTCCATTTCCATTTTCTTTTCATACTGTCAGATGTTTTAGGTGAAAATTTTTTGATGATTTGGAAGAATGCTTAGCATAAGTTGTGCAATGGAAGAGTGACTTAAGACTGAAATGTCACACACAGTTCTATATGCAAAGATTGTTTGCACATGGGACAATCCATTTACACTTGTGGACTTGGAAAGATAAAGATTTCATCCTCTATGAACTTTTATGATTGCTAAAGTACAGTCACCCAATGTGGAGCAGATTTAAAGCTCTCAAAGCAGTTGATTTTTCTGTGGCCTCGCTGGATGTCAGTCAGATGAAACACAGGGTTTGGTGAGGGTCCTGCTTACCCGTTCCAGAAATTAACTTCATTTTAGTTCCTTATGTGACTGATGGATGTTATCAGCCAAGGATTTAGGTACTAGACCCCATTTAAAGATGAGGAACTGAGACACCCTGAAGACTAGGTGAATTTCTCTCTCTCTGTTATGTACCTACACAATTCATTTTTGAGGCATCCAGGGACCATGTGCGCTTTCATAAACCACGCACTTTGATTTTACATGGTCAAGGAGTGCAGATCCTCCTGGCTTATGAGCACAGAATGAGGGTGAAAGCTGCCAGTGTCTGCAGGCAAGCCAGGAGCTGAGCTGTGGCATAGTGACCTCCAGGCAAAGAGGTGCGCGGCCAGGAGCAAGGTCTAGCCAGGGAGCCCAAGCACCAATGTGGAGGCTGGGACAGTCACACCACACCCAGGCCTGGGCTAAATGTCCAGGAGATGCTGGTTAGGCCCCAGGAGAGCATGAAGGCCCCAGATGAGGCTGGTCAGGGCTGTTGAGGCCTGTTTATTTACTCAAGGCACGAACAATGAATTTCTTCTCAGTGTGTTCCTTGCAGGAATAGATACACTCATCAAGGGAGAAAGACTGCAATTGCAATCAGTTCACAAGTCCTTTTGCTATCTTTTAGGAAGTTAGCTGGGTAGAGTTTATGCTGTAGATTTGGGTATCTTTCTTTGAAGAACAAAATTGATGTGGTGGCTGAGAGCAGAGCACAAGTGAGATGCTCTTTTGATCTCTGCTGTACCCCCCTCCTCTGTAGCTGATACTGATTGTGGCTCTTTCTGCCCTTTTCTTCAACAGCCCATCATCACCTTCATGGCTGTTTCATTTACACTGGACTGTGTGAGAATTTCAAGGACAGGTGCTTTTCCAGGTTTCATTCATTTAAAGTTGTGAAATGTGAAAAGTGGCTTTTTGAAGAAAAAAAATAAATCACTGATTTTAATGGATTCTTACTAGTAGTTCTTATGTAGTACTTTACAAAGGTGGGCAACATGATGATAACACTTCAGATGAAAAAGTGAAAGCAAAGAGATCTAAAGTTATAAATCCAGGATTTTATAGCAGATAAGAGTAGTCTCTGGGGACCAGACTATTGCTTTATTCCTTATGCAAAATTTCTTTCAGTGTCAAAATGCTTTTAAAAAATGGTCCCGACATACCTTGCCTTCTATGAACTTCACTACTTTCCACCCAGCTGCCATGAAGAAAATGTTGCTTCTTGCTGTTGATTCAAAGCTGAAGTCACTGGCAACATTCCTGAGAATTTTGTGTAATAGAAAGCAAAGAATTTACTTCATTCCTGTTTTCCATTATGCTCAATCTAAAGGAAATACCATGTTACATGTACTTCACAAAAGGTAGTAACTTTGAAATCCTTCAAGCTTCTAAGTGAATGGAGGTATGGAGTACCAAAAAGCTCTTAAATGATAAAATTATGATCTTATTGATATCTAACTATCTACAAAAAGAGTTGGTTGTATTCACCACGTTACTGGATTTTTTTCTTTACTTGTTTTTAAAGGGATATTTATATATACTTACATATACATATACTTATTATTTTATTAGTACAAACTAGGCTTTATGTTTCGCACCATCTTAGAGACATTAAAGTTTCTAACTCTTGTGGAGAGATGAATATAGTGTTTCCTGATAAATTATTTATTACTTTCTTTTGAAAGGATATCTCTGAGAATTACAATATTTTTATTTCATCATTATGAGAAGTTCCAGCCAGGAGAATCCCACTTCAGCATAGAGGATTCTGAACTCTCCATGGAGAGCTGGGACCTTTAAGTATTTTAATGGAATTTTAAGGAGCGTAAAATCAAAAAGGCTTCAGAGTTCCTGGACACCTGCATTTCTGCTGTCAGAAGGAGGTCTCAGTGAGACACAAAGAGAAAGAGGGAATGACAGAGGCAAGACTGTGCTTATTTCTGTGATACTGACAGAGATTGCAAGGGCATTGTTCCATGTGCAACAGAGGAGAGAACATCTAAGATCAAGGTCACAGGATCTCCCAGACTTGCATAAGAGAGCAAAATATTGAACCATTTCCCCCTGATCTTGTTAAAAATGTCTGTACATTTAGTGTACAGTTATTTTGTTTTGATACTTGAGAGCTGCAGGTGTAGTTGTGGCCCAAAAAAAGATACTGATGATGCTTAATATCAACTTTATTGACTTTTTTATAAAAAGTTACTTCAGTAGTGAATGAGTAGCAATCTATTTTGTAGCTATTTCTTTACTGTATATTAGCACATCTCTTATATACATGGCTCTTACCTCTTAGAGAAAAAAAAAAGTTGCATGGCATTAGGTTACTATA
>VZRU01005725.1:206923-235532 GCA_013398155.1 Pedionomus torquatus | reverse complement strand
TCCTCAGTGCTGCTTTCTAATACCTCATCCCCTAGTCTGTATTGATAACGAGGATTGTTCTGGCCCAGGTGAAGAATCCTACACTTGCTGTTGGGTGAACCTCATGAGATTCATTTGGGCCCACCTCTGCAGCCTGTCCAGGTCCCTCTGGATGACATCCCATCCCTGTGGTGTATCGACAACACCACACAGCTTGGTGTCCTCTGCAAACTTGCTAATGGTGCATTTGATCCTTCTTTCTATATCGTTGATAAAAATCTTAAGTAGTACCTTTAGTTAGATGTTCAGTGGCTGTGGCCTGTGAGAGAACTGCTAGTCTCAATCTGTAAAGATTTTATTTTTAAGGAACTTGCTTTATTTTCCTTTCCTGAATACATGCAGTAGAGGGCACTCTGTTGCAGATCAATTTTGCAGTGGGCTGCTTTGCCTTATATAGAGAAATTAAACACATTTTAAAATTAAAGTGTGATTTGGAAATATGGTTGATGAAGTGGCTTGTCTTAACAGAATAGCATTGCACAATATTTACTGCATTTTAAAAGCCAGCTGTCAGAACCAGTAAAATAAGACTAATAATGTAGGGACTGAGGCAGCGTATTTTATTCCTATTAGTCTGTATTAGTCAACACTGAACCACAATTATGTTGCTAAAAACATGAAAGATGGAATTGTATTTCATTTTGGCTCTTTCAATCAGGTCTTTGGGATTTTTTCTCCTTTCGGCCATCATTACAGAAACATTATTAAGGTTTATAGATTTGTAATCCTATCTCTAATACTTATTTGTGTCTAATACTTATTTGTGTTTGTGCATAGTCTTCAATTGACTTTAGTTTACACAATACCACAGGAAATGTTTCTTGTGTCTGTTTCTATTCTCTGGCTATTCCCTTCAAGAAATGAGCTGCGAAGTCAAAAGAGACATGAGCTACCTGAATCAATATAAATGCTGCACTTTTTTGGTTTAGTCCTTCAAATACAAAGCTTAGTACTAAGTTTCTTGTAAAATATAGTTCCATTAATAAGTAGTGCAGAACATGGTGACCTTGTTACAAACTACACACTGTAAACTTAATCCCTGTTGCTTTTCTATGAGATTTTCCAGGCTACAGGATCTGGAGCCTAGTTGGTCTGTTCATTCCCTCACCTATCTTATACCTAATGAAAAAGATCCCTCAGGGACAGTCCTGATTTGAATGGAGAGGTAAGGTAGGGAAAATCACAGGCCTGCACTGACTCAGCTGAATAATATTAGCAAGAAAGAAAAGCACCACTTCAACCAGTGCTAACAGGAGGGTTTCTTTTCCCTTTGCTCTTCACTTCAGCCCTTGAAGTCCACACCTGAGACCTGACATTTTAAAAGTAAAGAGGAACGAAAGTAATCTCTCTTCATTTTAACATCCATGCCAAGTCAGACAAAAAATGACTGAAGACTTTTTTTTTTTTTCTTCTTTTTAAATGGCATAAATCTGTTACGTAGCTGCAAACTACTTTAAGATGTACCTCTCTTTTGGGGAAGGAGCTGTCTCCAAAAGAACTGATGGGACTGTAACAAGTAGCAGCCCTTTTTCCATTTATTCAGAGGAATGGCATTTAAGCATCTCTCTGCCAAAACCTGCCCATGGGGACTAGCTCAGGACAACCAACTTAACACTGGGACTGAGTGTTTACAATCAACAGGAATTAAATGCTCTCAATAAAAATAACATAAAACCAGCAATGCATAAAGCCATAATGGATATCATAATTTAAAATGTGTTACAAGAGATTTCAGCAGGCAACTGCTCTTTGACTTTTGTTTTTCAACAATGGAAACATTATGTAGCAACTGGAATGATATATTGCTTTCTGTTATTTTTCCCTTCCTTTGGCCATCTCAGGAGAGGCAGTAAGGATATAGAAAAAAAGAAAATCTCAATTAAATCATTAACTTCCCATTATTTTTTTTTTAGGTATCAAAATAGAATACCCTGTTATAATCAAGATAATATTAAAAGCAGAGAATAAATATTATTCTGCTTTTGATTAAATTGGGTAATCCGTATCTATGTAAATACAGAAATTATAGAGATGAAGGCCTACACCATTGTTTGACAATTATTTGAATGGCATCGAGGTCATGTGCTACAGGCCCATAGCAGATAAAGAATGATTAAGATCAAGATAATAGGGCAGAAAACTGTAAAAGCAGATATTAAAGAAAACAGCAAATAATGTTAAAATTATGATTATTTGAAACTTGATGGAAACATGCTTATTATTTCTCAGCTGCTGAGTAGAACTTGTACTACTTGTGTAATTCCTGTCCTTTGCACGACAGGAAACAGACTGATATTAAAGTTTAGTTTCACCTAAATATAGATGGCAATTGCTTTCCATAACGTCCAGTAGCCTTATTTTTTTTTTTTTCATTTCTTAAATGCTTGCATTTAAGTTGCAATCCAACTTTTAAATTAAAACACAGGGAAAAAAAATCTTTATGTGGACACTGAGCTAGCATTTCTGTTTTTCTCCTAACTGTATGCCAATGAGGCAAAAAGCAACTGCTTTCTATCCATGCTTCCTAGTCACTATAAAGAAGTGTTCATCTGACTGAGTACATTATAGAGATGAAGCCAAATGTTGGCACTGAGAAACACACTTCTTAACTGAGCATTTATTATGAGACGTCTTAATTTAAGCATAATATTATTTTAAAAGGTTAAATTTAAGCTTTGCCTTATCTCCTTATCTAGTCTTCAAAGCACAAAAAAGCTATGTTGATAAAACCAACTGATGCATAAATTATGGGAAAGCACCAGTAGAAAAAATCTACTGTCAGCCATATTTTAATCTGTACATTAGAGTTCATGGCCAAACAAGCACATACAGTAGTACACTTAGGTCCCCAAGTAGAGGAGCTTTCAATATTACAGGGTAGAGCTGAAAGAGACAAATAATTATGTAATGTTTTAATGAGGTATTTCAGCACACTGAATTACTGCAAGTGATTTTACCAATGCTGTAAGTTGAGAGCGGTGGGCTGGTTATGTTGGTTATGTGGCAGTGTGGTATTGTCTGCAATTCTTTGAAGGAAATATCATACTGCAGGAAATTTAATAATTGCCACAGTTTTTGGTGGCATTCATTGCCACTGATCTATGAAGAGAAATGCCAGGAAGGCACCTTCTGAAAACCTCTAAATGAGTGGAAATTCTGTGTCAATATTTTATGGAAGGTGGCTCCTGTAGTTAATATCAGTAATTTTTTTGGCAAGGAAAACCAAGTGTATAATTTGTTATTTAATACACAACAGAAGTACCGTGCCTCTTATGTAAATCAGCTACCCAGACAAAGGAATTGAAATCCAAATGGATTGAGAGGAGAAATTACCAGGATGGAAAGAGTGATTGTGAAATTATGCAAAGAACCTACATTGTACGAGAAGAGGTAATCTCTCCAGAGATATGGAAGTATTCATGCTATCAAATAAGGTCCTGAGGAAATCTCCTCAGGGATACTGTGTAGTTTTGTTCAAGCAAAATGATTTAAACTCTGAAACAGATGTGAAAAATCAGGGTAAGGAAAAGCCTAGCTTTTTTGTTTTTTTTTAAGGCTGAAATGTTTGGCACATTTAGGGAAAAAAAAAAAAAAAGAAAAGCGAGTTCTGAAAGAGGATACAATCCTTGTCAGTATACACATCATTAAGTGAAATGAGATATTTAAACCAAAAGCCATCACTGCCATAAAACCAAATGGTATAAACTAGCTATAAATAAATTCAGGCTGGCAATTTAAAAATGGTTTCTAATCACTAGAGCAAAATAGTTTTTGACCATATTAAATTACAAAACCTTACCAATCCTATGAATATGGCGAAAGGGTTCTCTTTAGTGCTTATAATAGTGGACTGTTTTTTAGTAATTATTGAAATCCTTTTGAGGTAAATAACCCTAACAAGTGTAGAATACTAGACTGCAAAAGGAGAAAAAAAAGGGAATCTCTTAAAGAACTAAGTTGCTCTGTGCAGCATGGTATTTCTGTGGCTTAAGAAGTGTGCTTTTAGTGTTTTTTTAAAAAAGGAATAATGTTTGTTCATAAACAATTTTAAGAAAAAGGATTAAAAGTAATGCTCTCCGATTAAAGATTATTTTGTAATAAGATATACTGGGCTTCTCTCATGTGTTCTGAATCCTCTGGTAACTGAATCTATAGGGTAAAGTGAATAAGACTGGAGACTATAGTAGAACATGCACTAATATTTTAACACTTATTTGAAGTTAAGTAGAGCTAACGTTAAAGCTAATTGGGTTTTTTATTCCCTACCAACATATTTTAGCTCACAACTACCACTAGAGTTCTTCACACATGTATATTCCTGACAGGCATTTTAATAAAAAATCTTGGAGGTTCAATTGCAAATATACACATCAACATGCTTTGATTTACAATTTTCACTCCAGAATACCATCTGTAACAGCATTTCTTCGTGCTCTTCAGAAAATTGCTTTGAACTGATGATTTAGGAATTTTAAGGCATTGAGAAGAACTAATAAAATGTCTTCAACAATTTCTTCCAATACAAATGTTTAGTACATGGAGAGCTGAAAAAAGATGTCTTCCATCATAACTTTCAAAAGTCTGAGGAAACAATGGTATAGCATTTCTTGTTGCTCTTATTTCTTATATATTTGATCACACTCTAGAAGCCTTCATCACTAATGATTTTTTGGAAGTGCCCATTTGGTACTGGAAGCATCAGAGCTGTTGTCTTTCTTAAATAAGACTCTTTCTTTGGAAATTAAGACAGGAACTCATTTGTCACCCATGGACCTCAGTTTCTTTAACATGAAATATGACATACAAAACTCACAAAAGTTGAAGGAAGTAGTGACAGTGGAGCAGAATAGCATATATCAAAGAAAGAAATGAAGCAAATTAGTACTGTAGAAGTTGAGGAAAGAAAGGGGCTGCAGTGAGCAAACTAACTCTAATGGGTGACGGTGAAGTAGCTCTCAACAGGTAGCTTAGCAAACTGGTCAACCTTTGCCTTCAACTCCTCAGAGCCTTCACTTTCTTGGGCATTGAATGTGTGACTTGAGCACAGTGTCATTGCTGGGCAGCTGGGAACCAGGATTTTAAATGCAGAGAGCAAACAAGTTTATCTTCCACAATTGCCACGTCAATGGGGAATAAACAGCAGGAACAGTTCTGCCTTATTTTTCCAGAAATTCATGGTATCTGTAATTGCTTCTGGCTTACATTGTAATTCATCAGCTTGCTTTAGGGAATTTGCCTGGTGGATAAAAGGTACAGTAATCACATAGATCATCGCTCTCAAAATGTTTACAAAAGGCTAGACTACTGGAAACACAAGTTATCTTCTTAAATCCAGTGGCTCATAGGCTGGAAGCAGAGAAGAACTCAAAGAGAGTTTCTGGGATTGTGAGCTGATAGATTGCCACTAAAAACCTAGTATTTGTAGTCTAGTACTGTGGCCTCATTATTACACGCACTATAGATGCACAGAACAGAAAGATGTTCAGTTCCTGTGGAATCAAAAAGCAATAGTTTCCTGCAGTGGAATAATACATTTATTAAAGGGAAAAAAAAAGAAAAAAAGAAAAAAAGAAAAAAAGGTTAAAAAGTGGGGCTTTTTAAAGAATGTCTGGATCTGGAAAAAAAAAAAAAAGTTTTGTTACTAGTTGTGATATACATTAACAGCCTCTCTTAAGCTAGCCTGGGCATAATAAAAACGTGACACAAGTTAAGTAATTGGCTTTGGTTAAACTCCTTGAATAATTACATACTTGATAAAATTAAAAGCTTAAAATAACTTTATTTCCAGATCTAGTAATACCTGGGCAATGTTCTCCAAAGTCATCTAATTTCCAGCCCTTTGTTTCAAATGCAAACCTCCTTCATAGGATAGCACTTTTGTTTTATCTTTAGGGCCAAAACACATATCAGGTAGTTATGCTNGATTTAAACTGAGAAGTTACATATAGAATCATGGAATCATAGAATGGTTAGAGTTGGAAGGGACCTTGAAGATCATCAAGTTCCAACCCTCTGCCATGGGCAGGGACACCTCCCACTAGCAGAAAAAAAAAAATGGTTTTAGTTTAATTATAACCTGAGACTAGTATATTTTACCAGTAGTCTCAAGAGGTTGACAAATACATAGAATAGATGTTTGCAAAGGTGAAGGAGTCTTTCCTTGATGTTTCTACGACTCCCACATATGGGCTCTAATATGACTTCTAGTGGCAGTGGGAGCCTAAGGGGCCTCTCAGATGCATACCACAGATACCAGAGGTGCAGGAAGTAAGGACTGGATACTGTTTTCATTCTGTCTGTATAGTCCCAGATATGCAGGACGTCTGTCCCTGGTAAGAATATCTTCACAGGCAATGATAAATAATACCTCCAAGGACAATGATAAAAGAATCTGAGCTGTCTTGGCCCAAGAAGAAGGGTAGACAGACATAGAATCATAGAATGGTTAGAGTTGGTAGGGACCTTAAACCCATTGAGTTCCAACCCCCCTGCCATGGTTGGAACTACACTCCCACTACAGGTTGCTCAAAGCCCCATCCAGCCTGGCCTTGAACACTTCCAGGGATGAGGCATCCACAGGTTCTCTGGGCAACCTGTTCCAGTGTCTCACCAGCCTCACAGTAAAGAATTTCTTCCTAATATCTAATCTAAATCTCCCCTCTTACAATTTAAAACCGTTCCCCCTTGTCCTATCACTACACTTCCTGACAGAGTCCCTGTCTACTTTCATTGATAGCCTGAGAGGTGGATAGGAAGGACCAGAGGGAGATAGGGAATTCTGGTTCCCAAAAAGTTCCTGTATTTCAGCTCTGTTACTTATTTGAGGCAGCACAGCAGAGAAGTCATCTGATCTAGATAAAGGGCTAGCACTTAGCACTCAAGAGCACAGGAAGATTCAAGCTCACTTCTGATACCGATTCACAACGTCAGCCCTCAGTACATCTTTGAAGGTCTTGGGAAAAGCATGACCTAACCCTGATGAAAACAGTTAATTTTTAAGAGATGCTGGCTTCCTACAGAATCTTGCAGAAATCTCAGTGAACTAGAAATTTATACATGAGCCTAATCTCGCAACATTCAAAAGCCTCTATGCTGTTTTGCCACTGAGCAGGTCAGATCTACCCCATAACCCCTCACTCCATATTGTTGGCTCAGTATTAAGCTACTGAGTTTCAAATCAAGGGTAGAGTTTCTCTTGGTGAGATAAAAAAGTGCTAGTCCTAGGAAGAATATGAGGGAATGGTGCTGGCTAGGCCAGCAAGATTAGGAATGTTGTCAGGAGTCAATTTATGTGACAAGAACGCAAGTGAGTTTCAGCTTGGCAACAAAAGAGAATATTGATGCCATGACTGTCTTTTTGTTTGTTTGTTTGTTTGTTTGTTTGTTTTGTTTTGTTTTGTTTTTATAACACACTGCAGGAGTCTGGTTTCTGACATTCTCTATTTGTATTTCTTCTTGTTTGGTGTATTTAATCGAAGATGCTACAGGAGCTGAAATAGTAAGGAGGAGAGTGAACCTTATTTTTTGTGAACATTACCATAAACCATTTCCAGAATATACCCACTTTCAAAATCTAATATTTTAAGGATAGTTATTGCATCAAACCTCCTACTGATATGTTCCTCTGGAACAAAGAACATTTATTTAGAGGATATAATGTGCCATCATTTCAGTTAGTAAGTTCATAAATCATTTAAGTTGCCCTAAATACATTAGGATAATAGAGGCTGTAACTTCATGGTTTCATGCAATCACTGAAGTAGTATAGAAGCTGCTTAACACTAATAATAGATTCATTCTTCAGGCGGCAGGATAGTCTGCCAGGATCTTGGGCAAGAAATTGGGTCATTTTCATTAATTCTTTGAAGATATTTGGGTTTTTTGGTTCTTTGTTCTTTCATTAGCCCTTCCTTTTCATTTTTTTTGCCAGTACTATCACTGATACTCAAGATGTAGAGGCTTTCAAATGCTGATGAGTTTCAAAAACGGGAAAAATAATCACCAACATTTCTTTTAGTTACAGAAAAAAAAAAATTAATTACTTGAGTTGAATTCTCTGAGCTTTCATGGCTACTCCTATATTGTTATTTTTCTTTACTGCTGTTAGGTCAGTAGTTCTCTCCAAACCAAATGCATTCAAGTTTTCCTTTCTGTCCATATGTCAAGCCTATATGGGTGGCATGTTGTATCTTACATAGAGAAATTAACCAAATAACACAGAAATCTTTTCTGTATTGAAAGACAGTAGTATTGATTGGAATGTGTGATTCTTTGTATAGAAAGATGATTGTGCTGTTTCAGTACAGTAAAAGAACAACTGATATCATATGTGCTAAAATTTTTTTGTCATTTTCTTCTGTTATCAGTGACTTAAGGTCATAGTCAATACCTCAGAATTCAAATCTTAGTTGTCTTTTAACTCTAATTGATTAGTTCTAGAGATTTTACTGGTCATTATGCTGGTGATGAACTCCTATTGTGTAGCTCCAGGTTCATTCCTATAGAGACCCTTGTGAAGAAAAGCAATACTTCAAAATAATGTCTTATTGCTTTATTCTTCCTAGAATCCCAATATGATTGTTATGGATAATGGTGTTCTTAAGGTCATTAATGGCTCCATATCACAATTAATATTTTGATACTCTCAATTTCTACTGTATTTATGCAGCTTAAGACGCCACAATATTTTTACTCACCAGAAAATTTAGTATATATAGAGCTCTGAAAGCTGCACACAAGAAGTCCACAATCTTTCTTTTAGTTGTGTATGCCAGTCTCACATGTATAGAAGAGATGTCATCTGTCTTTAAGTAATGAATAATAAATTTTAAGGGGAGAAACACATATACAGGTTTTGACTTACAAAAGTAACAGAATTTAAAATCAAAAGCATAAGACATACTCTACCAAATATTATTAAAGATCAGCAAAATCTGAGATGTGAGGAATTGTAATTGGTTAATTTAGAATAAATATTTGTATTTTAACTAATTCTGCACCACGTCCTCACAGTTCCTGAAATTTAAGAAATAAGGATTTTTAATTTATACCCTGACTGCTAGTAGTAGAATTGGATGTTTTACTATGAACTCACATACAATATCAGCTTTGATAAACATGCTGTATTAATAGAAAATAAACAGAATGAACACATTTTTATTCAGTTACATCTAATTGCATTTTATTTAAACAACATCTTTAGCCATTTAAAAAAATATTGGTGATAGATTATAATAATTAAACTAAACTCTAAACATTGAGCAGCATAACCAATCTGATAACCCACATTAACAAATAGAATAAAGTCTTTTGTCTACATTTCACATCTTTAACTATGCAAAATAAATTTAATTTTTTTAATTTCAACTGATTAAAAATTAACGACCTGTAGTGAGGTCTCTTGTTACAAAGAAATGTTCACCGCTGCTTTTCTTCTTTAAAATATCTAATGATGCTTTCAGTAGCAAACCATAAGACTCAATAAATAAGCAAAAATCATGTAGTCTAGGGTGCTTGTACATTTACTAATTTCCAGGATCCAAATATTTGTGATTACTGTCAGAGTGAATAGATGTGAATACAGGTGCATGAATGTTTTTATACCTTTATGTACACATGTATATGCATGTGTGTGTGTATCAATATATATGTGTGTACTTACACATGTAAATATATATAAGTAGATATGGATGAGGGAAAATAAATGGGTTTATTACTCCACAATTTTGCGGTGAGAAGAATACTGTTTATTAGAAAGAAAAACTTATTTATTCTTCACTCAAGTATCTGAGTAATAGCTTTTGACCAATACATTAAGAAAACACAAAACCGTGTTTCTAATCAGTTCTTTCATATGCCTCTTAAAAGGTTCACTAGCCTCTGTTTCGTTGCTAATTTCTTCAAAGACCGCTTGCCTGCTTAGATACCTTTGTCTTTTTACTCTTTCTGGTGTCAGGGATTGAATAGCATCTGAAAGATTTATTTGAGTTGTCTCTGAAATTTGCTTTTCTTTTTAGTAAAACTATTTATCATATGGTTGACTTTGAAGGTTCAAATGCTTAATTAGAATTTTGCCTGAAGGAGTAATGGTTATGTCTATTTTTACAGCTGTCTCCTTGGCCTGGATGAGCCCAAGCTTGTGTACTTGTTTCTTGGTCCTGACATTGAAGTTCTGTGTGATATGGGTATGTGTGTCCTTGGTACCACAACCGTTAAGGAGTGCTAGGTATCAGTACAATATATTAAGTTCCCTCCATGTACCTCTCCTATATCTATTTGGAGACAAAACTTTATCTTTGTCACACTTATTTCACTCTATTTCTCTTCTATTCGCAGTTACAACATGGGAATTCCAAGCCATGAGTGGGTTTGAAAGACATTTTGTATTATTGTTGGCAAAAATAAAACAGTCTTCATTTGATATTGATGCTAATAGAAAGTGAGATTTGGCAAGTTTCTACACAACAAAAACCGAGATCACCCGACTCCAGTTTCAGGTTGAGTTTGAATCTTTGGAAATTCCAATGTATGGTTGATATACTTGAGTTGATATTCATCTCTTCCTGAAAAGTACTGGTTCTGGCATAGTAATTGGAATAAAACAGTAGGAAAAGGTTAATTTTAGTTCAGTAAACTCGGTGGCTGTATCTCAGATTTCAGGCAGGGAACAGAACTTTTGAGAGAAAGGGTGGGGAGGAACAGAGATAGATCCAGCTACATGTTACTGAATAGATTTGTGGCTGGAAGCTGTGTCTGAAGACGGCAGGTCCCTGATGCAAGGTAGTTTTATGCTCATGAAACCTGCATTTCTGACCTGGGGTGAAAAAGACTTGTGCTTTTAGTATTTATTTTGGTGTGAGATAATCCTAAAACGTACTAAGAAAACGATAATTTCAGAAGGTGCGAATCTGGCAAGTAACATGCCATAAAGCCAGAAAACAAAGAGAAATCATGGTAACAATCCCAGGTGTGGAAAGGTCATTGGAGTGATTGCCTGCTAATACTGTCTACTGAGTGCAGAGCAATAAGGAAGTAGGTTGAGCTTAATACCCACAGGGTAATTACAGGGAACTAGCTGCTCTTTAAATGCCATAATGAATACATATTGTTTTCCTATAGCTTTGTGTCTACTGGTTGATGGCTGGAGCTTACCTTGTAGTCACTCCTTTGCAGTCACATTCAGCTCTGTGGGGTCATTTTCAGGAGTGCCTCTTTGGTCACATTGTTTTGCTCACATATGGTCATAAAATGTGAAAATAGTTTTAAAGTTATTTAAAGTTATTTATAAAGTTATTTAAAGTTATTTATAGTTTAATATGTCTAGAAATCAGTGAAATTTATTTGAAGCTGGACAGTGAGTTGAAAAATTATTTTGATAACATACATACATAACTGTATGTCTGTAACACCCATCTGTATCTGGTACTACAATGCAGTCATATAGCCCCCAGTTTTTAAGAAACCAGGTTAGCCCAAACCTAGAATCAGCCTAAATGAGAAAGCTTGCATTCTTGATTGCTAAGGATCACTAATGACACTGACTTGAAAATGCACCAGCTTGTTAGAGGTGAGTAAACAGTATAAACACTGAACACATACATGCAGTATAAACACTGAATGCATATAAAACACCATAAACAGTTCAGAAAAGTAGACCACAAAGTACACTGGGAGTAGATGACTGAAACAATATGACAAGAATGGCTTCATGTTTTGTAAAAGTTTTTATTTAAGTTTTGGACATTGGATATCACATCCAAAATCCGTATTATATTTTACTATTCTCTTATGGAAGGATGTTACTATTACACCCAGTGTTGCTGCTGGGATATATTACATTCATTGAATTATTTGTTCTTACCAGACCAAAGCATGATGGTGATTTTCCCCCATTGCTCTTCAGAGAGTCCAGCTGGAGTACTGGATCCAGCTCTGGGGCCTCCAGTACAAGAAAGACAGGGACCTGTTACAGTTGGTCCAGAGAAGGGCCACAAAGATGATTAGAGGGAATACCTCTCCCATGGAGACAAGCTGAGGGAGTTGGGATTCTTCAGCCTGGAGAAGAGAAGGGTCCAGGGAGATCTTATTGTAGTCTTTCAATATACGAAGGGGGCATATAAGAAAGATGACAAAAGACTTTTTACGAAGGCATGTAGAGACGGGACAATGATCAATAAAGTATAAGAGGACAGATTTAGGTTGGATATATGAAAGAATCTTTTTATGATGAGGGTGGTGAGGCACTGGAACAGGTTGCCCAGAGGTGTTGTAAATGCCCCATCATTGGAAGCGTTCAAGGTCTGGTTGGATGGATCTTTTAGCAACCTGATCTAGTGGAAGTTGTTCCTGCATCTATGGCAGATGGCTTGGACTAGATGATCTTTAAAGGTCCCTTCCAGCCAAAGCCATTGTATGGTTCTGTGATTCTAAGAATAAATGAGAGAAACTGTGTGGCTTTCACCATTCAGGCAATCAGACAACACAAACAGTTTTCCTCTGCACTCTGACACCATTAATCAATATTGTTCCTGTCAATTTGTCATTTTGCGAGATATGTCACCGAGTGACTCATCTAACTTTTGTGTCTTCGCAAAATATTCAATGGAAGGTGGCTCAGAGAATATAACTCAGAATCAAATACAATCACAAATATAACTCAGAATCAGAATCAAAATGTTGCTATATTTTCTGCTTCACTGAAAAAAAAATTCGATTATTCTCCATCGACAGGGATTGTAACATATTTTCATCAATGCTGAAATGCAATAATGGAGCAAAATGAAAGATTTCACAATGCAGATGCCCTGGGCAAAGCCCCTCTAGTTATTTACCCTTTGGCTGCTACTAGGTCTTGAAAATCGGGGATCATGCTATCTCTGTAACAATGTAATGCAAAAATGGTAAGAGGTTACCTATAAATTAGTTTTCTGGGATAGTATACTCAGTACCTCAGATGAAGTAATCCACTTGTAGTTAAAGCTAAGGTTCTGAACTGGCTGGCTACAGAAATTTCTGGGTTTACACTAGCATGAAATGTTATGTTGATCTCCATTGTAAAAAGACAGGCAGAGGAAAATGCATAAAAGTATAAACATGTCCACTGGGCTTGATGATGAGGCTAATCCAGCAAAAGGATTAGGATTTTGGATTTATTTAACTCCTTTCAGAGAAAAAGAAATATGTTTTATTACTGATAACAAATGGTGAAATTCAGAACAATAGTATGGAGATTTAATTCTCATGGGTTGAAATAAGGAATGGTCACACTCCTAACAGGCAAAAGCAGAATGTGGCCTTCACAACTAATGTGCTCAAGGATTACACATTATTTGCTTTTTATGAGAACTTCATCTACTAATGACTGCAGTACATATCATGCAGTAGTTACTGAAGCATCAATAATTTTCCATGAAAATACTTTCTAAATGGCAAGACAATGGCAAATTAAATTAAAATGTCTTATTTTTAAGGATTCTTTGAAAATTTAAATTCAAACCTGAAGGCAGACAATAATTTATTTCTACATCGAAGGTATCAGTGGCTGTCAAGAATTTTCTTCTCAACCCCAAGCACCAACAGATGCCTCTGACATCCAATTTTCTTACGGTTTGGTGGGTTTTTGTTTGTTTGTTTGTGTTTTTTTTTTTTTTTTTTTTTTTTTCCCTAGGAACAATTCTAAACACCAATAACTAAGAGTGACAATTGCACTCCCCAAGTAAAGCTGATTCTAGAGAAAAAATCAGCCTAATTAAAAAAAAAAATAAATATGTTAACCACTCTCATCCTGTTGCTCTGTGGACTGGACTGGACTCTCCAGACTTTCCACTGTGTGCTGGAAACCAGAAGGCCATAGGAAAGTAACCATAGGAAACTGAACCATTAGAAGGTGATTTGCATATCAGACCAGAAGTTTAGTCCCAATTAAATTGGTGCAAACATAGTGTGAAATGTTAACAACATACTATGGAGAATGTACAAATGCAGCATAATGCTGCACTAACTCTAAATGCAGCATAACTGCTACTAAGCAGTTAAATTCTTCTGCTTCCTTACTTTTCTCTAAGGTCTTTCCAGGTTGTTTGAACACTTTTTTCACCAATCAATTCTGTGATTCTGTGATTTCACTGAAGTCAGTGATATAATTAACTTTTTACTCAAAAGAAATAAGACTTGGAGAACATGTGCATATAAGTGCAGATTTTTGGGCTCATTTTGAGGCAAATGATAGGATGATAGGAAACACAGTGTGTTTCCTCTGATGTAGTTTGTAGTAATTTCTGTTTTCAATCACTTTTTTTTTTTTTTTTGGTGTGCTGATAAGCTAAAGTTGGCAATTTCAGTGAAGAACACAGCTGTCTATTACAAACCCCTATTTTCTGGTTTTCACTAGTGCTTTTATGTAATTTTTGCTATGTAAATCTTGCCAAGTTGGTGGAGAGAAGATTAGCTTTATTCTGTATCTGTTTCCACTCTATTGCTGGAGTATTTGATGGTACAAGATAATTTTTTAATTCAAAATCTGGCAAAGCATAGAGTAACACACTCCTTGCTATCCAGTAATACCCTGAAAAGCAAATGGAGTTCACTGTTACCATTTTACTGCAATGCTTGCTTGTACCTTTTTTTTCCACCTTTCTTTTTTTCCACCAGAGCTGTAGACATCCCATAGCTGCATCATGCATGCAATGGTCTGAAGAAATATGTTCCCTCCACCAGTTATAATTTGCATTGCCTTTTTGTGTTTAAAGATTCACAGTGTTAGTGCTATGCTAACTATAGCTACAGCACTTTTAGTTGGTGAGGGGGCATTTATTCATTGGTTCATAGGGAAAAGTGTTTGAATATGGCATGATAGTAGCTGTCCAAATCTAATTTTACTAAACTGGAAAAGTTAGTCAGACATGTCATATGTGTAACATAAAATTATAAGTTCAAATTCTAATTTTTCAGTTGTGTATTTAACCAGTTTTATAGAATGGCCGATACTAAAACATGAAATATTCTTTTATCTCACTCTTAAAGCAGAAGGTGTTTGACACTTTCACATCTTTTGCTCTGCTTTGATTTAATGACAAAATACTAACAAAGACAAGGGAACAAAGCTGAGTCTGAGTTTCATATTAATCACTAATAAAAAGTGACACACGGAATTGCTTCTAAATCCTAAGATATCTCTTGCTGTCAATATGGACACAATTCACTGATCAGCAGCAATAAAGGCTCTTAAATGGCATATTTTTGTTACACATATTTCTAAGTAAGCATCTCAAAAGTATAAAAAGCACAATTAAAATCTATAATTCAACTTTCTGCGTCCATTGACAGAAATATAGCCACATTTTAAATAAGCTTTAACAATTTAACAGCTCTGTGCGTCAAAGAAAAGTAGATTAATATGAATAGCCTGCAGGGAAAGATAAAGGTTCAGATCCCAGCAATATGAAAAACTGCATTTCAATGGAATCCAATTTCAGGTTGCACAAATAAAGTTTAGAGGATGAGTAAACTTGCTGCATAGAATATTTTGTTATCCTAGTAATAGTTGCTCATTGAATTAAATTTGATCATTCAGCTGAAGTTCCAATTTTACTTCATTCCTTATGATGCACATATATTCTGTCTTTGATGTTCTCTAAATATCATTGAAGCTAATGCCATATCAATTAAATACGCTAAGTATTCTCTTTTTTTCTCACTAGTCAAGCTTCTTTTAAGTTTTCTATAATTTAGCATTAGCATTTGAAACCAGATTCTCAAAAGAGCCTCATCTTTTCAAAAGACTTAAGTCCTTGGTGTGACATTTGTTTATTTAGGTACCTAAGAATGGTAAGAGCCATACTGAAGAAAATGGCTCATCAATTTTCAAATTAATAACTAGAATGGTTCCACTGTCATTAGTAGTCTAGAACTTAATTTTGTGTCAAGTTGATATGTTTAACAAGATTATGACTGGTTGTTTGGATTAGTAAATTTGAATTCTGATTACCAAAACTTTGGGACAGAGAATGATAGAGAAACAAAATAAATAACTATGTGAGGTTACAAAAATAAAAGAAAAAAGTTCAGTCTATCAGGAGGAAATCTTGATTATTTTGTGTGGTAGAGGAGTTTTATACATGGATGTGAATTACAGGAGATTATCTAGTACTGTGGATTTGAAGATTAGGGACCATGAAAGGATATGCAGAACTGCAGCATTTACACAGAATAATGAAATTGAGAGGCCTTCAAACAGAACTGGGGAGAAATTTACAAGTGATGAGATTAGAAAGCTGTCATTGAATCAAAAATTATTTTTACTTTATATTTTTGCATACTGTGAAGTGTATTGGTGCATCATCATTTCATATGCTTCTGTCATCCGGCCTTGAGTAATCGCTCCGTAGGCTGACAATGACCTTCTTGGTTTATTTGCAAAGAGGTATCTTGATTCAATGTCAGATATGGAAGAAAGTAGGAGGATTCATATTCATTCTGGTTCCTCTTGGCATACCCTGCATTTGAACAGCTAGAATTATAAATTAATTGCTTTTGAAATATGTGAACTCATAGTTTATGATGGCCTACCTGAGTAATTACAAAACAAAATTTGATAACATTACAGGAAAGAGCAAAACCAAAAGAAATCAATTTGGGCTTTGTAAAGTATCTACACTCATCAACTGATACCACTGCATTAGCCAAGATGACATTTCACTGTGTGGATGATATATTCATTGCCTATTTATTTTTCTTATTGGCCTTTTGTGAAGAAGTTAATGCTATTGCGAATCCATGAGTGAGCAGGTCTCTATTAGTAGAACACAGAGCAATCAGTTGAAAACATTTTTCAGGTTAAATGAAAAATTACTGAATGGTTGTGAACAGTTCAGTCAACTCATCTGCTTTGATTATTACGATTTTCCCTTATATTAGTTTATAAAAAAAAAAACCAGAACACTTAGCAAGCAGTGTGATGAGTTGTTTGGTTGCTTCCTTTCTTTTAGGAACTAGTTAATTTGTCAAATGTTCTGAACACATCCAGAAGAATTTCTGAGATGACAGAATCACTTTGTCCGAAATTTTTATTGTTACTTACTTACCAAATCTGTGCATCCTTTATTTTCCTGTTACACATATGAAGGACCGTGTTCTTGTAATGCATTCTGTACCAAGGTGATAGGGAACATTCTACATCAACAGCGCAGGAACAGAGGCAGGATAAAGCCATGCAGATCTGGCTCCATTCTCTAGAAGAAATTGCCACATGGGAAAGAGGGATTGAAAACCCAAGATAAATGACAACCAAAATAACAACCAAAAAATGCTGGGAGAAAGAAAAAATAGTGTAACAATTTTTTCATTATATGTTGGTGAATATGCATTCAGATGGGGATTGTTTAAGCTTTTAGGTTTTGGAAAATCATGTCTAGAGCTGGATTCAGCTGAGTTTGTAATGGATGGGATTGTGGCTAACAAAGTCTCCTTTTCCTGATTGGAGGTCTCACAGTAAAATTTTCCCAGATGGTACATTTTTCGTCTGAAATCACCAATTAGACTGATTGTTGTTAAAAAGTAGATCTCCATTCCTATACTGAATGAAAGTGAATTGGGCTATTCCTTGTGTGGATACTCATTTGTGAATTAGATTAGAGCTGAATTCATAGCACAGTTAAATATCTGGATATATTAATGGCAAATCTGTGGACTGCCTGACACCAGAGCATAAGCAGATATAAGGAAACTTATATTGCTCTGCACAGTATATGTCTCATAAATCCAATGTGGGTAATAAAAAAAGTGCTCTACAAATCTGCTGTGCCTCATTAACTGCGATAAATACGTGGAGAAGCCGTAGTTGGCAAGGAGTGACACTGACCCTGTGCTGTTTGTACACCTCAACCCACTTTTACTCTGCTCTGCTCACAGACCTAACAGCAGAAACCCTGAACAGGTGTAGATCAGGAAAATAGGCTGTGACAAGATGGGTGGGTGCGGATAACCTCAGCCTCGGAGGAAGGCAGGAACCCAGGCATCAAGACAAGTCACTGTGTGTAACTTCACCTCTTTTGAAACACCGTGCTTTCCTGGCTTCTGGGGAGAAACCCACAAGCCTGAATAAACAAGTCTGCTCATCAAATCTTGAACGATTTATCTTGAGCTTTCTTAAAATGAATTTTGCGGATCAGATCTTTTTGGGGAGAGCAGAACTGAAACCTATCAGACTTTTGCTCAAAAAATCTGAGGAAAAACAGTAGCCTTGTTGTTTGATTAGTGTGGCATTGGTGCTGTACTGTGGAGTAACCAGATCAAATGGAAATGTTGGTCAATTGGATCAAGCTTTAGAAATTTAATTTTACTTTTTTGAGGTAGTGTTACTTCACCATGCATCAACAGCTTTTCATGATTTTCCCTGTGAGAAACATACTGACAACATCCCATTTGGAACATATTACAATATACTTGTTCTGAATTTCATTTGCTGCTTTAATTCAAGTGTATACATACATATGTACCTGCATAATACTATTTTTCAACTTTCTTGCTTTGTAGGATGCTGTATGTGGGCTTTGAGAACATCTTGACATCATATTAACTGTTACAGAAACATTAAGTAAATGCAAAAAACGTTCTAGACATTTTTTAAATGAGCTTTTAAATGAGCTGCTATTAATGAAATACCCTTGTAGTAAGCATATATGCATATATTCACATCACATATTTGTGTACGCAGTTGTGTATAAAGAGATGCAATATTACGGGATACTTTACATGAACTTAGGCTAATTGCTTCATGCAATCATTATGGTAACAGCAACAGCATTGTTAAACAAAATCAACAGAAATGTAAGCTTACTTTGGGAAGTTACTGGTCTGGAAGTATTCCAGAAAACAATGTTCATTTGCACCTATTTCATCTGGGTTTTTTTAAACAGACTTGCAGAAGGGCAGTACATGATGTCATACCAGTAGCATAAGGCTGGAGTTCAGATGTCTCACCTTACCTAAAGAGTGTACTGTCAAAATTGCAGATTTTCCAGTGGTGGGCCATTCTCAATTTCACTATGTATAGTTAGTCATTAACCAGACTAAGGAACACTTTGACATTAATTATAAATATCCAACATTTCCTCCAAAACATCTACTCTATGCCAATGTTACAGCTTTGCTGAATTGCTTTAGGAACTGTCAAGACTGACATTTCCTTTGGAAATCTGAAAAGCATAATTGGCTCCATGACTGCCATCTTTCCCTTTACAGAACAGACTCTGATGCTGGAAATCATCTAATTCAGAATGTCAAATATTCAGTGCTGATAACTCCAACAGTTAAAGATCTTTCCCCCAGTGTCTTTCTGCCATTTAAAAGTAAAGTTATACTGACAAAAAGCTGAAATAAGTGGATTAGCATTCTTCTTTAGTTCATTAGGTTAATTTCAAGTAAGAAGTTGAGACTGATAACATGCAGGCAGGAATAGTTACAGAAAATCCCAAAGAAACCAAGTTTATTAAAAATTTATTTTTGCTAAAATAGTCAAGATGGTGTATGCCAAAAGCTGCATTATGCAATGCTTTTAGTTCTACCATAAAGGAAATGGAATTGTCACCAGATAACCCCAAATACAGAAGCGATATTGCTGTGAACTCTTGTCCTCCCCAAAATCCCTAGATATAGGTTCTTCTCTGTAAGGATCTGGGTATAGCTTCCTAGAGTTTTTATAAAATATGCTTTCACCTAACAGTTGAATTTAAATATAGCATTTCCATTGCAGACTTGTAGGCTAAGTGTCATTTCACTGTAACAGTTAGCATATGGTGCTCGGTGCTGGGAGAAAGAAAATTGAAGTTGAAGCCAAGTTGTCAGGAAACTACTAGCATATCTATAAGATAAACTGTGCAGGATTTCTTCAGTGCTTTGGGGTTTCTTTCTCACCTACTATTATTCTGGTATTTATATCTATATTTGACAGTTCTGGAGCAGTCAGAGAGTATCCTTAGAGGGGAAAAAACTCTTCAAAAATTCTGATGCATTGGTACATGTAACTAAAAAGCTGTTCAGGCTATTACTCCAATTAGTAAGCATCTCTTTCAAACTGCAGACCTTGGATCAAAATAGAATAGATAGAGCAGAGGGACCCCTTTGAGCACGGCTCATAAATTTGCTTGCCCATCTGACCTTTCCCTGTCACATCTGTTACAGATCTCTCAAACCTCTTAGCAACAACAGGTTAAAACCTAGACAGTCTTTGGTTTTCCATCTATCTTCTTTGCTAGAACAATATTCTTTCATGTCTGATTCTTATCACTTCAGTTTCTTTTCAAAAAATGGCTTTTAGCAAGGAGAGCTAATCCATCAGGTTTTAAGAATGGGGGCTGCTCTTGTAAGGACCTTAACTAGCATTACTAAATCATTACATTTCTCAACATCTGTTTTGCTGAGTGAAATAAAAACACATTCAGATGCAGCCACTCACCTCCTTGTCATGCATGATGAAGTTCACAGAAAGCCTCTTAAACTGCTTTGAGCCTTAAGCCTGCTTTGAATGAGGAAACCTGCACTAATAGATGAGATTTAAACAACTCCTACTGTGTGTCCTAATCGGACAAAACATTCTACTTCCTAACACCACAACTTGTCCTATCCACAGCTACATAGTATTTACTCATGTTTTTGATTTCAATATATTTACCTCTCCTGAAAACTAGATTAGTGATTGTAGAATGTGTCAGGTGAACAACCTGTAGAAATGCTGTTTATTTAACATATTCTCAAACCCAGCTATAGTTCTGGCAATCACAATGAAAGTTTTGCTGGTCTCATGCTATGTCAAAAAGCAGCAGTTCTGATTCAGCAGTAACCACAAGCAAAAATGATACACTGTTTTTAAGCACTTTTATTAATAACCTAGATTGTGCAGCTAAATAACAGTTAATCATCGGAAACACAGAAGCTCAGTATCATTTAAAGTTCAAAAGATTTAATTTTGAAAGCATGTAAAAATTATCTCAAAAAAGTTTTTGCAATCAAATTTCATTTAGGCACCTGTTTAAATCAGTGAGTTGTGGACAATTAAATACTGCTGCATGGTCCGTCCTAAATAATTTTTCCATAGCTCTTCGTGGTAGCTTCTGGAACTTTCTACTTCATTATAAAAGCATCAGGATATGGTTTAATGACTTGCAAAAGTCAACAGTTATATAAAAGATGTTTTGTTCTGTAGAGATTTAGATTATGGGAAGTAGTCACAATTCTGATGAAAAAGTAATTAAAATCCTGATTTCAGCTACTCGCTGGAGAGAGCAATTCACCTGTTTGTTGTAATTTAGATTTTCCTTTTGTAATTCTCCTACAGTTTGATTTATTGAAGAATAAAAAAGTCATACCAACCAAATAAACCCTTATATTAGTATCTAGATAGAAAAGTTAAAAATAACATTCAAGCTCTTCCCTTTTCTTTCTAAGCTTCTATATCAGTATGACATGAAAATGATCTGAAGTCTTAAATATGGAAGTTTCCTTCATTTCAAGAACATATTTCACAATGAATGCTTTTTAATGTTGAAATATTAACACACTTTCTCTGGCTGTTATTGCAGAAGTCAGTGTTATTGCTACTCAGTGCTATAATTTCCTGTTGTTACTGGGAACAAGATAATTATGGTGATATTTGCGAAAAAAAACATAAATGCTGTGAAAATGATGATTTGATATGAGCTGCACAGTCATTTTTCCATTATTTCTTCATCATCAGTATGACAACACTATGACAGGTTGGACTTGGTGTTTTCTGACTGCTTCTCATCTGAGTCTCTGATCAAGTCTTTCGCTTGAGAGAGTTCTTGAGCTAAAGTTGTTTCTTGCAATCCACTTACTCATGCAAGTGCTTGGTTCTGCGAAAAGTGTTAACTTTCATGCTGCTGAAAGTTTCATTTTCACTGTGGTATAACTACACTTAAATAAAGCAAATCATCCTTTGAATATATCCAGAATCCAGACTAATGGTTTACTTCTGAGGTGATCTCACTCTCTATAGCTTCCTGCAGAGGGCAAGTAGAGTGAGGTGATGATCTCTTCTTGATATCCAGTCACAGGATATGTGGGAAAGGGCTAAAGCTGTTAGGGAAGGTTCAGACTTGTCAATAGGAAACATTTCTTTACCAATTCTGTGGTCAAACACTGGAACAGGCTTTCTAGAGGGGTGGTTGGGGCCCCATGTCTGTCAGCGGCATTTGGACAACAGTCTTAGTAAGATGCTTTAACTTTTGGTCATCCCTGAAGTGATCAGGCAGCTGGACTAGATGATTGTTGTAGGTCCCTTCCAACTGAACTGCTTTAGTGTAATCTAGTTTACCTAAGTTGCTCGATGAAGCTAGACTGACTGACTGACTGACTGACTTCCTTCCTTCCATCTTTCCATCTTTCTGTCCTTCCATCCTTCCTCCCTCCCTCCAAATACAAATTTTTAATGATATATTGAGGAAATAGCATTCAAATGAGATTTATACGAAATAAAACAAAAATCACTAAAAAGACTCAAAAAAGTTGCAAATCCTCCCAAACAAAACCCAAACAAACCCAAACAAAGGAAGTGCTATATAGATATTTAAAACCAAAACCAAATTTCTTGCAGATTGGAAATAAAATCTTGTTGTTTTTAGGGATTCCTGTATCCTCAAGAGCACATAGTATAGAGGCCACCTTCTAAAGTGGACATCATTACAGACAAAGGTTTTATTGTAACCATTTTAATTTCAACCATTTCCCTTTCAGAAAGGGTAATAAAGTCACAATAAATAAAGACAAAAATTAACAATGTTTGTGTCCAGAAGTTACTGTCTGTAAAATGATTCTTAACTAGTGCAGTTCCTTAAGGTCATGGGATGGTTTCTTCAAATTGGCTAAATAATGTTGCCAAAAGATTCTCCTTTTTTGTGCGCGTGTTCTTAGGATAGCAGTCTTGCATGCACTACTGTTAAGTTATTCTGTGCAATAGCTCTTATAATATACACTTTTACTTTGTTATAGCACTGCATTTTTAAGTGTCTGTAGTCAAATGAATCTTAAAGAAAATGTGACAGTCCCCAAAATGAGATTTCATGCTATCACTTTAACTAACACACACAGTCAAAGACTTGGCATAAACATACATATTTCTGATTATTTTTTTTCCTGCTGAACCCCAAATAGTATGCTGAACAACCCGGAAAAGGAATATGTTAATCTCTGTGTTAGGGTTTAGAAGAAACCAAGTGTGCAGAGATATTGCAAAGGTTCCAAATTATGACTAAGGAAAGCTTCTGGCCAGAGCATCTTTGCTTATAATGCTATAGCTTAACAAAGGGTGCAGAATAGTACTTGTCTATGTGACTTCCCCTATGGGATAACTACTGATACTGAGAACAGAGCATTTTGTTCTGTGTAACTTTTCCATAACATGCTACTATGACTTCCATAATTTATTTGTCCTCAGTCCTTATGTCTGTAGTATATCATAATTTCATTTCAATGGTCCTGGCATCTTCCCTGTTGGGGACTGAGACCCCTATCTGCTGATATGACTTGCTGCCTAGGGAGCTTTGCTGCTTGATGGGTATTCAGATGTGGCTCTTGTGGAGAGACTGCTGAGGCTTGTCTTGGACTATTGACTGTTGTTGCTCCTCTACACAGGCACCAATGTTATTGCTAGAGGTGTATCAATGGGACTCAAAGGTATGAAAGCTTAGGTGGTGCTTTCCTCAGTGCCTCCAGTCAAGGGGGAAGGCTGGGGAATGTTTGAAGAATCCTGCAGGTCAACATCTATATTGATAACAAGGGTTTATTATTGACTATGGGAACTTCTTTGTAGGAGAGGGATATAAGGAATCAAAATCAAATGCGGAAATGCAGGACTGGCTTGGAGAAAGAAGAGTACAATATGGTAGGCAGAAAAGTGAAGAGGCAGTTGCTGCAAGGATGTGTACAAAAAAACCCATGTGTCCTGGGAAATGAATAGGATGAACTGAAGCTCTAAGAGTAATCACAGAGCTACAGCTTTATCGGAATAATGGAAACAGGGTGGGACAGCTTATCTAGCTGCAGTGCTGTAATGGATAGATTCAAGCTGTGGTGGGTTAACCTGGGCTAAGGACCCAGTCAGCTATTCCCTCACTCCCCTACCTTAACAGGACAGGCGGGAGAAAATATGATGAAAAAAGCCTGTGGCTGAGGTAAAGACAGGGAGATCACTTACCAGTTACTGCCATGGGCAAAAGAGACTCAGCTGAAGGAAAATTAGTTTATAACTAATTAAAATAGACACCCCACCTACCCACCCCAAATTAAAACACCCTCCCTCTGGCCCCATTCTCCTCCTTTTCCCAGACTCACAGTTACTCCTTTATTCCCACTTTTCTACCTCCTTCCCACCAAACAGTGCAGAGGGATGGGGAATTACATCAGTCCAGAACAATTCCTCTCTGCTACTCCTTTCTCTTCATGCTTTTTCTCTTCTCCAGTGTGTGTTCTCCATGGACCACAGCTTCCTTCAGGGCACATCAACCTGCACAGGCATGGGGTCCTCCACAGGCTGCAGGTGGATATCTGTTCCACCTATATATGGTCCTCCTTGGGCTGCAGAGGGACAAACTGCTTTGCCATAATCTTCACCACAGGCTGTATGAGAATCTCTCCTCCAGCACCTGGAGCACCTCCTCCCCCTCTGACACTGGTGTTCGCAGACTTGTTTCTCCCTTCTTTTCCCATACTCCCCTACTTCTCCACCCTTATTTGCTTTTTCTTACATGAATTTTCACCCACTTGGTTGATGTGCCTAGCTGTGTCCCAAAGGGTTTCTGTTGGTGGCAGTTAAAATCAGTTGGAAACCACTGTATCTGGTATAGGTCAGCCCCAAATTCCTCCTACAGAGGCCACCTTGCAGCCCCCCACTGTTAGCACCTTACCACCAACATCCACACAGAAGCTTATTATGAAACTCAGGCAGGGACAAAAAGGATATGATTTTTTCCAAGTAGCAAGCTATAGGATGAGAGAAAATGGCCTCAAGTTGCACCAGGGGAGGTTTAGATTGGATATCAGGAAAAATTTCTTCACTGAAAGTTATCAAACATTGGCACAGGCTGCCCAGAGAAGTGATTGAGACGCCGTCCCTGGAGGTATTTAAAAGATGTGGTGCTCAGGGACATGGTTAAGTGGTGGACTTGGCAGTGTTAAACTTATAGTTGAACTCAGTGATTTCAAAGGTCTTTTCCAACTTAAATAATTTGCATCTATGCTAAGGAGTAGTTCAGCTGTCAGAACTCTGCTATGGGATGAACAACAGCTGGGTAACAGCTTGTGAGTCAGGTTTGGAGCAGAGACAAGCAAGGAAGACATCGTGATGGTACTGTGTTACAGACCTCTTGGTCAGGGTGAGTTAGTGGATGAAGCCTTCCTTGAGCAACTCAGGACATCTCTGGATCACAGACCCTGGTTCGTATGCTGTACATTAACCTTTCTGATGTCTGCCAACATGGCGGGACACAAGCATTCAAGGAGTCTTTTGGAAGTTGTAAGGGATAACTCCTTGATACAGGTACTGGAGGGAGCAACAGATGTGATTGCAGACAGATCTGTTGCTAATAGATAAAGAAGTGCTGTATGGCAATGTGAGAATTCATAGCTGTGGTGATCGTGAAGTGGTGATATTCAGGATCTGGAGGGGAATGAGAATGGAGAATAGCAAAGTACAGACCTTCTGCTTTAGGAGAAGAGAATTTGGGTTATTCAGGGGACTGGAAAGCTCCTTTGAAGACAAAGTTGAAAAAACTCTAGAAAGTTGGCCAGGCTGCAAAGATGGTGTCCTCTAAGCATCCTCCAAGCACACTCAGGAAAGTAAGTAGATGTATTAGGCAACCAGTGCAGCTAAGTGGTGAAGTCATGACATGGCTTCAAGCAGGAATTATATAGGAGGTAGAAACAGAGACAGGCTACCAGGGAGAAGCTTAGAAACTTTCTTGAACATGAAATGGTGGCATTAGGAAAACTAAAGCTTAACTGAAGTTGATACTTGCAAGAAACAACAAGGGCAATGAAAAGAGATTACACGATTATGTAAGCAACAAAATGCTGAACACAGAAATTTTGAAGCCAGTGATAAAGGGATAAGTGATTTAGAGACAGAAGCACAATAAGGCAGAGATGTATAATGCTTTCAATGCTTTCTTTGCCTATGTTTTTACCAACAAGGTTTCCTGTGCCCTAAAATGAGTGAAGAGGTTCAAGGGGAAGAAGAGGTACCAATGGAAAATGGGGGTTGAATCAGCGATTGCATGAGAAAACTTGACCCATCCAAGCCCATGGGACCCGATAGACATCCAAAGGTGCTGAGAGGGCTGGATGATGGGCTTTTAAGGCCTCTTTCTGCTGACTTTGGAAGATCATGGAGATTGGGGAAGACTTGTGATGACTAGAGGAGCAAATGTTCCACTCATCTCCAAAAAAGCCCAAAGGAATGATCTGAGAAACTGATCAGCTTCGTATAGTCCTTGGGAGAACTGTAGAGTGAGAACTTTGGGAGCATATTACTGGGGACATGAGGGATGAGTAGGTGTCTGGAAAAAGCATGGATTGACTAAGGATAAATTGTGTCTGAATCATATGATTACCTTGTAGGGAGGTGTCTGAGTTCATGAAATGGGGAGAGCATTTGATGTCATTTACCTCAGCTTTATTTAGGCTTTTGTCATAGTCTCCCACGATATGCTTGAACGCAATTTTTGATATTACAAGATAGATAGGAGGACAATCAGATGGGTAACAAACATAGGTTGAATGACTTGTCTCAGAATCATACAATTGTCTAGCTTGGAAGGGGCCTTTGATATCATCAAGTCCAACCATTGATGTAACACTGCCAACACCACCAATAAACCATGTAACCAAAAGAATCCTTAATTATCTGTATAATTATAACGTCCATAGCATTTTCTCAAATATCGAGCACATGATCATTAAGCTAACAAGGGGCACACCTGCTTATTTAACCTTTATATAGATGTAAGGGGTTTAGTTACTGGTATTATAGCACTATTCCAATTTTTAGTGTACTATCGGTATGTTTCAATGTGTATTGTAGCTTTGAATTCTACCTCAAGGCATTGTTTTGGGTTTTTATTTTTTTTTTTTTTTTATAAGAAATAACAAAGTGATGGATTGAAGATTTCAGGACAAATTTTTTATTCTTTTGCCCATGAAGAAGTAGGAACTGGCTTCCATGTGCTGGCTTTGTGAAGGAGTTATACTGAGACATGAGCTGCAGTTGACCTGTAGTTCAAACACAGCTCCACACAGCTCCCTTGATAAATTTCTTGCAGCTAAAGATGATAAAGTACAGGGTCACAGAGGAAATAAAAATATCAGAAAACTCTGATTAGAGTTCTCCCTGGACAAATGGCAGGAAGAAGGAAGGTTTATCCCAGAAATTGGAAGTTGAAAGGAACAACAAATTATTGTGGATTATGCAATAAGCATTAGTTTACAATGTAACCTGGTCACATAATACATTTAAGAATTTGTAGGCATTTTTAGGACTTTGCCACTGTCTTCCATAGCTGTTAGCACTGCAAATAAAACTTAGATCCAAAGTGCTTAATTCATGATTGGATGTACTTACAAGAGAGACTGCTATTTAGCCACAGTTCCTGGAGTAGTGACATTCACTTATGCAGGAATGAGGAATCTTTCTCTCTAATGGATGAATTCTGAGGCAGAATTCACTGCCCTGCATTGTAGTGGGTCAGAGCAGATGACCTCAGCAGTCTCTTCTGGCCTTAAACACAGGAATATAGAAATCTCTAAAACAATGATTCATCTTGCACATAGCTCATAGCCATATCACTAGAAGTGAGGGGACAGTCTACACAATGAGAGCATCTGCTGCAGCTTCCATATCTTTTTATACAGTACTTTGCATTTACATTCCCTTCAGTATTTACACTGCATTCATTACTAGAAGTAATTGAGTACCATATATGCATTATCTGATGGCCAGTTTTTTTCCTCTGAATCATTGGACACAGTTTGAAAGAACTGGAAGTTGCCCTCATATATTTTTATTTTGATGTGTTAAAATATGGGAATCAACACATATTTATAAAGCACTATAGCCAAGGCAAATTTCAACAATTCACATACAATTCACATCCAGTGCTTTCACTATGTTCACCTTTTGAATATCAGTTTGTTACACCCAGCCAAAATGATGACAAAAATAATAAAGTCAATATAGGATTTGGATACCTTTCTTTGCAAATGCTGGAGTTGCAAGCTGAACTTCGTAGGGTGTTCAGAGGTTAAAAAGTATTCTTGTGTACTACAGAAGAACAAGTGCAAAAGCAGTATTGATTTCATTCATTATTCACTGGACAGAGGTGCAACATGCATGCCTTTTGGGGGTATTACTGAAGTTTCTCTCATTGATGTATGTGGACAACAAGGCTCAAAATTTTGCAGCACATGGACTTAACTTTGGAGACAGACAGTGAAAGGGAAAAAAATCCTTTGTTTATCTGTTTGCTTGCATTTTAAAATATCAAATTGCTTGCACTATAGAGGA
>VZRU01005725.1:78550-206915 GCA_013398155.1 Pedionomus torquatus | reverse complement strand
ATTACTATGCCTCTTTACTAGGAATGTGCATGAGAGGTAAGATTGTAAGGTAGTACCTTGGGAAGGGGGAAAGGACTGTCAAGTGAGGTTTGTAATAGCTGTCATGATTTGAGTATTTCTGCAGCAAACGTAGTAGATGTGCAGAAATGGAGCTGGGTAAGAAAATACCCTCCTGTGTTAAAAATAGGCTTCAAATACTGGACTGAAGAGCTTAAATATATAAAAAAAGCATCTGCAAACCAACAATCCAAAGAGTTATAATTTGATTTAGCTGAAGATCTTTATTGCATTTTTAAAACATTGAATTTTGACTTACTCACTTCTTTACTCACCCCATTTTTCAGATGGTTTAGGTCCTCAAACCAGGACACTGAGGAAGAAAGATCCATGTGGGATACAATGGTAATCTTTTCCCTCATACACAGCCCATCATTTTTTTCCCTATTTTTGTTTCCTGTATTTTAGTGAGTTATCAATCCACTGGAGGACCTTCTTTGTTGCCCCATTGCACCATGGCTTCTTTATGAGATTTTGGCTAGAAAATTTCTTTAATGCCTTTGGAAAGCTGAATGCTCTGAGATTAAAGTGAAGCTGTTTCTGTTTGGACAAGGAAAAGTACACTCTCCCTCTGGTAATCCCCTCCAGAAGAACTGTAATGAGACCATGCACAGCTAGTGTCATTACTATTGCAAAATCATCAAAGCCTGTCCATTTTTCTTTCCAAACTGCAGTAGTACCCTGGGACAAATCCTGCCACAGGCATAGCAAATATTTGTGCCTCACCAAAGATATTCTACCCTGTATCCACATAATACTCCCTACTGCTGTTGAGCAGATTCTGTTCCTGTTTCCCCAAAACCTTTTATCATGGCTTACATTCTAATTGTAGTAAAAAAGTAATAATAAACCTTTATTAGCTGAGCCAGCACAACTGAAATTCCTGGGTCTAGATCCAATCCTGAACCAAACTGAGGAGTCAGTGCTTGGTAAACACATGTCTTTGCAACCCCCTGTGATTACATCCTGCTCATGTAATTTGTAGCTGATAAGATTTAAGTTGTAAATGAAGACTGAAAATTGCATTTCTAGTTTTACTCAGTAGGCAAGCCAGATTGCCTGTAGGCTTAGTAGCAGAAGTATAGTAAAACAGGTCTCAGTTCCTTTCCAGTCTCATTTATGCTGCAGAGAAATCCACTTGACTCTTGCAACACCATGACATCAGTGGTACCAACAGTGAACAGATAAGGAAATAAAAAAAAAAGAATGTAGAAAGTATATCTTCCTTCTACAGGAAATTTTCTGCAGATAGTCTTTTACAATATGAAGAAACTACATTGAACAACTACAAGAAGGTATATTTTAAAACAGTAGTATATCTTCATGTGCATTTCTGATTCTGCTTAAAAGTTAGCGTATGGGATTTACACAAGATTGTGAAAAAATGCATTGTGACAGTTTGTACAGACTGCTTATTATAAAGATTGAATTATTCTCATATTTCTATGCTATAGATTTTGAAACCCTCTTTTAAAAATGAGTCAACTAAACATCAATTTTGATGAGGTTTGATGCCAAATTTATCTTTGGGAAATCATGCATTTTCTCTAAAGCAAAGTACTTGCTTGTGTTGTTATCAAAACATCAGTTGGTTACTGTTTTGCATACTGTCATCAGTCAGATTATTATTCATATAGTGCAAAATGATCTCACTGAATATAAACATATCCCATCTCCTGAATTTATAAATGAAAGCTTCAGTTTTGCACAAGCTGAGACCTCATGACTTTGCCATCTCCAAAGGGATGCTTTTTGCACCAAGTTAGTCACATGTGAAAGATTTCATAGGGTCAGGAGATAAGACAAAGGAAAGGTAAAGAAAATATGACCTGGTAGTTTCTTGGGAAGCTAGTTCTTCATCTAAAAAACAGCAATGTTTCCCCAAACTGAGAAAGTCACGTCTCCACTGGGGAGTGGCATTGTGATATTCTGCGTTCTCTGTTTTCTCTGCTTGCCAAAACTGATAAAACTATTGCGTACAATAACGTCTGCATACGAGGCATAGGATAGAACATAAAAATCAGAAGGGAGACAAGAACAGCACTGGCTGGTTTACTGAGCATGGAAAATGCTACATGTACATAAAGGTGCAGCTCCACCAGTCAGTCGGCCTTTCCATACCTCTCACTTCAATGTCATTGTTCACTGGGCCACTCCACGTGTTTACACGGTGGAAGTGCAAGTCTTACAACGAAACAACAAAGGCAGGATATTTAAAAAGTGCAAGTAATCACATACAACTAAATCTGTGGGATATGCTGTCACAGGATAGTAGGAGAAATATTCTATCTAGTTTGCAAAAACGTGGATATTTCTGTCAATAGCATTCACAGCTGTAGATTTTCTAATATAAAATTGTCAAGGCTGCTACTGTTCATGTTTGTTTTTTAAACTGGTAACCAACAGGGCGATAAAGAAATTTGCTTCTATATTAAAGTGTTGTGCAATTGAGGCTTATCAGCTGAATGCTGAATGGCTTCAGCTTCTACTGAAGCTGAATACCTTGCATCCCCTGCCACATGCTTTGTGGATGTTATCCACGCATCTGTGACCTATTCACTCTACTGCAGCTGGAAGTGAGATACAGAAAACACTGTTAGCCTGTTAAAAAAAAACCAATAGCATGTTAAAACACTGTTTTTTCCATATACTTGCACTGAAATGTGTGACAGGAGACGATGAACATACAAGGAGGAAAGTATAAGTAAAGCGGGAGGAGAATTATAAACTCATCATAGAAGCAGCCTCAATATTATACATAACTAAATTTTGAGCCCATTTCTCCAAAGGAAATTTCTGGATAGAGAGGTATTTTTAACACCTGTAATTTTTTCTATTATTTTTTTTCTCCTAATGTTACTGTGAATTTACTGTCCATTTATTTATTTTTTTAATTATATTTATCTTATTTGTAACTTTGGAAGCTCTACTTAAAAAATTGCTCTGTTTATAAAAAAAAATGCAGGCTCAGACACATATGTAGACTTCCTCCTCTGGGTCCAGTTGCTTTGCTTCAATAGCACTGGTATTCTCACCTGGCACTTTTAGAAGCAGGAGAATAAGGTTCAAGGGAAGAGTATAAAATTGTCTTCAACATATAAAAGGCTTTCTGTCACTAAGAATCCCAGCCAGAGATAATGCAGGGCTCTTACTATTTCTTAGACAACAAGCATTGGTTTTAATATTGTGGTCTATGTGAGATGAGGATCACCTTAGAGTTTTAGCTCTACTAGAAAAAAAAAAAAGAAAATAAATTTACTATCAGCCATCAATTTTCATGAAAATGTTTCACAGAAAAAATATTTTGATTTTGAGTCATCGTCACTTGCCAAACTACTAAGACTATTGAATTTCATTCAGACAGCCTTATGACAGAGCAACAGCTATGTTAAAAGAGCTACTTGACCTTAGAGAAATTAATATATGAGTAAAGCACACGTATTTCACTCTTCAACTGGTAATTTTTTATACTTTCTGCAGACAAGCCTTTAATATTTTTTTTTCCATATGGTAATCTCTTATTTCACCCTCTCTTTTCCTCTGATGCTTTAGAATTTGATATCGGTTCTCCTCTAGCTTAGATTAATATTTTATTTCAGTGGCAAGAAGAAAATATAGAGATTTTAAATGAGAAGAAAAGCTGTTTACAGGCTTCAGTCTTCCTTTAGTTAGGAGGTTATGCAGCTGTGCTGCATAAAGCAATTAAGCTTACTGGAAATAGAAAATACCATTTGCCTTGGACATCACATCTCCATTTAAAGGAGTTTTGCACCCAGCAATGAGGTAATGATTAAAAGCATATCCAAATTGGCTTTTATGGAGTACTGTCACAGCTCAGGAATAATTCTCCTCAATCAAGAAAAGAAATTGAGATGATGTTTCATTTCAGTAGAAATTGAGGAATGGTGTAGTAGGTTGTGTTCTTTAATCTCTCTAAGACTTGCAGCTCATCACCATCCTGTTATTTTTTCATTCTTTTTATTGCAGCTTTTGAGAACTGTACAATAAGCATGTCCCTCTAAGAGTCTGTTGAATGCTTATCTGATGAAGTTGCTCCTCTGACCTGTCTGAGGTGTCTGATCCAGGCCTTTTGGAAGGAAAACATATTTAGAAGTTTTACAGGTGGGACACAGTAGAGAAAGATGAAAGGAGGACCCTGACAAGACACTCCGAGCATAGCAATAACTAAGCAGACTCATTCATCTGGATTTCTTAGAAGTATTGTTGGACTTGAGCAAAGATCTCTCATCTTGCAGAACTAATCCCAGAGCGTGAAAGGAAGAAAAGTGATGTGTCAGCTCATTCCATAAAACCCTGTTCTCATAAGCGACAACAAAAATCTCTGTCTATTTGACAGGAGAGCCTTTCAGTAATTACCAGTATCCTCTCATGAAAAATGGGAATAAATAAACTGATGAACATTATCAACAGAGGAATTTCAACAGTCTTTCTGTTTCTTGTTGTAGTATCAAATGATTCATGTTCTTTATCCCAAACATGCATATGTAATGTTTTTTCTGACCATCACATATTCCTCTTTCTAGCCTCTGGTAAACATAACTATGAGCCTACAAAATCTGTCTCCCTTTATCTTTTATGGGATGCAGCAGTAGTTTGCAGCAGCTCCACACATTTTCATGTCAGTAAAAACGATACTTATTCTAATGCAATAATTTTAGAAACTACATTTATTTAAGCAGTTAATGACTCTTGCTACAGTAACTTTTCATTAGCTTGGGTTTTATGTTCACTTTATTTTCAGTCCCCTCTATTGTATGAAGAATAACGAAGCTTCATATTGTGGCAGAAGTTTTTGCTTCACTTGCAAGCAGCAGCAGTTCTCTGAATAGCCAATTTTGTGAATCTTCTGCACCACACTGTGACCATAATACTGTGATACCTCTGAGGTTAGCTAAGCACATCCACAATAAAGAATCTAGTAGATCACATAAAGTCACTTGCTTTGCAGTTCTCTGGGAGGTTATTGCTGTCTACAACATTCAAGAACTTTATGCATTTAAGCATGCATCTCTTCGTCCCAAAGTTATTACACTGCAAATAAAATGTGTTGGCTTTGCTCTTTGTTATTTAAATTACTTTATATGGAATACTTACATACTTCAAGTGTCTTATGCAAAGACTGTTTTTCTGACTGTCCTTTTCAGTCATCTTCTTACACTTGACAGTGGAGGCTGTAAACCATTCATATGACTGCTAGCTACACCACCTTTGTAACTAACAATTTCAAATTACCTTAATGACATCTATTTGAAAGCATGTTTATCACCAATGGGTAAAGCAAGGAAATGAAAAGCAGCAAATATATAACTAGATAGCTGTATAACCAGAGTAATAGCTTTTTTTTTTTTGGTCTGAAGTGTAGAATTCAACTGATTGTGAATCTTCTGCATCTATATCACTTTGTAATTCCCTGGAAAAGAATTTCAACCTCTCTTTTTCTATATGAAGTGCTCAAAAGTCTCAGCAATTATATAATGTCAATTTACACTTTTTAGACAAGTATAGCTTTAGTTGCTGTTTTTCTATATAAAACCTCATATACTTCAGGACATTTTGACAGTTCAAAGCATGGGGTTGTTCATTAAATACCCTCTGCTATGGAAATATCTTCCAAGCCATGTGGATTTTATGTCTTCCAGAAATGTTTATGCATTTCTCTATGCCTTTGTGAGGTTAGAAAAGCTAGCTGGAGTAGACCGCAGGATATAAATATGTAACATTAGACTTTTAAAAACATCTGTTTCCAGGTGTAAAAGTAGGTATTTGTTTACAAAATAGGTAATGAACAGTGGACATAATAGGAAATCAAAACCTGGCAACTATAGCCAGAAACCATATAAACATCTCTCATGTTGGAAAATATAATGTGAGATGCAGTGCAAGATCTCACTTTCAATATATGCCATACTGTGTTTTGTCATTAAACCAGGAGAAAGAGGTAGGTTGTGAATCAGAGACTGACTGTTTCCTGAACTGATTTCACATTTTATGCTAGTAATAGAACTGGGTTTTCATTAAACCACTGAGTGTCATGCTTCCTCAGCTACACAGCTGCCCTTTCTTTAAACTACTACCCCTCAAACACTTAACTTAAGAAGTTAAACAAAATATTTTTTAATAACTTCCCTCTTTGTTCAGGCCAAAGAATATCAGATGATTCTTTGGACTCAGACACAAAAGGCCCCTGTGTACCTGCTGAGATGGAAGCATCTGACATGGAAGAGTTGAAGGAAGTATCTCACCACCACTGCAAAAGGCAGTCCCAACTGCCACTTCTGGGAAGAGGGTACAGCCTGTACAGCCCACTTCCTTCACATGCTAACAGGGAGACCAGCTCCCTGAAAGACAAAGGAAAGAGTTTGTTGTTTTTTTTTTTTTCTTGGTAAGAAAATGCAGTTCTCAGATGGACTAGATGCTCTGAATAGAACTGGTATCTAACACACCAGAGATTTCTAACAAAGCAATACAATTTACATCTCACTTAACGTGAGCTGGTGAATAAAGTTATCAATAAGCCAAATTTTCCTTTTCCTTTTCCTTTTCCTTTTCCTTTTCCTTTTCCTTTTCCTTTTCCTTTTCCTTTTCCTTTTCCTTTTCCTTTTCCTTTTCCTTTTCCTTTTTCTTTTCCTTTTCCTTTTCCTTTTCCTTTTCCTTTTCCCTCTCCCTATGTCAACACAGGAGAAAGTGTAGTATCTTAGGTGTTATTATAGTATTTGCAGGATACCTTTTAGTGTGTGTAGAATATCTTGTTATTCAGCTTAAAAAAGACCACATAAAACAAGAAATGAATGCACAGCAATTTTTGCTTTGAAAAATGAACTGTACGGACATACCTAATAAGTATGACAGAAGATGGAGGGCATGAGCTGTCTCTAACTTCATCTTAGTATCTCAGCAGCAATAAAACAAGACTGATGAGACTCCTATGGGCTCATGCCCCATGCTAAGCCTACCTTAGAGATCAAAGCATTCATTAACAGCAAGGAATAAAACACTTTGTATTGTTATTATTCAAACATACATTCCGTCAGAAAAGAGATGAGATTTATCATTTAGCCAAGTTAATGAAAGAAAATTAGTCCCAGAGGAAGAATAATGAAGGAGAAGGGAAGTAGGTGAGTCCTCTGACTCTTTGTGCCCTGGTAAATGATGTGCTGAGCTGCAAAAGTGAGACACTTGCTCCACCCTGGCTGTGCTGCTTAACCTAATGAAAGAAATGTTTTTGCCCTACCTTTCTTGTCTGCAGTTGCATTTCTGCTGCTTTCCCTCTATGATCTGGGCACTTCTGGAATGTCAGAGTCGGCCTGACCAGGTAGAAGAAAAGGCATCCCTTCCTCCCTTTCCAAACTTAACCAGCCTAAGCCACCACAACACTTCACTGTTTTAGCAAGTATTTGCAGACGTTCTTGCAATGAAAACAAATACAATATTTACATTTATCAAGTAGGAAAAAGAGTCTGTGAACATTTGGTCTGGCTTCCCAAGCAGTACAATCATTCACTAATTACTGAACTGGGCCCTTAGCTACTTCAGATATTTTCAGTGATGCCACATGACAGCATATGTTCAGCCAGTTGTGGATACTACTTTCAGTGTGTGGGATTAAGGAATTTACAATAATATTTTGGAATATCTGGTTTTCAATCATCTGCCAGAGGATATTCTAGGAGTATTTTGTACGATTCTACCTTATCCTTCAAATAACTTGGGATTTATCTTTAGGCAAGTAAGTAATTTTGGCTTATTGATTACAGTTTCAAACAGCTGTTTTTCCATTTCAGAGTAACTGAATGGAAATCAAATCTGGCGCTTCTGAAATTCATTAGCACATTTTATGTTGACAGTATTTTCAATTCATGTTAATATTGGTAGGTTCATTCCTCCTTGTATAATCTTTCTATAACAACCAATACCAACATAGTGCAACTATAGGTAGGAGAAAATGTGCATTATTTACTTGAAATAAAACAACATTAGAAGACTGAACTTCCACAAGGTATACGCAGTTTTATTAAAGGACATTGTTGTACAAGTTTGTTCAATATTTAGATTCATTTGATCTTATCAAAAGAAGAACTCTGTTGTTATGTCAAAATAATATGTATCACACAGACATAATTACAAAAAATTTCTCCTGTTTGTTTCATTCAGAGAAATATTAATTTCGGTAGCAAAGTATTAAATCTGATGTTATTGATCAGTATATGTATTTTCCTTCCTGGTTTTGATTTAGAAACTGATTTTGATTTAGATACCTTACAAAAAAGTAGAAAACATGTCTTTTTCTTCTCCACAGTTCCAGTAAAATCACCACACTTTGTATATGACATTGTATTTTGCTGTAGGACAAGTTATAAGTTGCAAAACTGTGTGATTGCAAAGATAGCTCTTTATAAGAATGGAAATTTTTTTTAGATAAAAGGAGGTTAAAGAAAAGGTATATAAAGTATATTCCTGGTAGTATAAAACAAAGAGTAGAAATTACCGAAGAGCAGACAATAGGGTCATAAAATGGAAAAACTGGAAGGATTGTTTCACCTATTTCATTAAATTGCATTATATTTTTAATTTCTTCATCCTCTGTTAGACTTCAGTTGTTTTTATGGTTTATAACTAATGAATGATATTATTGAACTAAGTATTTAACAAAAAACCCTTTATTATTTAAAATGTACTGATAAGAGAAAACAATTTGGTTTGTGATGATACAAATTCAAAGGCTTCTGGGTTTGGTCTTTATGGGTATACAGATATTCTCACTTGGAAACACAATGAACAGTTAGAAAACTATGCAAACCCCACATTGCCATCTAAATTAAATGCTACTGAAAATAACGATATTTTAATTTTACTGTCTTAGTGAAGTAATTGTTAGCCTGTTAAAAGAAATTATGTTCTTTGAAGAATAATCTTTAATATGCAATATTGGTAATAGTGAAAAACAAGCTTTTGATGTTGCAATAGTCTTTGGGGCTATATCTTTGGGTATATATGTCTTTCTGCAGTTTATGTGACTTTAATAATAAACTCATGAAGCTTATAGAAATTCTGAAATCATAGTGGATATGTCTTTATACACCATGTAGTGTAGCCTGTCATTTGCACTGGATGAAAGATAACTTCCTCTTTTGCTTCTGAAGATCTTTGAAAATTAGCTGGATTATACCTTTGGAAGTGAAAAGCCTGTGCTGAAATATTTGGAATAATTATAGCAACATATTTTCTATTCATGGGAGTTATGGAAATACATTCAGAAATGCATTGAGGCTTCAGGGAGAGAAGGGCTGGAAGTGATGTCACATCAAATCCTCTGGTCCCAGAAGTCTCTGTGTTTCCTAATAAGCAGCTGAATTATGTTTGCCTCTCTGCAGTAGAAAGGTAGGAAAAACACATGGTAGTTCTCTGTAGCAGCAAACATCTCGTGCCAGATGCTATTATGTAGTGTTAGAGCACTATGAATTAAAGTGGTATTTGATGAGCTCATTAGGATGGAGTTAAAATTTTAGAATCCGTATGGTAGAAGCAACTGAATACCTCAGAGTATGAGCATTTTGCTTGAGTGAATTGTACAGGGAATAGAATAAAATCAGACACATCTTTGTCACTAAAATTTTTGGTAACAAATACTCTCTTCTTCTGAAACACTAGGCTTTGGTGAGGGAGAACTAATTAATTAATTTTGAAGGTTTTTCTTTCCTTCTGCTTTTGGACTGCTGTCTGAATGCTCCAGAACAGTAATTGGAGAGCAATACTGGCACTAAGATTTCTTCTTGTGTAACTCATCACCACCAGTACCATTTTTGTGCACTCAGGTGACAACACAAATTTCAGTGGGATTCTCATTAACACAGAAGCCGTTCTTGAATGCATATTATATTTCCCTTGAGCTAAAGGGTACTTACTGTCCCATCTAAATTCTAAATTGACAGGGTCTTATTTCTATACCTTATTGTTGGATCTATTAAGCTCCAAAGTTTCTTGATTAATATTTTTATATTTGGAAATATAACTGGTGTTAGTTCTAGAAAGAATATTATTAAATAAATTCCCTACCTATTTTTTTTTTTAAATTGGAAAACTTCTCCCTATATATGAATACTGTGTTATACTTACTTGTAAGTAACCTTGCAAGGACCTGTAAGTATAATATTTGGTCTCTTTATAAAAGATAGTCAAGACCAAGCTCTGCTTAATGGATCCTGATGATGATGAATTTTTTTGTGTGTTATTCCCCATTCCCCACTCCCCCTCTTTGTGCTATGCCTTTCTCAAGTAAAAAGAAAAGCTGAACCTCTAGGAATGAGGAAGAGATTGAGAAATCTATGGCAGACTTGTTTCAGAGTGAGCAAACGAGTTATAGTGGGAAACCAGAACAAGAAAGAGACAGACTGTGTATGCGAGGGAAAACCCTTCAAGGTCTTGGGAAATTTCTGAAGAGATAGGGATCAGTGCTTCGATGCATACCTGATAAATTGGTTAAACTGAAGCCAGGAGCAGACAGATAGAAAGCAAGGCATAATTTTTAATTTCTATCTTACCTTTTCCAGTTGCTTTGAGTATTGAAAAGAAAATAAATTTTATTTAATAATTTCTTAAATCTTTATCTGGATATTAAGATCAGGATTTTTGGACTTTCAGGGTAGTTCATATTAATTCATATGGGATAGATCAAAGCAGATCAACCTCAAAGGTCTGCTCAGTTTGGGGGGTCTCATGATACTCAGCTAATGCCCACTCTCGAGGGCTGGCTTGCCTCTGAAGGCAGGTTTGGGCTCAGGAAACTGCTCAGTTTCCTGCTGAAAGATATCATTATATCTCAGGATGAATTCAAACATTGCAGGGATTCTGTTTTGTTGGCAAGTGTAGCTAACGTCTCTTTTTGAATTTGAACAATATCACAGTGTGCACTTGTGTAGACTGGACTGACACGGTATTCTTAAGGTTAAAATAATATGCAGTACAAAGTCGTCCTGTAGGAAAAGCAATCAGAGGATAAATAAGCACAGTTTAACTACTTTAAATGTTTTAAAGTAGCACCCAATCCACTTGTGTCGTATTGCAGTAAAAGGGAGGATCTTCAATGAGCTGACATTAGACTCTTGTTATTTCAATTCATTACCTTTTTCTGCATATACTTCTCCTGTATTCCAGACAACAAATTGGTTTTTCACTAGAAGCACTGATAGCAGTAAGCTTTTATTTCAATGTCAGGTGCTATGCTAGCTTCTTAACACTTTTAGCTTACCTTTTTTTAGCTTTATCTCTTTTGATAAATCAATAAACACTAGCCCCCAGTAGCTAATTTTCATGTTTAAGGGAGATACTGAAGATAACTAGTTTAGAAGGCAGGTTCACAAAGGCTCTTCCCTTTTCAATGCCTTTAGTTGTACAGTGGTACTTCCCAGTGCTTCTCATGGAAACTCTTTATTATTTCAAGCAGCACAAGATCTGNNNNTTTTTTTTTTTTGTTTGTTTTTTTTTTTAATTATTTTTGTTTATTTAAATTTTATTAAATTTAAACAGCAAATTTATTTCTGTTTTTAGAAGACATTCTGATCCTTTTGCTTTTTGCCTACCTGAACTGTAAAAATTGTTACTTGAGCTGAAGCTTTCTAGATCCCTTGTTTCCCCACAGCATTTTTTTTAACAGCAGCAGGTCTTCTTTTAGAACACACTTTTCATTTTTATAAATTCAGCTCATAGTTATCTAGTTACAACTCATTATTTAGAGGAAGAATTCAGAATTAAAGTATAAAATAGGTTTTGAATTACAAGATTCAGAAGTTTTGTACTATAGTTACCAGTGACTTTTTTATTTATTTATAGAATGGCTTTTTAAAATCTACTTGTATTTTGTGCTTAATATTTTGGACATATCCTTTTGGGATGTGATTTTCCATCTGGGGTTCTATGTGTCTGATTTCTCAGGCTCTCTTGATTACCATCTCATGAGTGAGTGTTAAGGGTCTGAGCACCTGGCAGCCTTATGGTGTCCTGCTGTTAGAATTGCTTTTGTATTCTGGTCTGAAATGTGTATCTTTCAGTATCATTAAGCATACATGCCATTTATCTCCATGAAATTTTAAAGAAGTCTACCTTTTGAGAAACAGATTCACACGTCCATTTGCAACTGCAATGCTGCCATTTGAGGAATTTCATCAGAAGGACATGTATCTCTGGGAAAAATTGCTTTTTCTGAACCGCCTCTACCAGCTTCAATGCTCAAAGCATGGCCAGTGTGCAATTTAGACTCACAAAGCAAATCCTACCAGATGGTGATTTGCTTCCCAACAGCTATTTTAGTTGGACTGTTTTTGTGTTGTGTTTGAACATGTCAACTTTTCACAACTGGAATATGGAGGAAAACTCCAACTTATTTACACACAGTGGAACTCAGATTTAAGATATGAAAGGCCTGAACTGGGGAAAAGTCATATATTGAGTTTGGGATGTGATTCAAAGAGAATTACACTTCTGTTTTCAAGTTTATGCTCTTTGCCTTTTGTTGTGGAAGAAAGACTTCAGCAAATAGACAAACATTATAATACCATCAAGCTTACATGGGAGAATGTATATTCTGAATATATTTTTATAAACAAGATAATATTTAAACACTTTTAGCTAAGTGCAATAATATAAAAATTACCAAAGATCACATGCTAATGGGTGAACGATCGTGTTCTAAATATCCTAAAACTCAGTATGAACTAGAGTGTAGTTCTATACATTTCACACATACCTTGCTGCTTCATTTCCAAAGGGACAAATATACCATCCAACACTTGGCTCAAAATCAGGTATCTAGAAAAAGCTAGAAAGACTCCAAGTCCTAAGTCGCCTCTTAAAATTGTTTAAAAACATCTGCACATAGTTCTAAAGCGTTTCATTAAGGCATTAATTCTAGTATACATTTTCCATTTGAATGGTTTCAAAGTTCATTAATTACAACATTTTTAGTTTTTAAATAAAATAGGCTATTTTTAAAAATGTTTTTAAAGCCTTAATAGGATTAGGTAACCAAGTTATAATAATAAACTTACCAAAATTTCAAACTTTAAAATATATTACATAAAGCAAGCTATGAGATAGATTAAATAAAAGACAATAAGAGACAAATAAAAGGCAAAAATAAGAGATAAATAAAAGTTGAAATCAAGACAATGGTCCAGTAGGGTCTGGATCACTGCCTTCATGTAGCTGTCTGAAGTTCATGCCACCATGGGAGACTGAAAAGTAGCCGAATTTCATCAAACAGCAGATGAGGGTGTTAGTGAGAAACTCTTATTTTCCCTGTTTCCCATGTGTCAAAGCAGAAAAAAAAATCTGTCAATTAACAGTCATTTAGACTCGAATTTCCATACAACTATTATTACTCTCTTTTTGCTTTTGATAATGAGCTAAGAAATCGATCTTGATTATCACCTGCTTTGGTAATACTGGTCACAAAAGTGACTGGATGGTTTAAGTAATCAAAGAGAGGTAATGATTTGCCAGCTAGACTTGTAAGAACAACATTTTCAAAACATGAAACACAACATTATCTGTAATGTATGTAAATACCATTAGACAGTGAAATTGACTAGGTTTTCACATAACAAAAAGATGCCAAAGAGAACTAGTGCGTTTAAGCTGTCATGGTTTAGAGTGGACTAAATCAGTAACAGCAGCTGTTCTCTTTTTACCTCTCCCTTCCCAGAAGAGAAGGGAGAGAGAAAAAGGGAGAGAGACTTATGGGTTAAAAAGAGATTAAAACTAATTTAATGAAAAATTAATAATACAGATAAAATATCAACTAAAATATAAATAAGATAAATATACATTATATATACACCCAATACCAAGCTCCCAAGATGACAATTGCATGATTGGCAGGCACTGGGAAAGTCCCAGACTGTACTCTCTGATGGATGAGAACTGAATTTGGAACACACAGATTGGGATCAAAAGCAGAAGAACAGAGTCCTCCTCAGACACTGGCCATTGAAGAAAGACAGTTTTGACCCCTCAGATTTTATATCAAGCATGATGAGATGGGATGGAATATCCTTCTGGTCACTTTTGGGTACCTGTTCTATCCAGCCAATTCCTCCCAGAGGTGTGACCTCTCTACAACATTTTTTCCAGCCCTCCAATGTGGCACATACCTGACCTCGGTTGTTACAGTAATAAATATAAGCAAGAGCCTCCCAGTGTACTATTGCTTGGTTTTAACTCTAAACTTGTGGCCTTATCACTCTGGAAGCAGAAACTGCCTGAAAAATGTGCAATTAATTTCAGAGAGTACCATTTGTAAGAGGATACTTAACTGAAAAGTAAAATTACTGAAAAGAAAATTGGTTCTGTTCTTCCTTTAACCAGGTCAGTTAACAAAAGCAGAAGCAGCAACCATGAGACTGGACTTTTAGTTCTTTGCTGGTCTCTGCTTTTTTATATGTTTCTAGCTGTCATGACATATTCTATAACCAACATCCCTTGCTTTAACATAGTAGATAAATACTATTTTATCACCTTTGAAATGAAAATATATTATTTTTGGATCTGTATTTTACCAAAGCAGCAGATTGCTTATGCAGGATTTTTTTTTTTTTTTTTTGCCTTTGATTTTATATAGTTCCCAGTGTGTGAGGATTTAATATAATGACTTTGAAAATCTGTTGTTATAAACACAACAAATTATCCATGGGATAATGGATAGAAAGTGATGAATTACCAGAACATAAATCTATAACATTCACTCAAGGTTAGTAATAACAGAAGAATGGCATGGCTGATTTATTACTTGCTAGTGTATCTATTCCTGTTCAGGATTTTTCCAATTATAGTACATAGACAAATTTAATTCAAGCTATTAAAATAAAGAAACTATTTTCTGTTTTCCATTCTGTAGCTACAAAAGTTTTTCATTTTCTCATAAATTATGTATTAAGCATAACATTCATCAAAGTGCAAAGAGCAATGTTAGACAGCTTATTTTAAATCTCATACTTCATCAACAGAAAGGATACTCTGTATTAAGAAGTGCAAGAAGTTTGAGCTTTAGAAAGTCTACCACAGAGCCAAATCATCTTTCATAAATAGCTGAAACCCTCATAGATTAAATCCATTCATATGTTAGAATAGTATGTATAGTACTGGTGTAATGGTTTAATTTCCTGTTTGAGCCATACCTCTTTGGCACATCGGAGAAGTCTCCTTGTCATAAATTTCAGAACCTCTATCTCTACCCTGCTTTAAACTCTCCCAAACAGCAAGAAAAATAGCAGTGTTTACAGCTGGTCCCATATGTAACCATACCTGAGAAGGAACAAGATGTCAGGAAAAAAAAAAAAAAATAATCAACTTTTATTCTTACTGTCTTGCTGTTGACAGATTTTTTTCCTGGTTATGGGAACATACTGCTTTCCAGTATGCAGCTAGAAACCAGTGATCTACAGTACAGAAGGGCAGACATCATTAGAAAATTGCTAAGACTTAAGATATTCCTGAGTGGTTAGAAATTACTGGGGGCTGTTGTGGCTTCATCCGTCTGTTACTGATTTTCATAAGATTACATATACAAGTGCAGTAGCTATGGTATATATAGTACACTTTCAAGTGAAAGTGGAAAAGCCACAGAATGACAAGACATAGGTGTCTGAAGCTGCCAGATCTTAACCGAATACATTACCTGTAGTTATAGAGAAAACAGAACTTGTGGTTGCAATACCACAAGGAAATAATCAAAAGTTGCATCAGGAGAGATTTCAGTTGTGCACAGAAGAAAAAAATCTCAGTGAGAGTGGTTAAGCAACAGAATATAGTGTCCACAAAGTGAAAATATGAACATTTCCCTTCGTGGGGTCTTCAAAATTTGACCAAAGTGTTCAAAACAACTGAAAAAGTCCTGAGCAGTCTGAACTAATGGGATCTCCTTTCAGCAGGGAGTTGGACTAAACAACCACAGAGGTTTCTCTCTATCTAAATTACTCTGTGAGTCTATGAAACAATACAGGCATTTAGAACCAAGAACGGCTTTGGTTGGCAGGGACTTTGACTTTAAAGATCATTGAGTTCTAACCCTTCTGCCATGGGCAGGGACACCTCCCACTAGGCCAGGCTGCTCAAAGACCCATTCAGCCTGGACATGAACATTTCCAGGGATGGGGCATCCACAACTTCTGGGAAACTTGTTCCCATGCCTCACCACTCTCATAGTGAAATATTTATTCCTAATATCTAATTTAAATCTGCTTTCTTCTGGTTTAAAACCATTACCCCTTGTCCTATCACTACATGCCCTTGTTAAAAGTCCCTCTCCAGCTTTCTTATAGGCACCCTTCAGGTACTGGAAGGCTGCTCTAAGGTCTCCCTGGAATCTTCTCCAGGCTGAAAAACCCCAACTCTCAGCCTGTCTTCACAGGATAGGTGCTCCATCCCTCTAATCATCTTCAGGGCCTCCTCCCGTCATGCTTCAACAGGTCCATTTTCCTCTTATGTTGAGGCTCCAGAGGTGGATGCAGTTCTACAGGTGGGCTCTCATGAGAACAGAGCAGAGGGGTAGAATTATCTCCCTTGCCCTGCTGGCCTTGCTTCTTTTGATGCAGCCCAGGATGCAGTTGGCTTTCTGGGCTGTAAATGCATATTGCTAGCTCATGTTGAGCTTCTTCCACTAACACCCCCAACAATCCCAAATCCACGTTGCCAGCAAAAATGTTAAATAGTACTGGTCTTAGTACTGACCTGTGAGGAACACCACTCATCACTACTTGCCTCTTGGACATCGAGCCATTGACTGCAACTCTTTGAGTGTGGTCATCCAGCCAATTCCTTATCCAACCAGTGGTCCATGCATCAAATCCATGACCTCCCAGTTTTGAGACCAGGATGTCATGTGGGACAGTGTTGACTGCTTTGCATATGTCCAGGTAGGTGACATCTATTGCTCTCCCCTTATCCACTGACTCTGTAACACCATTGTAGAAGGACATCACATTCATCAGGCATGATTTGCCCTTGGTGAAGCCATGTAGGATGTCACTGATCACCTCCTTATTTTCCATGTGATTGAGGAGAGTTTCCGGGAAGATCTGCTCTATGATATTGCTGGGCACAGAGATGAGACTGACCAGCCTGTAGTTTCCTGGGTCCTCCTTGTAATCCTTTTTAAATATGGGGGTTATACTTCCCTGTTTCCAGTCTGTGGGAATGCCACCAGACTGTCATGACTTCTCAAATTTATGATGGATAGTGGTTTGATGACTTCATAGAATCAGAATTCATCTGCCAGTTCCCACAGGACCCATGGATGAATTCCATCAAGCCCCATGGTCTTGTCTACCTTCAGGCTCCTCAGCTGGTTTCAAACCTTGTCTTCTACAGTGGGCAGTACCTCATTCTCCCTTTCCCTGCTTTTGCCTTCTGCAGCTCGGGCAGTGTGGTGAGAGCCCCTGCACTGAAGACTGAGGCAGAAAAGTTGTTGAGTNACTGACCAGCCTGTAGTTTCCTGGGTCCTCCTTGTAATCCTTTTTAAATATGGGGGTTATACTTCCCTGTTTCCAGTCTGTGGGAATGCCACCAGACTGTCATGACTTCTCAAATTTATGATGGATAGTGGTTTGATGACTTCATAGAATCAGAATTCATCTGCCAGTTCCCACAGGACCCATGGATGAATTCCATCAAGCCCCGTGGTCTTGTCTACCTTCAGGCTCCTCAGCTGGTTTCAAACCTTGTCTTCTACAGTGGGCAATACCTCATTCTCCCTTTCCCTGCTTTTGCCTTCTGCAGCTCGGGCAGTGTGGTGAGAGCCCCTGCACTGAAGACTGAGGCAGAAAAGTTGTTGAGTACCTCAGCCTTCTCCTTGTCCTGGGTGTCCAGGTCTCCAGTTTTCTTCTTGCGTTGGCCCACATTTTCTTCCTTTTATCACTGACATAACTATAGAAGCTTTTCTTGGTGCCCTTTGATGTCCCTGGCCAGATTTAACTCTTATCTGGGCTTTAGCTTTCCTGACGTGATCACTGACTGCTTGAACAATTTCTCTGTAATCTTCCCAGGTTACCTTTCCTTGTTTAAGACTCCTCTTTCAAAAAAACACACATGGTATTAGAATAATTCTTTCTTTCATGCTAAGACATCATCCAGATCTGGAGAAGGAAAGCCATGTGCAACAAAATATTTTTAAACCTACTACAATCACTTTTCAATAAGAGTATCCCAGAAGATTTTAGGAACAAAAAGGTTTTAGAAATGGATTTCTCCTTCCTTAATGGGTTTTTATTCAGAGACACTTTATTTTATTGATTTCTAGCCTTCAATAATTTGAATTATTTTTGCAATGGACCAATATGTAGTTTCATTCAAAACTGCCATTTTATTTTTTTCAGGGAAGAGAAATCTAATTGGCAGTTAGATCAGCTTTCAAAGCCTGAAGTAAAAGACAGGTCACTTAAGCTTTAGGTTCTCAGATAGTGCCCATCTGGGATTTATTATCCAGAGTTAAACTTCAGCCCAGACTTAGGTAATATTTTACCACTTCAAGAATTTTCAGCTCTACTTAGGTGTTGAAGCTTGGTTCTTACAGAGGGGGGATCTTTGTGCTGAGCCAAGGACACAAATCTGACTTTAAATTAGGAGTATTCTCAGGGCTGCCTGTCACTCTGAAAACATTTATTACCTCTTAGTACCACCAGATAGTTAGCCAAACTGCATTGCCAGAGTTACCTGAGGAAATACAGCTCTGCTGGAGAGCCTGCACAGAAGAAAAATAATGGAAAATCTGATAAATCCAGGTAAGATAAGTAAGCTTAACAGATGAAGCAAGCTTCTAACAAGTGAACAAAAGGGTATGTTAGTTCATACCTAAAGGACTGCACTGTAACAATGTCCTAGGTTGAGAGGCCCAGGACTAACTTTCTTTCTGCTGCTGGGAAAATTGCACTTTTGGAGGATTTTAGTGTCTGAGTTCATGAAAATACTTACTTTATGGCCAGCCAGGCTCTGTGAGATTCAAGGTCTCAGTGTTTTCGAGCCTTGCCAGGTGCAGGGATGAGGAGGAGCGAGGACTGGCCGTTTGACCCAAGCTGGCCAAGAGGATTATTTCATACCATGAACGTCACATTCAATATAAATTAGAAGTTGCTGCATAGAGGGCTCTCCCTTGATGGTGGTGATCCAGACAACTCCTTGCCCTGGTGCTGGACCCCTGAGGCCTCCCTTCCCGAAGCCATTGCACTCAAAGTGCCTGACATTTGCTGTTCACTGCTGGGAGTGCACAGCTGCCTGCTGACAGAACTGGCTGAGTATACTTCTTGTAAATCTCCTATCAGTGTCGGGATTAATACTGGTTCTTTAGTATTGTTATTAGTTATTTGATCTTATTCTATTAAATCTATTTACATTTCAACTCTCGTGCTTCTTTGTGTCCCCCAATTCCCCTTTCCTGGGTGGGGAGGGGTCATCGGGTGACAAGATAATTGTCTTCATGACAATAAATTGTTATTGGTTTTCTCAAACCATAACAAATGATTTGCTATATTTCCTGAACATGCTTGTTCTCATGGTATCTGTCCTTTATGCCCTTTAAGGGGAGATCACGGTGGTTTCCTTAAAGATGCCATTTTAGCATAGCAGAAGATGAGAATTTGAATCCAACAGGTAATTTCCTTTGAATCAATTTCTATTTTGTTTTCTTTTTGTTTGTTGTTAGATGTTTCCTATACTTTACCCTTCCTTTGTTCTACACCAAATAATGCTGGTGATAAGTTTATTAAGGTATCTTCTAAGTTCAGAGAAAAAATATGCTATATGCTAAATGCTATTTCTTATCTTATAAAATTAAGGTTTTGACAAGAGTACAGAGGGCACAACTCTGAGAGCTGCATAAAAACTTCACAATGAACATTTACACAGATATATAAAAATATAAAAATATATAAACTTACTTATACACATTAAAATCTATATATTTAAGTAATGACTGCAGCGTACTGGTATGCACAAAAGATAAATACTGAAGGCTGCCCATGCTTTTAAAAAAACCCACAGCATCTTCTGTAAGACACATATTGCATTTTGGCATGACATAACTACCAGCATTTGCATCACTGTAGAAACAAATATCCCCACTCTGCCTGTGCTCAGTGCTTCCTACAGCAGAACGCAGTCTGAGAGTGCTTAGTACCTGAATGGGTAACAGCAAAAAGGGAGTTGGAAAAAGAAACATTTATCACCCCTGTTTCTTAGGTGGTTGCAAACAGTGGTCTTTATCAAAGATCATATGAAAGCTCCCTGGGGGACTAAAAGACTGAACTCCCATGAGCCATATGATGAATTTAATGCTTTACCAACACAGTTCCTTTTCCTCAATTCAATAAGGAAAATGATAACCTTTAAAACCATATGAACATCTTCAAGCAGGATGAATATTTCTGTTTAAAATGGTGCCCTGTGACTTGCATGCAATCACCTGTTTTAAATATCTTCATTTGAAGAGTATGTAAAAAGCCTATTTATATTTACAGAATGCTCTACAGTTTCAGCAAGCTGTAAAAACAGTTTTATTTGAAGGATGGGTTTGCATCATTTTTTGCTAGGAATAATTCTTACTTGAGTATTTGGACATCTCTTTTGTGTTATCAGATGTTTAGGGAAAAAAGTTTTGAGAAATATGATAACAGCAAATGGATAGAAATTTTTCTGTGTAGGAATGCTGACCAAGCTTTAGCTCAGTAAGGATAGTTAAATAAAGCTCAGATGCTGCAAGTTATGCACGAATGGTTTAGTACCAACAGAGACAGAGAAAATATTTTTACCACAATATCAGTTTAAAAAATCTGATCTAAAATAACAACAAAAACAGAAATTCAAACCTTCAGGTAGCTTACAGGAAAGCAGCATGACTACACATAAATATGCAATTGAAGAGAGAATTAAAGAGACAAATTCATTCTTTTTGGTGTTACTTCTGTTTTTCACATATTTTTCAGTTTCCAAAGATAAGGAGGGTCAGACATGATCTTGTAATAGTCCTGGATGATATATCTGAAAAGGCAAGCAGAAAATGAATCATGAAGCTTTGTCATTTAAGCATCATTTAAGCTGCAGTTTAAATGATGAAGCCACAAGGGCATAAAATTATCTGGAAAAATGTTTAGAAACATTGAGGACACAACTTAACTTTGAAACAAAATCATTGATGCAACTGATTTCCAAAACACTAATGATACCACCTTTGAAACTGACATGGAAAGGTTGTAATTTTACCAGATAGGTTCCTAAAATGAATAGATACCTTTATTTTCATTTCAGCAGCTCTTTTAGTTAAATATTGGAAAAATATTAAAAAAAAAATCAGAGTAAAACATTTTCTAAAAAGTCTGGGTTTGGTTTAGCCTTCTTCTAGAGATTGTGATTGGAGACAAAGTCATTCAGGAGTAAATCATGAGCTTGCAGATGGTATGGTGACTTGGAAATTATCTCAGCATAATATATAAATATATATTCATCTGCTATAACTAAAAATATTTAGATCCAAAATTGTAGGTGAATTTTCTTGTGCTCACATGTCTTATGATGAATCTCAAAATGATAGACACACATAATCTTTTTCTTCTGGCTACCACCCCAGAAATTCCAAGTTGTGATTTCTGTTTAGGGCTAGATTTTGATTATATGCTAATTCATAGCAAATAATTATAAATTTCATGAGTATCTCTTCCACCTACAAATACCTATAATATTTAAATCAAAACTGTTCTGAGACACGTAGTATAAGTGTTATATATTTGAACAGCAGTGGAAAAAGCACCAGGAGGCATCTACCATCTTTCGACATGACAAGACAGAGTAAGCAGTAGAATCAGAATAACACCCAAATCCTCATCATAAAAGCCCTGACCCAAACAGTAGATAAATGTCTACAGCTGCATGTGTCTATACTTGAAAGCAAAACAGAAAAACATCATCCTTTGTAGAAAGCTATCCAGAGAAAGCTGAAACAGGTTTACTGTAATTAAGACTATCCCTTATACCTCTGAAATCTGCTCTCCTCCTTACTTAAGCCTGTCCGCTGTCTTGTCACATAAGAGAATTGATCTAAGTACCCATGTGAGGAGGTACTAAGATTCCTTGTAATCTGATATACAGCATGCCTTCATATTAAGAGGCAATATTATTACAAGAGTGTTGTGGTTTAATCCTGGTAAACAGCAAAGCCCCACCCAGCCACACTTTCATTTGCCCCACTATGGGTAGGTAGACAGTTGAAAGGATAAAAGTGATAAAACTCATGGATTGACATAAAGACAATTTAATAGGTAACACAAAAGCTGCATGTGCAAACAGCGTAAAACATGGAGTTCATTCTCTTACAAGCAGGTGGATTTTCAGCTGTCTCCTGGAAAGCAGGGCTTTTACTCAGGAATAAAAAAAGTCCTTGTCATTTTGTAAGCACTACTCAGTAATAATGCTTTATGAAGATGATCTAATTCAGACAGTCTGTGGAAATATATATAGTATCATCTGTTCTGGATCACTGGTTCTGCAGTAACCGTAGACATACATTGGGTAGGCTCATGATTGTTTAAGAGTTCAGCAAAAGAGAGGAAATTCACTGTATGTGTGGGAAAATACTTGCATGGGAAAACGATCCTAGTATGGATTAAAAGCCAGCTGATGTTATTGATGCCATGTAAAAAGTAAATAGGATATAGATGGGACATTTCCATTTATTTTTTTGTCCCAAGAGCAAACGTACTAGAATCTATATAGATTCCAGACTTGCTCTGGTTATATTCAGTTGGAATTGTTTTCTTTGTATGAGACAATTGCTTTAAGATATATTCCTCAGTAGTTTTTGGCATCCTAGTAGACTACTGCCCTCTAATAGGATTTAATTTAGCTTCTTATTACATGGCTTTAGTGTACTGAGGCCTCCAGGCTGACAAGCTGTAGTTGCTTAAGCTAGTGGGGTCAACTGCTGAAGTAATCTGAAGTAATATTGTCGGTTTTGATTGCCATCCCCTTAACTGGGAAGGAAACAGTGCTGAAAGTCTGCTTGGTTCTCAGAAGTGATTCACACTGAGGTGTTTATAATCTGTTCACAAATTTTATCATGGGAGGAAAGTAGCTGAGAGAGGCTCTTCAATCAGAGAATGCTTGTAAATGGCCTCTAGTTGGAGAATGATTTGTCCCATTCTCAACTTTGATTCCAGCAGAACTATGCTCCAACTTAAAAGTGAGAGTAATAACACTTGGTTATGTTATACTTTTTGGTGGCATTTTGGTACAATCAAGTATGTTCTGTTGCCTCAGATGCTAATGGATATTGCTGATACATCTAAAGTGCCTAGTCCTGCTTTGGAAAATCATTGGTAATTAGTTCCCGATTAGTGACTGACTGAGCTCTAACTTAACAACAAGTATTTTATGGATAAAATCTGACATATCTTCAAAGCTGCTGAGGATGTCATAAGGTTAGGTATATCAGTATGTTGGGTAACAACAGCAGATGTATAGTTTATGCAAGATGGACCTTTCTGGATTGAAAAATGTCCAAATGATAATGAACCAGAGGCAACAGATTTAATTCACTGAAAGAAGACAAAAACATAGCTGATAGGATGGACACGGATTATTTTAATGAAATTTTTTTCTTGCCTTGTTTGCTAAAGACAACTTGTCTGGAAGCCTGGGAAGCAGATGAAGTAAAAGTTAAAGGCTCTCCTCGGTATTTGATTGTGCTTACTTACTGAATGACTTTTTTTTGTAAGTTTTGAAACTTTATTCAGACACATCTGCTGACATGCCAGTAAAAATTTATGCTACTACAGTCTCAGAACTCAATTATTGTGATAATGTTATGATTCATTGTTGGTGAGGGTGGTCCACTGAGTTAGAGTGAGTTCCAAAGACAACTGTATGGTTACACACTTTTGCATTTTTACAGTTAAATTCAGCTTGGTTCTTGCACTTCACATTTGGCACCTATTCAATTTAAATTGCTATTTTTGATTGTAAGAACTATGGAATGTTTTAGCCAGAACATTTTTCTGTCTCCACCCAATGCTCCTGTATCAATAGTTGAACACCTGTCATATAAAGTCCATGCTTGGTGAACTTACTGTTTTGGAAACAGATGTCTCTTGAAATTGAAAAAATTTCATCTTGCCATACTTCTAGAGAGTATCCAAAATGATTTTTCCATCTTAATATCTGATAAATTTTGTAGTCTGTTTGTTTTTTTTTTTAATTTTTCTTTATAATTTTTTTTTTTTAATTTTTCTTTACAATTTCAATAACTTTAGAGAGTGATATTTAACAAATAACTTTGTATTTTCCTTTTGTTATTCATCATCTCAAATGCAATTACCCCATGAAGAAGGACAAAAATTAGTTCAGGTCTTTATATAGGTGTGGCTGGCTTATATTACTGTTCATACTCTGACAGTGAGACTTTAACAACAAATTCTATTGAAAAGAAAAAAATGTCCTGGAAAAGCAACAGTCTTTTCAAGAGCTGCATATCTTTCTCCATTAAAGCATGTTGTCTTATCTCAAGTATATTTCTGAGTTTGCCACTTTCTATTCTTGTTCTAGTGTCACTAAATTAACCTTCTATATGCAGTATGATCTCAAAATCAAACAGTTGTTAAGACCTTGAAAGTAAAAATGTAAAGAAGGCACATGTCTTCAGAGAATTACTTCTCTGAATTAAGTTGTCTTTTTCTTCTTTTAAAGAAAAGGAAAAATTCACTGTGAAATACTAAGCTTCAGCATAGCTGGGCAACCTATCGTTGTTACATTGCAGAACCCAAGTGCTCAGCTATCATGAAAAACATTGTTCTTTCAGTAGCAAGAGTGTCATGTTTAGGACTGAGTTAATTTTCACTAATACTTTGAGTTAGTGTAGCAGGTATTAGTCTTGTTTTTACATCTTTGCCTTACGGCAGGGTATGAAAATGAAGAATTAGTCCCCGAAGTTTTTTTGTGCCTTCTAGCATCCCTTTGCAATTGCTAGCTACTGGAGTAACTCACTTAAGGAATGACTATATAAATTTCATAATAATTTAAACCTAAATGTTCTATGTATCATAGAAATTAAAAGTTTGCCCATTATAGCCGTCCTTAATGCAATCATCTTCATTTTACTTTGGCAAATAAGGTACTATTTTGAAAGCCTTTTAAAGGGGCTAGGCAATGGTTGAGTGGCAGTACTATACTTGATATAAATAAGAAAGTTTATTGCTTAAAAACAAAAAGAAAAAGAGAAAACAACTCCATCTCATAGGGTAACTTAAAGAATATAGAGGGATTAGTTCTCAAGACGGTTTGAGGAGACACAGATCAGTCACATTTTTTGGCTTTTATTTTTATTTGAAGTTTGGATTGCCAGGAATTCTTTGCTGGAACTGATAGCTTTGGACTTAGGTCAGTTTGATTTCTATCACTATTTCATTCCTATTCTCTTCCACCATGTAGTAGGAACTTCAACACAAACTGTCATGGGGCAATTTAGCATGGGGTAATCACAAGAACAGAACTTCATCACATGTGACAAAATCTAAAATGTATCTGCTTAGCACAATTGGAATAGCATGTGGATAGTGATTTCTGCTCTCAGATTTCTGTCTTTGGACACTCACACATTTCATATTCATGACTGCCAAGGCCACAGAATCTCCAGTCCAGTTCAAACAGTCATGCTAGACCCAAGGGGACAGGAAACTCACTCCCACTATTTGACACACCTGAGTCCTTGCTGATGGTCCAGTCCCTAGCTGTAGTAGTGCCACCTTGGGCTTTGATTTCAATGCAGTGTTGGATGTTCCTGTACAGAGCCCCCCATGGGTAGACTATTGTTTTCACTATTTATTATTTTCTAGATTAGGTTGCCAGCATAAACCACCTATGGCCTTGCTAATTTTGTTTTCCTCCGTATCTCAAAGCATGATAGTGACCTGTCACTATTAAAACACAAAGGTTTTGTGCAGAAGGCAAGCAGCACATGACAACAAATTCAGAAGCACTTAGGGCAACATTACCTAAACTTTTTAAACCAAAGCATGGTTTATCGCTCTTACTACATATTCTGTCATTATAATAGGCTGTAAACACAGAGGTTGCTGCCTAATTTTTCAGTAATATGTCATGTGCTGTTAATCTTACACTACTAATGTTATTAATTGTATTAAACTTAATGTCTTGTGCAATAATACAGTGTTGTGATTCATAAGATGTCTTATGAAATCAAGAGTCTATTTCACTATACAATTAGGTGTACCAATATGTGAAACTTTAGCATTATGTTAGTATCTGGGAGCAAAAATTAGGACATGAACAGCTGATATAGCTGATATGCCTCTCTGAGATCAGTCTGCGCTGGCCCATTGATAATACTTCCATCTTTTACTCCCTATTTTTATTGGTTAGACAGAGGTAGGTGATTACATGTTTTAATCTGTTAGTACATTTTCTAGTGTCTCCTGTATTTGTAAGGACATGAACAACGCCTTGAAGTTTGCATACCATTTGTTCTTCCTGAACAATTGTGTTTTGCATATTGTGAATCTAATTTCAAAACCATGCTCTGAAAAAAGTCTGCAGTTGCCCAAAGTGGTGGAAATTTTTTTGTGAGATCGTATGGTTCGAAACTGAAATAATAATTGGGAAACAGAAAATGAGCAAATTCCGAGCACTTTTCACGTTGGCATTTCCAGCTACATGTAATTGCCATTTTTAGTCAATAAATCCAGAAAACGGCTGAACAACTGTTATTTTAATGCTGTATTATTAATCACTTTCAAACATGGGTCTATACATTGTCATATGCTTATCAGAGGTGAGGAAAACCAGGAGAGGAACTCTGACAGGAGAGACAAGATTCATGACAGGAACCTTGTGTATGGAAGGCTGTGCATAGACAATTTTAAAATTCTGCCATTTCTTTTAATATTTGCTTCATGTATTTTTCTGAAACATCATCAGTTTTGAAAGCTGATGCATGGCCAATGAGATAAAGAAAAATTTATATAATACACTTGTTTAAATTGCAAACAAACAAACAAAATATTCTGCCGGCATAAAAAGGGGACATACAATTAATGATTTAATTTAAATACTATCATTCAAAGAAGACATAGTGAAGACACAAGTTTAGAACAAACTGTCTTTAAAAGGGCATTTCAATGCACAGGTTTGCTGTTGATGCTACACTCTGATTGAATATTAGCAGTGTAGTATTAAAAAACTACCAAAAGGTCTCAAAAGTGCTGTCATGATTCCTGGTGAATACTTCTGTTTCAGTTTTGGACTTCTTGGAAACAGATGTCCAGTAAACAGTAAACCAGCTGTCCAGATGAAACAGTAAACCAACTGCAATGTTGACTGTGATGGCTGATGCAGAAGTTTGTAGGACTTCATACAGGAAGGATTATGTGTTTTCATGCCCTGTGATATGCACAAGGGATGACACACAGCAACAACAGACCTTGCCCCCCCTGCATTTTGTCATCCTACATTGAGGCATCAGCACTTGCCATATATATTTCTTCGCCTGGACACCTCCAGACCAGTGTTTGGTCTGTCTCCAAAACCACACAACTCACCTCTTGACGTTGAAGGTTACTTTTTCAAAAAGCCATAGTAAAGTCTGGTCACAAGAAGAATCCAATTTTACTTAGTTTGGCTGAAGTATGATCTACGTTCATTTAAAAGAAGCTGATCCCAAATATTCTGCTTTATTTTAATATTGTGGTTCATTGAAAGAGTCACAAAACTTAAATTTGACCTAATCTTCTCTACCACTCATTTTTGTTAACACTCACACCCCACCCCCCATCCCCCCAAGTTAAAAATATTTTTTAATTAATTACAAGTATAATGGAATGCACATTGTAATTATCAATTTATTTGTTACAGAGTTGAGTTGAAAAGCTGTTTTCTTTTATACAGACAGGAATAGAACTAGCCTTAATCTTTATGGAACAATCTGGTGTATAGGAATGTTATTACTGTAAACATTTTGCTACAGGAAACACACAAATCAAAACTATGAACTTCCAAAAGATAAATGTTTCAAGGTAGTTGCAAATCTGTGTGGTCACTTTTTGATATAGGACTAAAAAATGCATTAAAATGAAATATCTTAATGAAGCATTAGTTTCTTGGAATCAAAAATTAAAAGCATATTTTTTCTATATGTCACTATAACATATTTCTTCTCTCCTGCACAATACAGCATTACTGAGTATGGACTTTAAAAATCTGAATGTCATGAGTGCAGATTGAGGTATCACTTTTGACAGGATAAAAATGTTTCAGCCCATTTAAAACTGATTTGTGTGTGTATAAGTGCAGAGATACAAATCCATAGTTTAGGATACAAGTAGAAGGTGTTTCTCTGAAGTGCAAATTTCTTAAGTTTAAAGATTTGTTCAGCTGGATTAACCAAGAACAGCTTTTTGTTCCGTCACTGTGTACCACGTTTTATTCAAGTCACACTTGCACAGAACTTTCACAGTATTCCCTTATTGTCTGAGATAATTTACTTTCAGCTTGATCTTGAATAACTGGCCAGAGCTGCTTTTGTTCATCTGTGAAAGGGAAGGTATTACATCAATGCTAAAAATGCTTATGGAATGGAAACACTGTGCAAATACCATTAAAAAGTATACATGCATGAGAGCATGAGTACTTTAATTATAAGCTGCTGAAGCAACCCACATGAGCTTTTGAGGTTTTCTGAGCAAGGGTAAGTTCTGCTTACTTCCTAGAAAGTACCCCAATACATAAAACTAAGGCAGGGTTAAACTACACTGCAGAATATGTAAGCCATTGTTATTTTACAGTGAAGGGGAAATTCAAATTGTAACTGCTCAGCAGTGCCAATTTGTAACCAAGGAATGATCTGGCTCAGAGGGAAATAAGGCCCACATGCAGAAGGGGTTAAACTTTTGAAGCAGGGGTGCTACAGACAAAAGGATTCCCTGCAAGTGAGTGAAATTTCCCTTGATGTTGAGATAGGGATCAAACTCAGACTTGTCTTGTAGTCATAATACAATTCTGAGGACCAACTCTGGGCAGCAGAGTTGGGTAGGAAATGAACCTAAGGCTGGGCTGAGGCACCATGGCACTGCTCATGGGACTGGTCCTGGTACAAGTGTATCCAAGGAACTGACTGTGGCGCATCTTTGCAGACTCCTTGTAGAACCACTTATGGCAGGACTCTGCCCAATGCATTGCTCATTATATTTTTTATATAAATTTAAGTACAAACATGTACTTAAATTACCTCAAGGGTAATTCCTCAATAACAGTCATGTTATTTTATGTATTAGGAGATAAGTGGAAAGATGACTTTTATGATGTCAAATTTTATTTTATGAATTTTTACTTTTTTGCCTCTACTAGTCCTGTAGATTTCTATTTCCACCACCTTTTTTTCCTCACTGCTCATAACTAAGCTTATTTTATTTCTCAGTACAAAAATTTGCTACCTCTGCTTTTATCGCCCTTCTTTCTAATTTTCATCTACTTTGGAACTTGTCACCAGAGTCTTCATCTCCACTGACACTTCCAAGACGGTCACTTTGGATGTTGTTTTCGCCTTTTTTTCTAAGAACAGAAGATTTGGGGTTACATTCATGCAAATGTTCCTGGGGATGTGGGGCAGGAGCTGTTGAGGTTTCTGATGTTTACTGGTAAAAGAAACTGGAATCCCAGGTTTTTTAAAACACGGAGATATATGTTTGATACAGGTCTATGCAATCCTTGTTTGAAAAAAGTGAGAAAATACTTCCAGAAACTGAAGGAAGATTGTCATATTTAAAGCAATTTTCTGTCATGTGATTTTACTTAAATTCTGGCATATTAAAAAAAAAAAATAAACAACTTATTTGTTTCCCTGCAGCTTTAGAATTCCAAACAAGATGCTTCTCTTGGAACAAGATCATTCATAAGCAATATTTCTCTGGATATGCTTAAATGGTCTTCAGTTATAAGATATATAATTCCACTTTAGTACTGTGTGTGAATTCATTACCAGGAATGTAAATACTTGTGCATTCAAGCAAGCCATATATGACATTAATGCAGCACATTAGGAACAAGCATTTCTCTAATATCCCTTTACAGAAAAGCAGATCTTCTCACAAACATTGTCCTGTCTCAAGGATAGTAAAAGATCACAGAATCACAGAATGATATGGGATTGTAAGGGACCTCTGGAGATCATCTAGTCCAACCCCCTGCCAAAGCAAGTCCACCTACAGCAGGTTGCCCAGGAATATATTCAGGTGTGTTTTGAATGTCTCTGGAGATGGAGACTCCACTACCTCTCCGAGTAGCCTGTTCCAGTGCTCTGCCACCCTCAAAGAAGTTTCTCCTCATGTTTAGATGGAGCTTCTTAAGTTCAAGCTTATGCCCATTACCTCTTATCCTGCACTGGAAAAGACTGGCCCCATCCTCTTGACAAACACCTGTTAAGTATTTGTAGATGTGGATCAGATCCCCCCTTCTCTTCTTGAGACCGAAAAAGACTCAGGTCTTTCAGCCTTTCCTTAGAAGAGAGATGCTCCAGGCCCCTAATCATCTTTGTAGTCCTCTGCTGTACCCTCTACAGCAGTTCCCTGTCCTTCTTGAACTGGGGAGCCCAGAACTGGACACAGTACTCCAGATGAGGCCTCACCAGGGCAGAGTAGAGGGAGAAAATAACCTCTCTCAACCTGCTGGCCACACTCTTCTTCATGTACGTCAGGATACCATTGGCTTTTTTGGCCACAAGGGCACATTGCTGGCTCATGGTCCTCCTGCTGTCCAGCAGAACTCCCAGGTCTTTTTCTTCTAGAGCTGCTCTCCAGCAGGTCAGCCCCCAACCTGTACTGATACATGAGATTACTCCTCTCCAGGTGCAGGACTCTACACTTGCCCTTGTTGAATTTCATCAGGTTCCTCTCTGACCAACCCTTCAGCCTGTCCAGGATTCACTGTTGATGGCACAGCCTCCTGGTGTGTTAGCCACCCCTCCCAGTCTTTTTTATCATCAGCAAACTTGCTGAGGGTACATTCTATCCCTTCATCCAGGTTATTGATGAATATATTGAAGATGACTGGACCCTGTACTGACTCTGGTCTTTTAGTCAGTTTTCAATCCACCTCACTGTCCATTCATCTAACTCACAATTCCTAAGCTTACCTATGAGGATGCTGTGTCAAAAGCCTTGCTGAAGTCAAGATAGACAAAATCCACTGCCTTCCCCTCATCTATCCATCCAGTCATACCTTTGTAGAAGGCTATCAGTTTAGTCAGATGTGATTTCCCCTTGATGAATCTGTGTTGACTACTTCTGATAGCCTTTTATTCCTCCATGTGCTTTGAAATTGGTCCCAGAATGAGCTGTTCCATCATCTTTGGATGGAGGTGAGGCTGTTGGGCCTGTAGTTTCCTGGGTCCTCCTTCTTGCCTTTTTTGAAGACTGGAGTGGCATTGGCTTTTCTCCAGTCCTCAGACACCTCACCTGTTCTCCAGGACCTTTCAAAGGAGAGTGGCACAACAATGACTTCTGCCATTCTGCTGGCAGGTGCGTCCCATCAGGACCCATGGACTTGCAGATATCCAGTTTACTTAACTGTTCTCTAAATTGATCTTCCTCAACCAGGGGGAAGTCTTCCTTCATCCAGACTTTCTCTCCAAGGTCTGCGGCTCCTGAGGGCTGGCCTGAGCAGTAAAGACTGAAGCAAAGACATTCAGCAACTCCACCTTCTCTGCATTCTCTGTCACCATGGCACCTGTCTTATTCAACAGCAGGTCCACATTTTTTCTCCTTTTCCTTTTGCCTCCAATATACTTGAAAACACCTTTCTTGGTGACTTTGACATCCCTTGCCAATTTTAGTGCCAAGAAAGCCTTGGGTTTCCTCTTTTCATCCCTGCATATTCTAACAGCATTCTTGTAATCTTCCCAAGTGTAATCTTCCCAAGTCCCTTCTTCCACACACTGTTAACTTCCTTCTTCCACTTGAGCTTTTTCAGAAGCTCCCTGATCAACCACTTAGGTGTCCTGCTTCCGTTGTCTGATTCTTTGCTCTTAGGGACGTACTGATCCTGAGATTGGAGAAAGTGCTATTTGAATATCATCCAGCTCTATTGGGCCCATGAGAAGATGGCAACTTGGCAGCCAAGATGACAGCTTGGAAGTAAAATTGGAATGTTACAATATCTGAATAGGTTTTGGCTGATAAAGTTGTTGCATTTCTGCTGAATTATACATGGAAAATAAACCTCAGATAAGAGAACTTAAGAACTACTGTAGTTTGCCATTGAGGGCTGTAGTGTTGTCATATCATATGGGAAGCTGTTGAATGGGAGGGGGGGTACAAGAGAGTAAGAAACATAACCCTGCAGTCAGGTTTCCAATTAATCCAACTGCAGTTTGTCTTGGAGGTAGTTGTGTTCCCTGTACTATCCTTGTGGATTAAAAATGTTTTAGTTCTGTTTTCACAGAACATTTAGCAAACTGGTCTTATCCTACAAGTAACATTTGCAGACATTGTTCCAATAATGGCACTAGTGAATTTAGTAGCCTTATGCTAATAGAAAACCTTGTTCCATACATAAAAAAGGGGGCAGAAGCCTTCATCCATAGCTGTATACGTATCTCTGTGCTTTTGGGAAACTAATGTTTGCAAGTTTGTGAGGGCAGAACATGATTTTACTCCTCAGTCACTAGATCATTCTTTTGATGTTTCAAGAAAAAAACTGTTCCTTTTTGTACAGTTCTATTAAAATCTCAGCCACAATCTGGCCTTGCTTAGTATAAGAACAGGGATTTTTCATTGTTAATTTTCCTCTAAATCCAGGGGCCTTCCACTGAGTTCATCCCTACAGTTAAATTTTAGAATATGCTGGGCAAAGGAAATGGTCTCAGTAACCATCCCAAATGATGTATAATATGTTTGAATTCAACATGTATCTCACTCACATTATACCTTATGCTTTGACTTAGATTTGTCTAACCAGAGTGTGTGCAAGCAAATTCTCTCACACACACACACACACATGCTCACACACACTGTAATAAGGCTTCCTACCCTTCCAAGACCTTTGAAAAGATGTAGCCTACTTATTCTATTTTTATTCATTGATCTATCCATCCTTGAAGCAAAAGACATATTTCATAGCTTCAGCCACAAGGACCTCCAGCCTCACTGATGTATTTTCTGAGCCATTGACTCTAATTTCCATATTCTGGGAGAACAGTAGAATGCATTAGATTAATATCTGAACTCAGTAAAGCATTTGATACTGTAGCTCACAAGAATTATTCATTAAAATAATGTATCTTGGCTTGGTATGACCCTTTGGAGAAATTTGTACTTAAAATGGATAAATGTAAATGCAGTTGATCTAGGGAGCAATCATGTCAACCCCAGACCTCAAAATGAAAATAAAATTAATGTCACTTATGTAGTCCCTTATCCTTCTCAAGGGATGAAGTTTAGAGTCAGTACAGTGTTTGCAAAGTGCTTTGCTATAAGTGACTAGGATATTTTGGCTGACATTCTGGTTTTTAATAGTAACAATTTTAGGCTTGCTTGCATTACTTCCTTAGGAAGCCTTTGGAAGTATTTTGTCAGTTAAAATCACTTTTTATAAACCATTAACAATAGTCTGCAACAATTGAAAACACTCACTTAATAGCAAGAATAAAATTAAAGCTGCCATGGTGCCACTAGTGAAAAGCAAATGCCACCCTCACCTATTTATGTTCCTCGTTATCATTTTGGAAATACCATAGTGATGAGCATCTATGAAGCGCTAAGGTAAAATACAAATGCCCCAGAGTTCTAAAGTGGGGAGAAGTTTTGTTATAGCCAGCTCTGAGAAAGAAGCTTCTGTCATCTCCCGAGGTGATGTGGAAGAAGAGTGGCAGATCATTTGATTCAGGGAGGTCACCTGGGAAACATTATTGCATGTCACACAGTAAGAGCACTCTTGGAGTTTGCCTGACTGTTGACATGTGCTGTGGTGTCTGGGCTGTAGCCGAAAACCTGTAACTTTCAGAACCAGCCACCCACTGATCAAAAGAATGGCTACCAACCAGGAAATCATATCAGAAATTAGATCATTTTTTTTGTTACTAGTGCAGAAAGAAAAAAGAATAAACTTAGATACTGGAATTTTTCAAACACTCAAGTAAAAAGGTGAAGTGATGACCATTCAGAATGGTTTCATTTACTCAATTGAGTTGCTTGCTCTTAATTTATATGGTACTGTGGAGATGGATAGAAAGGCAATTTTCACCCATTAGTTTGACCCTTTTCAGGAGTTCCCAGTTTCCAAGATTTTCCGATTTCAACAATCTGATATTCCCCAAAGCCTTTGTAGCACTTCTACTGCTAACAGAAGCTGAGGAATTCTGAACTTGAAGCTTCTTAAAAAGAAGACTGAGCATGAATTTGCCTTTTCTGCCTTTTGCAGGCAAGTTTGATGTTTTCTAGCCTCCCTATATATTTTGGTGACTGAGATAAATTTTATGTCGTTTATGTCTTGAAAAAGATAAGAGTTATGAATTTAATGAGAAGTTCAACTTGCTGTAGCTAAAGTCCTTTGCTTGTTTTTTTTTTTTTTTTTGTCTGTGCCTTGATCAAGTACAGCATTAGGATCACTAAACTGTATCTTTATACTCTAATTACATGTCCACATATGTGATTGACTAAAAGGCAGAAATTTTTGACATTATAGAAAACAAAGAACTATAAAAAAATATACATGCCTTATTCCTCTGGCAGCAAAAGTGTATATGTCTCAGATACAAAAGATAAAAGGTTAATGGAGATGCTGAGATTTAATGGTAGTAGTAAACATTACAGTATACATAAAGCTAATTATTTACAGCTCCTGCAGTGAGAAATTACAAAGCTTGTCTTTACAGCTTGTAGCTTCTTGGATGTTTTTTTGTATAGGTGATGTGTACATAAAAGGATTTCTTTACTGCTCTATTTTCTTTACCGTACTCTCTGTAGACACTATTGTGCTGAACTTTCTGAAGGGTAATATCTCATGGAACACAATAAAAAGTGGTTATTTAGAAACACTTCCACAGTACTAATACCCTTTTTATTTATTTTTTTTTATCCTCTAATGCACTCTTTTTAATAATTTTCAGCTGAAAATACTGAGTATCTCATGTTTACTAAATCACCTGTAGGTATTGTCTCCCCACAAAACCAGCTTATAAAGTTGAAACTAAAAGAACACTATTTCAAGTAGCAAATAAGGGGAATGGAGCAACCCCATTATTATGTACACTTATCAGAAGGAGTGTCGTGGTATAATGCAATATTCTTATTCTTTTAAATAGTAAGTCTTTTTAGAAGTTTCTGTAGTTCATCAAGTGGTATGTAATATAATATTTTATATGACCTGCTGTGTTATGTCATGTCACAATTAGGAAATCACACATTTAGAAATTACATTACACTTAAATAATACATCCTTTATAAAATTTGAATGTAAATACTTTTTACCACAAATCAATTATTATTATGGTTTATTAATATTAATTATTATTAATTGTTACTATGAATTGTTTTAATCCATAATGTCATGGTAAGTACCAAAGATGAGTTAACTAGGAATATAGAACATTAAATGTGTTAGATGTTTTCTTAAAAATTATGAAAAACTCATCAGAGAGTTCTGATTTTAATTTTTTTTCCTTATTGCTAGAACTAAAGGCAACATGTTTCCTGCTATGCTTCCATCTCCCAGGCTCATGTCACTGAAGTCATGAATTAGAAAAAAATAGTTATGTCCTTGTGCTTCTCTGGCTTGACTTTGAGAGCTTTTTTCATTTGGCACTGCAGCTGGGAGAAGACAAATCTGCATGAATTTTTGCATTACAATGAGTGCTGGAATACAGAAAAAAGGGGTTTGAAAATAAAATGTTTGTCAATTCAAAGGTGAAAAATACTGCTCATCCAGTCTTAAAATCTTTTCATTATGTTGTAGATTTTTGTAGGAAAAACATTATTTGTCATGTTAGTACTTTGAAGCTGAGCTTTCTTCACTGTGTATTGCACTAGTGGAAATTGTCAACACTCAGAATTTTTTGTTTTTTTCCTCCTCCCCCCGCCTCCATCTCTGTAGCAGTCTATATAAGACAATGGATGCAAAGACTAAATGATAATGGAAAGTGCCAATGAAAAAGTTGGATGAGTGTAGCAAGGATGTTGTATGGTTACCATATCTGAAAAATACACAAGTCAGTTAGGGTCACAGAAATACAGTGCAAGAAAACATGAATTTCAGGCACTGAAAACTCTTCTAGATAAGGAAGGAGTGTATAAAAGACCAGGAAGGTCTAGGAAACCCAGGAACTTTGTGGTTCTCTTTAACACTCAATGTTAAACTCTTACTATAAAATTTTGGAGGTTTTTGTGTTGTGGTGGGTTGACATTATGCAGCTTCCAGCTCCCACCCAGCTGCTCTCTCTCACACACTACCTCCTCAACAAGACAGAGGGTGAAAATAAGATGAAAAGGCTTGTGGGTTGAGATAAAGAGAGGGAGACCACTTAACAGCTACCATCATGGGCAAAACAAGGAAAAGAAATTTAATTTATTACCAATTAAAATAGAATAAGAAAGACAAAAACTGAGCCACCTTTCCCTCAATGCCCCTTTTGCCAGACTTAGCTTTCCTCCTCCTCTCCTACCTCCTATGATTCCCCCATACCAGAGGTCCAGGAATGATGAGGAATGGGGGGTTGTGGTCAGCCCATAACAACTCCTCTCTGCTGCTCCTTCTTCCTCACACTTTTCTTCCACTTCAATATGGGTCTTTCCCATGGGATGCAGTGTGGATATCTACTCCCGCTTGGTCTCTATGAGCTTCAGGAAAATACCTTCTCCATTGTGGTCTCTTTGAGCAAATCTCTGCTCTGGCACCTGGAGCTTCTCCTCCACTCTTCCTCTGACCTTGGTGTCTGCAGGGCTGTTTCTTACACTTTTGTCGTCACTCTGTCATGCAATGTTTTGTCTGTTCTCAAATGTGGTTTCCCAGAAGAGCTGGCTGTGTTGAGTCAATTCCAGAGCCACCTGGAGCCATTGGGACCTGCTGGCCTTGCACAGGGCAGCTCTTAGACTTCTCTCATAGAAGCTATCCCTGCAGCCCCGGCCTTCCTGCTGCCAACATGTGTGAGCATTTAATGGTCTCACAAATGAGAGGGGGGAAGAGGTTTCTGTGAGACAGATATCTGAGAATATTTTATTGTTTTGTTTAAAAGATTGCAGATCATCCTTGTGTGTGGTCTGTTATATTCCCTTTTTTACTCCTCTCTCGTATTATAAAAGACCTGTCCCCTACCTCCCCCTCAAAACTCCCAAACCAAGAGTCCCTTTGCTTCCATCCCTCAAAGGTTCTTGGGCTGAAAACAGCACAGACAGGGATACAGCTGGCCTTTACCTCTGGGGAAACAGGAATAGAACACAACGGATATTAATTCTTCCACTTCAGGTACAATAAGTCCAGAAGTCTAGAAAAAAATTGATATCTGTACCTGGATTCAGTCTTGGCTTCCCTATAAGTAGGTACCCCAAATGTCCAACACCAGCCTTGAGTTAGCATTTTATTGCACAAGACAGAAAACTTAGTTGAGGAGGTAATTTAGACAAAGCTGAGGGTTGAGCTCACATAAAAGTGTTGTGAATAAATTTTGTTCCATGTACCTGGCTTGGTGATAATCTTGTAGCTTTCTTCTACTCCTCAAATAGTTAGTGATTTATCTTCCTATTTATTTCTATGTGGAGTTACACATTTTTGATCTTATTTCTTGCTTGTAGGATAAATTTTCTAACTATGCATTTTTTTTTTCATACCAGGCTACCATTTGATCCTGCTATAAGATTCTCTCCTCCTTTTCATATACTCAAAAATCATACCTAAAGCAATTTCTGTATGCATGCAATTATGCAGCTGCTTAACAGTCCTATCTCTCTTGTTGTGCTAATTCTCTTTCCTAGTGTAATCTCAGTGACAGGATTTATGATACTGGAGTCTCTTAAACCATCAGTTTTAACACAAACCACAAAGTCTTCTTCTGTTTTGTAACCTTCAGCCACAGTTCAGACTATCTGCAATCTGAACCACATGCAAAATGTGCCTCCCCACAGCTGTGAACAATTATGTCTTCTCAGTGTGCAGTGTGTCTGTAACTATGTATCTGATGGAAAACAAACATGGTTTTATGCTGCATTTTGAGCATCTGTGTGACCATAGTAGTATTTCCAACCACCACCTAAAAAAACACCTAAAAATTGCAAAAATTATTTGCACTGACTTTGAGGTATGCCATGTGCATACATATGCATATGTGCTTTCAGATAAATAAAGACGTAATATCACGTTCCACCCTCTTCCTCCTCCCCTTGTTTTTTTCCCTTTTGAGAGGAAGCTGTTGTCTGATTTGTCAAGGTCACATGCTGGAAAGTATGTAATACAGCTGCTGGAAGTTGTCTAGCAGGTTAGAAACATTCATTTTTATTACAAACAAATTGTTCATTTAGTCTTCAGGCTGTTTAGATCTCTGGCTCCTGACATTTTCAAATGATAGTAGGGAAAATGGATGTAGTAAGCAAAGTGGAGTTGTGAGTGCTGTTTTATGTACTGCTTGAACAAAGAAGTGTATAAATCCCTTTTCTATGGTATGAGATTAGTAAAGCATGGAAAAACTCACGGGGATGGAAAATGCCAAATAACATAAAGATAATAAATCAATTCTTGAAATAGGATTAGTTTGAAGTGTTTCAGGAAGAGATCCTATCTTCTGAGCTAAATTTGATAGTACCATAGACTTTGTCCAGTATTAAGAGAAAGTTAATGCACATCCAAAAGGGATGAGATATTTTAAAGGACACAGCGAAAAGGCATGAGTTGAAGCGGACTGGCTTCAACCCTGCTGTAGAAAATCTGCAAGAAAAATTTTGACAAAAATCTTTGTCTATTCCACCAGAAGAATTACCAGCCTTCCATATTATTGATGCTAAACAATTAGGATACATTCAGGATCAATTTTGGTAATACAGTGGATAAATTGGAGTGCTAGATGCCTACAAGCAGTAAATATATACCTTTATATTTCTATAATTGATTGCAAAAGCTCTGTTCTAACACACACATGTCCCTGTACCTCAAGCTCCCCAGGAGTCACAGCAGCACAGCCAAAGAGTGTCCCTGGGTGCTGTCACTGTAGTGTCACCCTACAAACTGGGTGCTGGCCAAGGTCCAGCCCAGGTGGTGGTTATGATGCTCTTAGCTCAGTGTCTGGTCACTGCTTAAACTGAGTAACAGCTGTCTTACTCGAACATTAAAAGTTTTGGGGCAAACCTCCTCTCCGGCGCTCCATTTTCACAGTTTACACATACATGTCTCTCTGTCCATTTTGCCTGGAGTAGTTTTATCCTCACTTTGGGGATGGTGGAAGTTCATGTCAGTGGAAAGACAAACAGGAAGAAGAAAGGGAGAAAAATGTGAAATAGCATATTTAGAAAAGAATGAATGCTTGGGACAAAGGTGGACCAAAACCCAATAAATAGTAATGTTGTTATTGCTGGATCAGGAGAATAAGAATAAGCCCACACAATAAAAAAACTAAAAAAAAAATAAAAATCAAGACAACAAACCAGAAAACAGAGAAATCTTAGTAGATAATCTTTAATTTTTTAAATAAAATAAAAGTAATCTTTATAATCAAAATATTTAAAACTTTGGGAAAAAATGAGCAAATAAGGGGAGAAATTGTGTGATTATATGTATGAAGGGTCAGAGAAATAATATTATTTAAATCATGGTCTAATACTGGATTTACGTAGGTGTGAGGAGTTGTTTCTTTTAAAGACAAACTGAAAAGAATGCATTTGTAGTAAAATTTGGTGTTGTTGCTACAGTAAACACAGATTAATCAATGCTTGCATATTCTGTTCTAAATATAGAAGAAAAAAAAAGCCCCTACTACTCAAACTTCAAAATAGATAAAAATAAAAAGCCCTTTCTATTTCTGTTTGATGCTTGCTTTTAGTCTCCCTAGATTATTTTTTGTTTGTAAAGCCTGTAACACCTTTCACACAGTTGTTTTGTAGCACTAAGCTGCTATAAACCTTGTAAAAGAATTGAGGAATTCATGCACCTATGGCAACAGAGTAGTAATCAGAGAAAAGTAACCTTATATGCAATCTGCTCATGTTATAAAGCAGTTTCCGTGTTTTACTTTAAAAAGCAGAGAAAGCTTAAATTATGTTTTTTTCTTAATATGATAGAACATATGTTTTAAGATTAGTTTCTTTATGAAAAAAAGCCCCAAACAGATAAATATCAGAAGGTACCATGTGCCTGACCCTTAAATTAACATTGTATGACACAAATGGATTCTTAAGGAGAAATTTGATTTTTTTTCAATGAAACCTCACTCTGTTGAAATTCTGTGTGAACTGTGAGTAGTTAAAACTGGTGGACTTTCAGACAAAGAGGAGGTTCTCTTCTTCTGTGATGGCCCTTCAGCTGGTGAGCACCTATTCTAGGGGTGCAGATGCACACGTGTGCACTCAACACAGTATGGGCACAGCCAGTCATGCAAATACCACATCGGCTCCTTTATTAGCCCCTTCCCACCAGTTCCCCATGTTAGTTTTTCCCTCAACTACTATAACCTGTAATTCTCCACTTCAGGCTCCTCACAAATAAATGATTTGCCCCAATTAATTTTTTCCTGTAGAAGTTATTTTTTTGTACATTGGTATACAAATTTGCAATTTCTGATAGCATTTCCTAGGCAGCCTTGGTGTTGCTGATATGGTTCCCTAGGTGATGCTGGCCTTGCACACTGCCTCCCAAAAAGTTCCCCAGTGTTCCCCTCTAAATATTTGTAAAATGTGACTTTCTTTCACATAAATCACACTAACCACCTGTGAAATCTGGCCAATTAGCATTATATGCAACTTTCATTGTTATCTCACTGTGCTATTTGTTCCATCCGAAAATTCCTTGTGTCATGTCTGGTAGTTTCCCAGGGTCTATTCAGTCATCTACCTGTGCACCTTAATGCTATATGCCTAATCCTCTGGACTTTTTGAATATCTCAAGGTAAAGACCCCATAAATCTAGAAGAAAAATGAAGAATTAAAATAATTATTGTGTTTAAGTTTGGGGTTCTTTTTTCCTTTATTGCATACTGCTGCACTTACCAGACAATATTTTGATAAGTCCAATTTTATTTTCATCTATGTTACAGTATGTTTAAATCTTCCTGACTGCACATCAGAAATATTAATGCCACTTTTTACCCATTAGCAAGAAGACATTATGAGTGATTTCACAGGAACAATATACTGAAAGAAGAGAACTGCTTTTCTTTCAAACTCTAAATGTAAATCTTTCTTCCTATTCAAAATATTTCCAAAGTCTCTCTGCTTTACATGTTTGTCATGTTTTTTCTGTAATCCACTGCTAAATTAGGTCTTCATAGCTCTAACTATGTGTGATAACCCATATTTCCTTTCCCTTCATCCCTTGCAATCTTCAGTAGAAACTGCTAGGACAGGAAGTTGACAAAAATGTGTCTCTGAAGGATATAAACCAAAAGTAACTGCCTTTTGCTTAAGAAAAAATCCATGAAGTCAGAAAAATGTTAATCATATTATATCTAACTTCCATCAGTACCCATATACAATAAATGCACAACAAATTAATTTAAAACTGAAAAAATCCTTCCACTTGTCCTATATATCCTGATTCACATGACAATAATAGCTAAGCACATCATTAGACCATGAAGCTACATGTGATATCCCAGTAATTCTACAAATACCACACTCGAGTGGTATGTATAAGAGCAGAAAAAGCTGGGTACACTGTCTCCTTGGACTTTGTTCTGTCATAGCAAGGATCAAGAGTTAATTATCTGAAAATGCCCAAACACCCGATCAAAAAGACTCAAATGTACAATTAGTAATCTCACACAGATTGTACAATCAACAGTTTTAAAACCAGAAATCTAAGCTCCACGATCAGCCCAGAAAGGCAAAGGCTTTGTGCTGCTTGACACTGAATTCCCATAAGGACAGCCTTGGATCAATGAGTTTACCAGGGCTTGCAGTTTGTTACCTTTCAGCAGCAGTTATTCAGTTATTCAGCTTTTAAACAGTTCCCCGTCATCTCAGCAAATTATAGATACCATTTCTTTGACCTCATAGAAACCTGTGTATACTCATCATCTGATCAAGAATAGGTGCTGAGCCAGGAATTTAATGCAGTCCTGTACTGTCATCTCAATCCAACATGCACAGAACCTGAGCTGGAGACTTCCCAGAGACCTTCACCTTGGCATTGGTGCAGACTGCCAGGGACACAGATTAGTTTCCCTTGGTATTAAAATATACCTGACATGCCATGGGTACTGATCACAGGAGGTTTTGCAATGAGCTGGAGCTTATAATCAGTAACTTCACAAGTTCCTAGTATTGTCGTATGTGAACATTAGAAATATTCAACCACTGCAGCAGCTTTTGCCTTGAATTTTGCCCAGCAAGCTAATGAAACTGGAATACCAGTCTCCTGACAGCCTGTTTCCTTAGGCTATCAGATCAACAGGCATAAACTCTTGAATAACTGAACTGAAAAAACTTTAGCTTTAACTAAAGCATTAAAGCAATGCTGATCCCTTTGTGGAGTCGTCTACCTTTATGCAAAAATAGTGAGGCAAGCCTCAAAATGACTACTTTTGGCAATATTTCAACAAGGAAAAGGTTTCAAACTGGAGGCCATATAAATGAGGTTCAGACCTTTCAACTATAAAGGTGAGTTCTGCTTAGATTCCTTGTGCCTGGCTGTAAACTCAGAAATGAAATGTCAAATCCCTAACCAGAGGAACACATAATTAGCACATGAAAGCTGTCCAGATGGCTACCATCTTCCTGTGCTTAGGCCAATCTGTATCTGTAGCTTTGATAGCTAGTACATTCTTTTAGTTTTAACACTGGGTTTGGAATGCATTTAATTTTCATACTGAGACCTAAATTGCTGATGTGGAATGGAATACAGAGTTCACTGGACCCAGCAAAAACTATCCCATAATTGACATCATACTGTTTAATAAATGTACTATAGTGGTGAAAGGAAAGAAATGTATAGAGCTGCATTGCCACCTGCATGATTTTTCTGCATTCATTGTCTTGACTTACTGTGACTAAACATGATTGAATGTGAGGTTGAAGGTATTCTGGTAGCTTAGCCTGGTTCAGTCAGTTCATCATACCATGCAGTCTGACATCAATATACTGTGCAAATAAACAACTTTGTAAATGGAGGGCAACCACATTTCTAGTCTTTTAGTACTCCAGAGCCTCAGCTGACATATTCAGGCAGCACATTGTCTTACTGAACGTGAAGTAATTAATGCTAGGGAGCTATACTGCTTCTCATAACCAGGATAATTTTTTTAAAAGCTGCCCACTGCTGCAAAATCTTTGTTTTCACAGATCCAAGAGCTGATAAAAGCTGCTAACAGTAATTCACAGCATTTTCTGTATTAACATGGTGAAATCTATTAAAGTATTTTATTTTTAATGCTCATGTGCAGCATTTGCTTGTTCAAGTATTTCCACATCATGTTGCAGACTAACTGGCAAAGCTCCCATGCTTTCTTGGCGAAGTGGTGTAAAATAGTTCTCCGTGTTATGGGGTGAGGTGGAACTTGGAAGACTCTTGGTATCTCAAGACAGGCCAGGCTTGATCTGCTTTTCTGTCTAAAATACGTTTCAATAAACACTGCTGTAACAGAAGCACCATTATTCAAACTGGCAAGAGTGATTACAAAATTTGATTTCTTTGTCACAGTCTTTCAGACTGTATTCCCACAATGTGCTGCAATTTTGCACCAAAAAAAAGAGTTATTTAATCCACTGTGGTTATTGCAATTAGAAATAGTTTTCACAAAACTAAACAGAATTTATAATTTGGCAGACACATTCTTTGAAGTGCCACACTGTCAGCCAGCCACAGCACAGTTGGGAAAGAGTGCTGAAGAAGCTAAACAAAATAACTGATTTGGGTGATTACAATGAAAATGTTTTATTATTGCTATGCAGAAGAAATTACTCATTTCCTCCCCTTTGGTTTTTGCTGTGAAGTTTAAAACACAAAAGATTTAATTCTTACTAAGGGGAGACACCACTTTGAAGTTATATATTTCTATAAGGAGGTATCTCTGCCAGTGTGCCCTCTGTAGTGTGGAAGTCTGAAAATGGCAGCAAAGACTGTGCTGAAGCTTAAAGGAGTAGAGATGGAAGATTGATGGATTTGGGCCTTTGACTAAATCTTGTAGGTTTTTATGACCATACATGGAGTATTAATCTTGTTACTGTAACTAAAAGTTTTGAAGATCATTTAACAATAATTGATGCCCTTGCTAGTCGGGTTATTTTTACATATTTACATGGAGCATCCTCCCTTCCTTCAAGGAAATAAGAATCAAAATATGTTTGAAGCATAAAGTGAACACTGTTTTGATTTCTCTTAACTAGTTGGTGCTTAGGACATCAAAGTGGGACATAACAGGCTCTACTGATGTTTCACCCAGGAAATGGATGAAAGTGGTGAAAGGAAAGAAATGCATAGAGCTGCATTGCCACCTGCATGATTTTTCTGCATTCATTGTCTTGACTTACTGTGACTAAACATGATTGAATGTGAGGTTGAAGGTATTCTGGTAGCTTAGCCTGGTTCAGTCAGTTCATCATACCATGCAGTCTGACATGTTTAGTCACATCTACCACTCCAGCTATCTGAGGTTACTATGGTTCCTGCCATAGTCTTCAGACTGATGTGGCATGAGTTACCCTGTAAAGTAACTCTACTTTCAGTGAATGTTTCACTTCTTCATCATATAAAGCAGTAAACAGGAGCAGTGAGAAAATATATTTAATATCTGAGAAGTACCAATTATAATCTCCTTTCTAGAGCAAGTCTTTTTAACATCATGAGTATTAGTATGCAATGTTCAGAAGATTTTGAAGAGGTTAATACCTGTTTAGTTAATAATTAATATAATTCTATTAATAACTATTCTAAGAAAGTATTTACCACTATATCAGTGAGCATTTTTATTTAAGAAGATCATTGCTGTTTCTCCCATAACCATATCTGAAAGTGCAAACTGCAAGCACAGAAAAGGGAAAGACCAATTAGATGGGGGGAAAAAAAACACAATTCAGTCTAATCACTGAGTTCTTATCATCATTTTGTCTTTGTTATTGCAGCTTGCCCTTCTCCTTCCTAACAGTTCAGAGTTAAAGTTTTATCAGAGTAGCAGAAGCTATTTGAGCTCTGATTGATCAGCAATAAACACAAAAATAGGTCACAATCTAGAACATCTCTGATACACACACTTCAAATAACAACAATGACAGAAAACACACTTTTATTTTAAGAATCATATCAGATATCTAAAAGCTCTCTGTTTCCCTGGAGATTTACAGAACTCCAGTTCTTAGTCCAAACATTTCAAAATTTTGAAGGGCACTGAAAATAGACATTCTTCTGTAAAATAAAAATTTATGTAGAAATTATTTTGGGATATTTTTGCCTTTTTTTATAACTATGCACTTGTTATGGCTGAACATAACCTGTGCATATATGTGCACATGCATGCATCTAAATTATAACTACTCCCAATCCCAGTGGACAGTAGTATACACGGCACTACTGACATGGCTGAAGGAGGCAGAATATCATGCCTAAGTAAATAGTAGTCATGTTTTACCATTGACTTACATTTTGTTAAGTTTAGCATAGATATATAAGCATTGGGAAAAAAATAAAGCCAAAAGCAATTGTTACAGCCCTTTTTGTGTTTTCTTATCATTGGTTTTGCTTCCCTGTCATTCATTATAGATAGATCAGCTATAGGTCTAGCTTGCATTATCCCTTCTTTGAAATTATTATAAGGCTGGTCCAGGAAAGATGTGTCTTTCTAGCCAGCTGGATCATTTTGAATATTTTAACTATGGGTAACACTTTTAAAATGGGGATAGTGCTTGTCAACTCCTTTGGAAACTGCTCTAAAATGAACTGACAAGGAAGAGTCAGAAGGTAAATATACTTTAGATTCAAATATGTGTCATCTCTGAATAAAATTTCTTTAATGTGGTGTTTTGAATGCTTTTGTTATTTTGAGTATTTTTAAACTAACTGCAGATCCTGTTAGAATTATTATTGAATTTTATGAGGCTAGAAACCATCTTGTGTGTCTCATGGATACATCTGGGATTGTGATCTGATGGATTTGGCTGTCTAGTTTGATCAATGTTTCCACAGTGAAACCATGCTACTTTTGTTCAATGTTAGGAAAACATGAGTCCAGCTTTTCCCCAGTAGATTCTGTGGAAGCCTCACAGTTAAAAGCAAAATAACCCCACAACAGCTCTCCAAACATACTGTGGAACACAGTTTACACATATTGTTTTCATTTTTAGTTGTTGAATCAGCATTAGCAATGGTGGAATTATTAGATGCTTTTTTCCGGATATAGTGCTTTTAAGAAGAAGAAAAGAAAGGAGGAAGAGAGAAAATTCCCTTTTTGGAAAGCATTATTTAGTTAACTTTCCTTGAAGATTAAGTATGAATATATATATAATATACCAAGACTATGTGTATATAAACATACATGTGCATATACCAGCAGTGAAAGTTAAAATAAAGTCTGTAGATATTAGCTCTTTCACCATCCTAACTTTTTTGAGTTAAGAGAAAAACTGAGTCCTAGCTAACAGGGCATTACAAACAGGTATGGGAGACCTATTTCTGTGGGAGAATGGGAGGTCGATTTCTGTGTCTGCCAGTTGTCACTTGAATAGCCTTATTTTCCTTATTAGTGTCTCCCCTTTTATAAAGCAATTCTTTCTTGAAGTATCTTGAGTATCTTATATATCCTTTCTGTCTGCTCCTGAAAAGCATTAGCTATTGCTGTTATAAATACTAAATTGATATAGCAGTTAAAAAAAAAATAAGTTGAAGATGTGAGAGGATGGTCAGAATTGAAATGATTGTTTAATAAATAGTTTAATACTCTCTGATTTGCTAAGTAAGTGATCTTGGAAACACATTTCCTGGTAACCAGTATAACATTTTCAAAAAATATAAGCTAAAAGCAACAACATCTCATCATTGCAAAAGGAGAGTGTCATAATTATAAAAACATAATTTATATGAAAAAATATATCCCACCTGAATGAGGTTTTCGGTTCTTGCTTACTTTTCCGGCTATTAAATCTTGCATAATTTCAACAGCACTAGCTTTTCTGCTGCACTATGTCAGCATTTCCATCAAAACCTTCATTTTAATGGTAATGCTGTTCATCTGCAAAAAGTGTGTTCTAAGCAGAAAACTGGAACATCCAGGACCAAATTCAAGCATACCACCAGTTAAAGGAGTATTAGTAATTTTAAGAAGAGTCAGTTCTCTCTTTTTGAAATCACAAGTGTCAAGAATTTCAGTTTAATTTTTGAAGATCTGTTAAGTCATGGCAGCATATACAAACAGTCTATAAACCACTTTTTAGAGAAATTTCTGCAAACAGGGGAAGGGAGAGGCCTCAGGAATCATAGAATCATACAATGTTTAAAGTTGGAAGGGACCTCAAAGATCATCGAGTTCCAACCCTCCTACCATGGGCAGGGACACCTCCCACTAGACCAGGTTGCTCAAAGCCCTATCAAGCCTGGCCTTAAACACCTCCAGGGATGGGGATCCACAGCTTCTCTGGGCAACCTGTTCCAGTGCCTCACCACCCTCACAGTAAAGAATTTCTTCCTAATATCCAATCTAAATCTCCCTTCTTCTAGTTTAAAACCATTACCTCTTGTCCTGTCATTACACTTCCTGACAAAGAGTCCCTCTCCTGCTCTCCTGTAGGCTCTATTAGACCTATTCAGTGTTGTTAACAAAAATCAGGAAATAAGTGACAGTCTGAAAAAGCAGAATGCTGTGAGGAAAAAAAAAATTTACTAAATGAATTAATTCAATTGGCTCTGATTCTAAGATGACACTGGGAATATCCAAATGGGACCCAGGCCACATATGAAAAGTGATTTTCAAAGGAAGTGCACATAGCACTGTTGCAAATAAGGCAAGTTATAAGGTTTGATAAGGCAATTATCTGGCAGAAATACCATCTTTAAATTCAAAGCAACTCAAAAAAAGCAGTAGAAAGCACTGGCAGTATATTGTGACCCATTACCATCTACTCCTGAGCAGGATGGGAGGAGGAGAACAGCCTAACTCTGAATCTGACATACAGGATTGTCATAGGCATTATGGTTTAATTCATTGTACTGTCATCTAGTGATTTCCAGAGCTGCAACTGCCCTAGAACAAGTGTATATTAAAGTTTTACATGATGGGCTTAACTCTAATCTTTCACAGATTTGACTGTTGGAGATGTCATGATGGTATGGAAGGCCAAAGGAGTTTAAAGCTGAGGCAGCATCTTCCTTGGTGTTACTGGATCTGCATGATACCAACCTGTGTGGGCTCCATCTCTGAACACCTCGTGCACAAAATGTAAATTCATCAGATTGCATCATAGCTTGTTTCTAAACACAAACTTGTTCATGCATTAATTGCAATACTTCAAAAATATTTTTTCCCTTAGCTATAGCCGTAAAAGCACAGCCACCCAAAGAACAAGTGTTATGATTGCAAATTTAGTGGTTTCTTCAGCATGAACTTTTCTCTACAATGTGTCCGTTAAGCATCTTTTCTGTTATTTGTAGCAGCTGTTGTGTCACCATGCCAACTCACTGCTAAAATAGGGTAAGGGTATACTCAAAGTCATTTCTGAGCTGTGCAATATTTTATGAAGAAAAGCTAGTGATTATAATGAGAAAAGTAATTCCTCAGCATGAAAGCTCACTGAGAGCAAATGGAGAAAAGTAAGACTTTCAGCTATAGAATACCTGAGTAAGATTATCACACCCCATGAAAAAGGTTGAATTGCTTTGGAGATGAGACCTTCCTCCTCCCCCCTGAGAGCAGCTCCTGGGAAGGACTGAGAATTGGCTATTGTGAGTACTCTGTGTGCCTGTGCTTGTGTGGTGATAAAAGGTATGAGGATTTAAAGAGAATTTCCTTGCCTGATAAATCGAAACCTTTTATCTATGGAGAATGGTTAATTTTGTCAGAGTTGTGTATATAATTACCTCAATGAAGATGGCAAGTAGAGACTGAAGAAATAACACACAAGTCCTAAGGGTGAGTGAGAGCAAGAACTTTTTCAATGCCTTCATTAAAGTACAAATATTTCAGAGACGCAGTAACTAAAAGAGAAGTTATTTGACAAGCTAGAAATATGGTGACAAGATACAGAAAGAGAGCAAAACAAACCCTGGAGAGGACAGTCTAACATTGAAGCAATGACACGGTCACTGCATATACAGCAATCTCAGCACTTTCTCAGTTGTGCAGTCATCGTTGTCCCAAACAATACATGTGTTTGCTGCAATGCTGTTTAGCCAACGATAATAAAATAACAGGAAATTATACATGAAAGAAGATGGAAATATCTTGCACCTCCTCACAGGGAAGCTATCAATTGTAGCAATAGGGAAATGATAAACAGAACACTAGGAGGAAGGTGATTGCTGTTAGCTACTTCTTTACTCTAAACTGGGATCTGGAGAAAAAAGACAGAAGTTCCACTGAAGTGTAGCAGAGGGTAGCATTTGCCACCATGTGTCAACTGTGTGCTCAGGGAATGAAGAGGAATGAACTAAAAGAGGCACTAGTTTTAGAAATTAATCTGTAATAATTTTCTTATGCAGAGAAAAATCATATAAATAGAAAATAATGAAGATGGTTAAAAAAAATGTCCGTCTCATTTCAACTTCAAACCAACCTAGTTATGTGTAACTTTTGCTTCTTTGCTCTTGTTTGTAGTCTCTGTTCTGGGTCTGAAATATTGTGTTAATTTAAAAGGTGATATCTACTGATATACCGCGTCTCATTTACAGTTCTGACCTGGGTATCACTTCAACATCAGCATTTAGATTACAGTGTAAACACCTGTGATACACAGTGTATGGTTTGAATTTCTAACTGAAAGAATAAACACAAACGTAATTGGTCATATCAGATTGTAACACCTGTTGAAAGAATTGCCTTCTCAAATGGATTTTGGCTACATTAAGCTCATCCTGAATTTTGTATTCACGTTCTAAGTTAAATTTAGAGAATTATAAAAAAGATGTACACATGCAGGTAATACAAACATGGTATAAGGTGGACACAATTGAGTGAACTTCACTATTGCCTGGAAGTTACAGCAACTTTGCAATTTAAGACTCATGTATAGAGCTGTGACTAATCCATTTAGTCATCTATACTTTTAATGAATCATAAAATCATAGATTCATCCAGGCCGGAAGGGACCTCCAAAGGTCATCTAGTCCGACCTCCCCGCAGTTGCAGGGACACCCCCAACTAGACCAAGTTGCCCAGGGCCTCATTGAGCTTTGCTTTGAATATCTCCAGGGAAGAGGCCTCAACCACCTCCCTGGGCAACCTGTTCCAGTGTTCCACCACCCTCAGAGTAAAGAATTTTTTTCTAATATTCAGCTTAAATCTACCCTTCTCCAACTTAAGTCCATTACCCCTCGTTCTATCGCAGCAGGCCTTTGTGAACAGACCCTCCCCAGCCTTCCTTTAGGTACTGAAAGGCTGCGATTAGGTCTCCCCAGAGCCTCCTCNGATTCATCTGGGCCCACCTCTCCAGCTGATCCAGGTCCCTCTCGATGATGTCCCTTCCCTCTGATGTATCAATACCACCACACAGCTTGGTGTCATCTGCAAACTTGCTAATGGTACAAGTGCATTCAATCCCCCTGTCTATCTCATTGATAAAAACAGTTATTAAACAGTATCGGTCCCAGCATGGACCCTTGAAGGACACCACTTGTGACTGCTCTGCAGCTGGACTTCAAGCCATTGACCACCACCCTCTGGATGCGACCATCCAGCCAGTTCCTTATCCACTGAACAGTCCACCCATCAAATCCGTATCTCTCAAATTTATCAATCAGGATGTTGTAGGGGACCGTGTCAAAGGCCTTGCAGATGTCCAGATAGATCTGAAGGGTTTTCTTTCCCCCCTTTTTAATGTCAAAATAAAACCTATAGCATTTTGTCCATTTACATCAAGCTTTGAACTGCCTCTCCTTTACCATTCAGTTGTTGTTGGCCAGCTTTAACTCAAAAATTACAAGTCAACAACTTTGTAAGTCTTTCCCTCAGAATGAAATTGCTCTAAATGTCCTGTGTTAGAGTATATGAAAATTAATTGTTCCATGCAAAATGAAATTGAGCAAAGACTCCACACTCTTGTTTTTCCTTGCTAGCAGGCTTGCTCACTGTCAGGAAGCTTCCAGAGGACATTCTGAAAAAACTTTTCTCACTTTTATCTATTTCTGATACTGCTTAAGAAGAGGTGCGAATAATATTGAGAAATTCTTCTAAAAAAACACATATCAGACTGCAATGGAGAAATATATAGATTAACTGTCAATGACCTTTCTAAGTCAATATACCTGCACTTTGAACTTCCAAGAATTTTCAGTTTTGCCTTTTTGCCTTTGATTCTCACCTAGTACAGCTGGAAATAAATATAGATCTGTTAAGTACCCACTGTACTTCAAATGTGTCTTAACTTGCTTGCTAGAGGCCTTGGAAATTTCAATGTACATTAGTAGTCAGTGGGCAATATTAATAGTCACAACTCCAGAGATTAATGTAGGACATGGATATTTTCATAGAATGATATAATGGTTAGAGTTGGAAGGGACCTTAAAAATCCATGGGCAGGGATACCTCCCACTGGACCAGGTTCCTTATAGCCCCATCCAGCTTCCACATGGGGCATCCATAACAGGTTCTGTAGGGCACATGTTCCAGCGTGTCACCACCCTCACAGTAAAGAATTTGTTCCCGATATGCAGTCTAAACCTCCCCTCTTTCACTTCAAAACCCTTATTCCTTGTCCTATTGCTACACTCTCATATAGAGTCCCTCCCCATCTTTCTTATAGGCCCCTTAGGAACTGGAAGACTGCTATAAGATCTCCCTTGGAGCCTTCTCCAGGCTGAACAATCCCAACTGTCAGCCTGCCTTCAGAGGTGAGATGCTCCAATCCTCTGGTCAACTTTGCATCCCTGCTCTTTGCCTGTTCCAAAAGGTCCATGTCCTTTCTGTGCTGAGGACTCCAGAGCTGGACATAATACTCCAAGTGGGGTCTCCCCAGAGCAGAGTAGAGGGGTGGAATCACCTCTCTTGCCCTGCTGGTCATCCTTCTTTTGATGCAGTCAAGGATGTGGTTGGCTTTCTGGGCTGTGAATGAGCATTGCTGGCTCGTGTTGAGCTTCTCAGCCAGCCAGCACCCTGAAGTCCTTCACCTCAGGGCTGCTCTCAAACCATTCTCATTTAATACATTTATTTTCATTTGGGAATGTGTTTTACTTAACATCAGTAAGCTATTTTTTAGGGGGAGTGGGACACAAATATTGCAGGTGCATACTGTGTCAACACGTATTAATGGCACATTATTTGTAAAATAATACATCAAAATTTTTTACTTATTGGTCTATTAATAAAAGACTACATTAATTTTAATTGCAACCTGCTGTGGCATGTTTATATAACAAATGTTTTTGATAATGTAGCTTAGGGTAGCAGGACACTGCTAAAATATAAATAACAAAGGAGAATTACTTGTATCCAAAACCTTCAAGGCTGGTATATTCAGCCTGGAATTAAAAGATCATTAGTTATTCTGTTAAAGTTATCTGAGATTTTGATTGATAAAGTAAAATATTTCTATTCTGAGACTTGATATAGTCAAGCAGATATAATGTTTACATAACAGAAAATCAAACTTGGCTAAAACAGAATTTCTTATATACTTTGAATAAAAAAGATAATATCCTTTAAGTGGAAAAAAAGGAGTAATGAATGGGGTATGACTTTGGCTCTTCTCTAGTTCTCCATACATTTGCATAGATCAACAGAAATAGATGTGAGCCAAAACCAGTGAAGCTAATTTTAGTTGGCTGAAATCAACACCATCTGGATTTCTGGCCTTGATAATTTTATATTGATCCAATTCGTTTAGAACATTTTAATACCAAATGCATAAACGAGTTTTTCAGATTCATAATTTGTGATGGAACGGCCTATTAAGGTATCCTCTTCTTTGAGTGTTTCAAATGCTGTAATTTTCTTTTTTGGATTGGAGTGAATAATTTTTCTGTGTATACCAGATAAATATTAGTACCCATTTCTTTGCACAATTTTTGAAAATAAATACTTCAGTATAAGTTGTTCTCTACCCAAAGCCACAGAAACAATTTGAAATGGACAGATCAGCATGTTCTCATGTGATTCATTTCAGTTATACATCTGCCTATCAGTTATGGTAGTCTAATCAGGGAAGATTCATATAGCAATCACAGTTAACTGGCACTTTGGGTATGGTGTCAAATAGATAAAATGAATTATACTCAGTACAAAATACAATGAAAACTTTCTCACTACATTCAAATATTGAATAAGCTATGAAAAATAATCTGCTAATGGACATGCTGTGAACCAGAATTTAAATTGATTGTGAATAATTTACTTAAATATAGTTTTAAATCAGTTTTGAGACCGGAAGAGTAGAAACAGCATTTAAAAGTCTTTGTGGCTTGTGGATTTGTTTTCTGTCTGTCTCTTCATTTACTACATCAGGACTTGCATTGACCTCTTACAGAGTAGACATATTAAACCTATTTAAATTTAGGGTCCATTTTACCATTTGCTTCTATAATTTTAGGGCTTGATATGAAAAATAGTTTGTATCTACTAACTTATTTCCTTTGTGAAGATCTCAAACTAGATCAGATATTCTAACCTCATGGGACTGCCAGCATTTCTGACAGTTTTTAGTTTTAAATTTACTTATAGAGATGGTAGAATTATCCACAGAGCTCACTAATGGCATTATTTGTGCTTAATGTAGGTATTTGGGTGTATGATTAGTGTAAGTGTCTTAGATATCTTGCAGAAAGTCTAAGTATAGATATATTTAGATCTACTGCAAATTTATAAATAGGCACTTACAGTTTCACTTTAGTGACTGGTGCCCATTCGGTACCAGAATGTTTCAGCTGCTAACATTTCATCGATGTTTGATAAATTCAACTTTGCATGTCCTCATATAGCATCACAACCACAGGTAAATAGTATCAGTGGGTCTTGAATTCTAAGGCTCAAAATAATCTTGCACAGTATCAAAGTCCTTGTCCTGGTTTTGGTAGGAAAAAGGTTAATTTTTCCCAAGATCTGGTAGGGACACAGGTATTCCATCCCATGTGAGCCAGGTCCTGTCCATCCAGGGAAGGGGTCAGGAAGTCATCACCTGGGAGTGGGCTGGGGAGTCCCAGGTGTAGTCATTGAGTGGTGGTACCTTAATCATGTTTGTATATTCCTCCATCAGTGTTATTTTGTTGTTTTCTTGTTCACTTTGCTGTTCTGTTAAACTGCCTATGTTGCAATCCATGAATTTTACCTTTTTCTTTTGATTCTCCCTTCATGGCAGGGCAAGGGGGGCAAAAAAGCTTCTGTGTGGTTCTTTGTTGCCATCTGAGGCTAAACTACAATATTCCTGAAGTGTATTCAATAGACACTGGATAAACACAGAAAGTTGTCTTTCTTTGATGTTTGTATAAAGAACAACTTCTGTCTCACTAATGAGAACTCCCAGTACTAGAAGGCCTCCAGTGGCTTGGCGCAAATTTGCATACCTACAGCAGGTGCAGAACAAACGTTATTCATTTCCCATTCCCTAGCCATTTCTGAACTACTTCACACTAGTCTTTATTTACTTCATTAGTTGTGCTTCCAAACTTTTATTTAGAACATTACTGGTTTATTTGAGCTATTTAAAAGTATTTTGATGGCTCATCCATATAAAGATGCCTCAGGGACGAGTTAGTTATTCAAAAGTCTATGTATAGATAAAAAGATGAGAATTTTCATTTTTTTATACTATTTTTTTATAGTCTTTAATCAATTAAGTCAAAAGATAGGTGGGAGATGGAAAAGAGAAAGAAAATTACACTTAGCCTATTTACACTGCACTGAAGCAGATGCTGAACTTAGAAGACCAGATTCTACCTTAAATTAAAATTATTCTATCTTTACATTCAATTATTAAATTTATCTCTATTAATGCTAGCAAAGTTATTCTAGATTTTTGTAAAATCCACTGTTTCTGTCTTTTAGTTTTTTTTGGCAAACTTGAAAAGCTTAGGATTTCCAGAGGGGGTTATTTCCATAGTGTCTCTGTTCTTTGATTTATCTTGATTAAGGTAAGATATGGGCAAATTAACCTCCCTAAGGCAAAGGCAAGTTTGTTGTTTTATATCATTCACACAGCTCTGCAGTGTGTTTTTGTTTTTTACCATTACTTGTGTTTGTATGTATGCATGTTATAAAGAAGAGAAATTAAAGTTACCACAGAAGCCCATAAAATATACAGAGATTTTTTTTCATATCTTGTCAATAAACTTGTCACAGAACTGTTACAGGCTTGGGTATGAGTGTTTGGCCATCAAGCATGAAGTTCCAAGCAGCTATGTTTGCTTTGACATGCATTTGAGATAAAAGATCTGCTGCAGTAAAGGATAGGTAGAAGCTAATAGAACTTCATCAAGCAAAGGGTTGTACTCCTGTCTCCTTATTCTGTCTGTCTATTTGAAGGATTCTTTTTGGGGGAGGAGGATTTAGCTATGACAGGTAAAGTTGTGATTTAAAATGATGATGTATTTTATTGTAAGAATATAACAAAATCAAACATGACCTCTAACCTCAAGTCTGATGTTGTAAGAAATATGTTTGCTACTGTCAGCAATTTGACTAACGGCTTGATGTAAAGGTGTTAAGTCCAATTCATCCATCTAACTTTACGCATTTTCACCTTCCCAATAATGGTCAAGCTTATATATACGAAATAGCCTATTTCCTTATGAAAATAAATATACTTGAATCTTATCAATTTTGACTATTAGCACATTAGAAATATATGACTTAGATCATCACTGTGATGCCACAGTTACTACCTTCCTAGGTAAAAATTATGCAAGAAGGTCTGTATTCCTGTCTCATTATCTGACTGAGTGTAGCTCATAGGTCTGTGTACATCTGAATAGAAATGCAGATAATTGCAATCTGAGTGTTTCAAGAAAGAAAAACAAGCTACGGCTGTTAGGGGCAGCAATAACTGCCTAGAACTAGTGAAGCTCCACAATCACGTGGAAATGCAATGAGCCCCCCTGAAAGTACAAGGGCAAAACCAGAACCTTCCCGCTAATTATTCTACAAAGTTCAAAACTATCCCCATCCTCATTTAGAATTATTTTTTCAGAAAGATAATATTGGAAGATGCATTTAAGATCCCTTCCTAAGCATCTGTTTTCTTTCTTTACCCCACCCCCTGTCTGTCATTCCCCTTGCCCCGAAACATATGATCACTTAAAACTAGCCCTTTCCCAAGCACAATCTTCATTCAAGTGCCCTGGGGAAATTTCTGATTCCTCCGACCTGGAGGTAGCTAATCAACAGATTAGCTCTATATGCAACTGTCACTGGCTTCTAAACCAGAGCAAAAGTATTAGCTCTGTTCTTACTGGTTCTTAGACAGAGGCTTTTGATCACTGTGTCACACTTTGTCATCTCCATTTTGCAGTATAATTAGGGTGAAGGGTACAGAATTTCTTTCTATATGTATCTCTATCTCATCTCTCTAAAGAATGACCAGAATGACCGTGACTGGCTGAAAAAAGAAGAAAAATATTGGCAACGCCAAATTTGCCATCAAGGTGGAGAGATGTAAAACTCATTATCGTGAATGCTAGAGAACACAGAGAGGAAAAAAAGAGTGGGCAAATAAGTTCCTTTGCAAATATTCCTAGTTTTCATTTACTAGGTTATGTTATTCCTGAGAAGTTTCATATAAATAACTTATTTGTCTTGTATAGAAAAAAAGGCATTAATTATATTAATATAATAGGTATTTCTGATTACAAAGTGGCACAGAACTCTGCTTTGAATAATATTTTATAAATAGAACTATTATGACTTCCATGTGTAAGGAATGCATGTCTTGATACCTGTCATTTTCAAGATGGGAAAACTGAGGCACAAAGAGATTATTCTCTATGTTTACAGAAGTGCAACTTGCAATGGCTGTATGGCTGAGTTAAAACACCTTTTGCTCTTAAAATCCCTAAAGCCTCTTCCCAAATATCATAAGGTCAGGTACATACTGATTAGTCACGTATTTTGTATACTAGGATACTTGCTAGAAAAATAAAAACATTTATTCTGACACTGTGCAAATGGATGAGGATTGAAAAATCTTATAAAGAGTATGCTTAGTTACCCATGAAAATGAGACATCTCTTACAGAGCTCATTTTCAGTACTAGGCTTTGTCCACTGTACAAAACCATTTGCATCTCAGTTGTTACCTGAACAAATACTAAGGAAAAATATTTTCAGAAAAAATCTTAGGGCTAATTAAAATACGTAGAATCTTAAAATTGCTTTTCAGTTATACTTTCTCAAGATATTGTCATAAAAGATCTAAAGTAGGATGTTCCTGTAAACTTTAGCATATATATGATATTTTCACATTTCATCTTCTGCTGCTAGAATGTAAGCTTTATAAATGTTTAACGAAAGATCGATCAAGTCTGTTTCCAGTGTGACAGCAATCCTGTTAGCAGATCACAGTTATCACAGCCGAACTGAACAGTCTAAAACTGCCGTGCTAGTAAAAGCAGAGCAGTGGAAGAACTGTACTTCTCACATGGGTTTTGCTGATGCTTATCCATACTCTTTCTTTTGTTCTCCTCTGGCAGCACATTTCAATTATGTCAACGTCCAAACTGGAAAAGATCTTTTGTCACCCTATCTCCAGCTGTCAGGGTAGCTATCATCTCTGAGTTACAGGCACATTTAAATTACTGAATGTGGGACTGAAAAGGTAGGATATCACCACTACATCTGTAGTTTATTAAAGATCCATAGCTGCTCTGCAAAGAATTCTAGAAATAGTTCCCTAATAAATAATTATCTTCCAGCTTGCAACAGTTTTCTTTCTGTTTTCCTTCCCACTGAGGAAATCAGCATCTAAAGAATCACTCGTTCTCAGAGCATTCACCTGAAATAATCTTTATATATTTTAATAATTATTTAAATTTTGTGGATTTTTTTTATGATTCTACCATTACTAATCAAGATGGCACTGTAGTTTGTAGCAGTGATGTATAACAAATTAGTACTTTTCATGGTCATGCTTCAGACAATTACTGAAAAATGTTCTAGAAGAATTCAATAACATAACTCAAGTAAGAGATAAAGGAGAAAAACACTTCATGCAAATCAAGATTTCTGTCATGATTCCTCAAATCCCTCAGGAAAAACTACTTTATAAAGGCAAGGCCATGTGTGAAGGGCAACAAGTATACCTGCTGTATACCTCTTTCTGTGACTTCAAGGAAGATACAATTTCATGGTTTCAGAGATGAGTGGCAATTTTTCTTTCTGACTATTGCTATTTACAGGAATACACTCCTCTTCCCAGATGTGATATAAAATGATAACTCTGTTATCTAAAAGTAGGCCTAGAATTATAATAATAAAATCAAATATACACATATATGTTTTTTTTTTTCTTATTTTTAACCCCATGAAGATAAAAGTTACATTGCATTACTTTTAATTATATGACATGTGTGTAATTATAATGACATGCTACTGTTGTCTCTGGGCAAAATGTAACAGGTTTGGAAAAATATTAATCTCAAAAAATTTGATTAAAAATAATCCCAAAATATTTTTAATATCACTAAAACAAACCTTTTTATGTATGTATAGAAAATCTATTTAAATACTGAGACAGCTAGTAAAAACTGCTTATTTGACATTTTCAGTGAAAACAATGTTCTTGATTGCATACCTGCATAGCTCTAGACTACAGCTCCATTATGACACTCCAAAAAACTGCTCCCTGCATACTCCAACCTCCATTATTTATTAATTCTTTAAGAAACATAAGAATTAGAATTAGTACTTTAAAAATATATTTTATTTCATATTCTCATTTCAACTTGTAGCAAATCCTTACCCTGCATAAAATGTAATTAAACCACATTATTTTGCTGACAGTTCCTTGTTTTTCTTCAGTGATGTTTCTAAATTATTTTTAGAAAACATTGTGTAGACATGGCACAATAACTGCTACTATTATTAATTTGGAATTGCTAATAAACGAAGAGTTTCCTATGCTAGACTATGTACAGACACTGAAGGTGCCCACAAAATTCTTGCAATGCTGGCAAGTCAGAAATAAGACATAGTAGATGGATGTCAGCAGAATGGGAATCTAGTAGCATTAGTTACCATAATAGTTTTACTCAGATTTTTTTTTTCTTTGCCTCACATGAAGTTTGTATTCCCTATTTGAGCAACTGTATGCCTTCTGTTTCTGAATAACCCTTCATATTGGATGTCTGCTGCCATATCCTCCAGAGGTTTGTATTCTCTTCAAAAAACAAAATTTCAAACATTTCCTAATAAGGAGTTTCATTTACTTTTTTGTCTCCATGTTGTTTTAAAAAGCATTATATGAGATTTATTACTTTTAGTCTTTATTTGGGGACACTTCTCATTGAGATCTTAGCAGAACTCTGGACAGGCATAACTATTTTGTTGCCATACATAAAATATTTTTGTTTTATGTAAGAATTTACCATGTTTACAGTGAAATTCCAAGCAGATTTAGGTGTGGGTTTTTTTCTTTTTTAAATGTATTATATTTTACTATATTTCTACTTCTTAGTTTTTTATTTTGCATGTATTTTCTTTTTTTTTAAAGCATAGTATATTGCTTTTTATCGCATTGCATCCTTTCAGTTTTCAACCACTTCTGCAGTTTCTACATATCTTCAAAAGTGCTTGCCATAGTCGTCAGCATAGTATTGTCTGCATACTTTATGAATATACTTTCTCTCATCCTACTCAATAATAAAAATTTTAAAATGGACCAGGTTCAAGATATTTTCTGTAGAATTCCACCTATAAAAGTCTTCTAACTTGATAATGTACCACTAAAAACATACCTTTTGAAAGGAATTTAGTGCCAACTCCTACATTTAGGCAAGTAACTAATCACTCTTATTGAGGAAAGATATACAAAAACTTTATAATTTACTGGGACTGTAGATGGATACTAATAGATCAAATTGCAGCATGAAAGTGTCTTAGCTGATGCATAGCACATCAAAGTTTTTGCACTTCATGATGATTACTGGGGCTACAGAGTTTCTGTGGAAAGGGAGAAGATTGTGGAAGCCTGCAGTTAGATCTTTTATTTCTGTTGCAAAAGTGCCACTTGCATGCACAGAATGCTGCAAAAATTCTACTTCATAACCAAAATTCACGTTTCCTAAATTTTATAAATTCTTCTTACAGAAGCCAAAGTGTACTAAACAGTTGACCAGAAAGAGAAGAAGCTGGTTACAAATTACTTTGCATATGACATGGATGTAAAGATGCATAATTTCCTTCAGTTTCAGTGGACAGTCAGGTGGATGGAGACCTGGCTGAGTGGAAGAATGCAGAGAGTTGTGATCAGCAGCACAGAGTCCAGTTGGCTCTGCGTGTAACTAGCTGTTTTCCCCAGGGTTCAGTACTGGGTCCAATTTCATTCAATATATTCATCAATGACCTGGATGAGGAAACAGATTGTACCCTCAGCACATTTGGTGATGACACAACACTTCTGGTGGCTGACACACAGGAAAACTGTGCTGCCATCCAGTGAGACCTGGGCAGGCTGGAGAGTTTGGCAGTGAGGAGCCTGATGAAGTTCAATGAGGGCAAGTAGGGTCCTGGAGAGGAATAACCTCATGTACCAGTACAGGTTGGGGAATGACCTCCTGGAGAGAAGCTCTGAGTGAAAGCACCTCAGAGTCCTGGTGGACAACAGGATGACTGTGAGTCAGCAATTTTCCCTTGTGGCCAAGAAGGCTAATGGCATCTTGGGTTGCATGAAGGAAAATGTGGCTGGCAAGTCGAGGGAGGCTATTTTCCCCCTCTACTCTGCCCTGGTGAGGCCCCATCTGGAGTAATGTGTCCAGTTCTGGGCTCCCTGGTTCAAGGAAAGGTAATTACTGGAGAGAGTCCAGTGAAGAGCTACAAAATGGTTAAGGTTGGATCATCTCTTTTAGGAGAAAAGACTGAGAGAGCTTGGTCTATTTAGCCTGGAGAAGACTGAGGGGAGATCTTATCAGTGTTTATAAATATCTAAAGGGCAAGTGTCAAGAAGATGAGTCCAGGTTCTTTTCAGTGGTGCTCAGCAACAGGAAAAGAGACAATGGGCACAAACTGGAACACAGGAAATTTCATCTGAATATTAAGAAAAACTTCTTTGAGGGTGGCAGAACAGTGGAACAGGCTGCCCAGAGTGGCTATGGAGTCTCCTTCTCCAGAGATATTTAAATTCCACCTGGGCATGATCCTGTGCCTTCAGCAGTCTAGGTGACTCTGCTTTAGAAGGGGGCTTGGATTAGATGATTTCTACAGGTCCCTTCCAACCCCTACCTTTCTGTGATTACAAAGAAAATGAAAAAGGCTTGGGCTGCTGCAACTCTTTATTTCTGTTTCAAGGAAAAAATGGAGAGGAAATTAAATCACCTGCAGTCCTAATTAGCATTTAAATAGTCTCCATTTGGGAGTGAATTTTGTGATCTTATTTAGGTTAAAAAGGTGAAGAAAGTATTTGTTCCTGCATGGGCAGCTGCTGCTGAGTCAAGTTTCCCCTGAAAGGATGCAAGGATTCATGACTTTCTCAGAGTTATCGGATACAAGAGTGTTTCCTAGTTCTTCATATCAAGGGAATATTTTGGTGTCATCCACATTCAGACCAGGACATCCATGCATTCTCCCTGTGCTTTAATTTTCTTGGAAAAAAAAGTCCCATGAGTGCAGGCTGGAATTCTTGATAATTCCTGTGTCAGTGTGTACTTCCCTGCAGCTCAGTTATAGCCAACGAGATGACATCTCAGTGAGGAGCCTTAATGAAGACAAGATAATCTGCAAAGATGCAACAGTATATGTGCTCCACATAACACAGCTTTTTAACTTTCAGGAGTATATTTGAGGAAATCCAGTGCTCTTATGGGAAGCTATGCATTTCTTTTTGAAACCTGCTTTTCTAGTTTTTCTACCTTGGTTTCAGTGTAGTGAAACCACTTTTGCTAGAAACCACCCCTGGATGTGAATGTCTGTGACCCCTGCAGGAGAGAAAGTTATTCACCACTCTTAAGCGATCCTGTGGTCAGGGGGATTAAATCAGTCACACAGAACTGTCAGGTTTAAGATGAGCAAAAAGAAGGAGTAATGAAGAGGAGTATTCTATTCTATCTGTCTGAACTTTTGTTTTAATCTCATGACACAGTGCATGAACTCATGCCAGAAAATCAGGGAAGTATCTGCCTCTCTTTCTTCCTGCCTGGTAGAGAAATAATCAATGTGTAGGGGAGTTAGGGAGGCTGTGTTTTTGTAGCTTTGGTTGTTACAACTTACAAGAAAATTAAGTCGAGATGTCTCATGGAAAGGAGGTTTCTGTGCTGTTCAGTTATTTGCTCATTTTTTTTTTCTCCTAGATTGTTGTAATTTTTGGCACATTTTCAGCTGGTTCCATGCTCACAGGTGAAGTAAATTATTCCACATATATGGTACAGTAACTCACTCCAACCTTGTCCAAGACACTACTGTCTGCACCACAGTAGAGATGTGAGAAGAGAAGAACTCAGAGAAGAGAACTCAGAGAAGATGAACATGTCTATAGATGTTGATGATTGTTTCACACTAATGCAGCAATATGTGCTACAGAACAACCTCGTACCAAGCCAATTCAATGCACAAGCAACATAAAACATTTAGCTTAGTCAAAGATTTTTGAGCAGCCTGTCTTTTTTTCCACTGCTTACGTGTTCTGAGACAGGAAGTACATGCCTAGTGTTATCCATTTGCTGCACAATTTTCAGTGAGAGTATTTATGAATGTTCTGATTAGCTTCTGTCTGTAATACAATTGTGAGATATATGGACTTACCTTAGGAACTGGTGTTGGAGTTCCCTTTACACTGGCTACTGGACAACCATCAGATGGCATGAATGCTTTGCTGCCACATTTTACTGTACTCAAGCTGACAATTGAGAGGGACAAAATTCTGTAACTCCTTATAGGCTCTTACTTGAAAAGGTTTAGTAGTAACAGACTACTGTTTTCACAACTACAACATAGATTGCTTCATTTATCCTCACACCTCTCTGATTTTGTGTAACATATTCATATTATATATAAAATACTGGACTATGTTTAACATGTAGTCTTGATTTATGAGAAACAGTGCACACACTGTAAAGGTTCACTGGTGTTTCTTCGTGGCAGCATTGCAAAGCTGGCATGTTCTACAATAGAATGGAAATCATTTTGGCCAAGATATTAATAGGGTTAAGTTTAACAGAATCCTGTAATTGCCCAGCATTATTCCTTACATGAAGAAGCTGGACAAAAATGTCTGCTGGGCATATGGCCTGGAAAGCCAGGTAATCTTGTCTCTATTTCTCAGTCTGTACAACCATCTTGCATTCTGTTTCTTCCTAAGCAACATTTCTAGGAAAATACTGTAACTTTCCTGTAGGCCCTCATTAGCTTAAGCTTGGTGCACAATAGTCAGAACAATGAGGTCCTAAGCACAATTATTATACTATGCCTAATAATCTGAAATTACTGGCTAATCAACATCTAATTGAAATATAGCTAGAAGATAAATAATCATCTTTTTGATAATGTTAATTCAATAATTACATGTCTTCTTTATTGCAACTGGCCTACATAGCTTACACTGGCTCCCAAATATATTAAAACTCCTGTTTCAGGAATAAAATGGAAGAGAAAGGAAAGTTTCTGCTCTGGCAAGCTAACCAGACATGAATCAGCAGTACAGCTGCCCTTGCATAGCACTTCACTCAGACTACCAAACCACCATTTCTGATGATGATGATTTCTAAAGCTTAGTGATGACATTGTTAACACAGATACTGATAATACAGAACAGGCTTTTGCTCAGCTGTAAAAGCAGATTAACCCTAAGCATACCTAAATGTTTGTGAGGATATGCCAAACATTGCTTCTCTTGGTTGGTTGTAAAATATGTCCCACTTCTGCAGTTCTTGTTTCAGCCTCTGCTGGGTGCATGAAGTCTCACTCCTTCCCAATTTGTCAGTATTCATGGTATTATAAATAAAATTTCAGTGTATCTGATATAACTATATGACATTATAAATATTATCTTATTTCCCACTGGTGTTTATAACCCATTTGAAATTTTCCACAGTCACTTTTACATTTCTCTCTCAGACCTATTCTACAAAGGTGCTGGAAGGAATAATGAAATGTATGCAGATGCACAGAAATTTTATTATAATGCATTCTCAATACATATATTTTGCAGTAGTAAAAGTCAAAACAAAAAAAAGCTCATTTTTGGACTCTGTAGGGGGATTAAGTATTTTATTCAGCATTTTTAAATGTAACTTGAGCTTCAGAATAGATCTAGCTGCATACAAAGTTTTCAACACACTTATAAGGTGTATTACAAGCTGACCTACCCAGTTCTGCAAGTCCTGGAGTCCTGAAAGTTTTGTTTCCAGTTTGTTTCCCCATCTTGCATAAAGTCTACATCGATGTCATTCACGAAGGACTGAAAGTAAAATTAAATAAAACGACTATATAGGCTTTATTCTTTCAGAAAATAGCATTAAAAAGTTTGACTGTTTCTGTGGCAGAAATTAGTAACCCAACTCACATTGAAGACTTATATTTAGCTAAGAGCGTTAGAAAGTTCTGTGTTTGTAATCTGGAATTATGCTGACAAGTTTATTGGCCTGTTCAGCTCACTGTTGTAATTCTACTGGTTCTTTAGAGTTACTTGCAGTTTACACCACTGGAAAAAAAAAGAATAAAACCAGGTCCATTTTTAATAAACCAAAACTCCGAATTTATTTTTGAATTAAAGCAAATAATTGTAATTGTGTTTTTTACCACTCTATTGGAGTAGAAAATAAAACTGAAACATTTTCATATGTTGAATAAGAATCTCTGGCCTTATTTTTTGTTTGCAAGTAGCAAACAAATGAGCATTTCCTGCTTCCAGTGAAATAACATTTATATCAGAGGATAGCATTTAGATACAAAGGACATCAGCAGCACATTCTCCCAAGAGCTAAACAATAAATAAACAAATATTACACCAAAGTATTTTCCAAAAATATTTTGGTTTATATTCTACTGCTTTAACAGTTTTTATTTTTACAAACAGCAATAGTGTAGTTGTTATATTTCACAATATCAAAACAGTGTTTGGGCCTATGTCTGTGAGATTTACACTCATGTAAAGCCAAGCTCATCTCAGAGTGTTGGTAGAAACAACTGCCTTCGCAAATTCAAATGCAGGTTAAGTAACTGTCATCTATCAGCACTGTAAATAGTACTTCTGGCATGCATTCTGCAAGAGTGGCATAGAAGTAAAAGGGAGACAAAAATCCTTTTATTTGGAAGGATAAACTTGTAAATCATATAGCAAATGAGCCAAGTAATCAACACTATAGAAGATTATTTAAGTTAATACAACATTCTTACTGGAAAAGGAACAATTCTATGTAGACATTATGTATGGCTTGGTAGATAAGGTTTTGGATTGTATTTGGACATATCTGAGAATATATTGAGAATATATATTTTGTTTAAAGTCAGTCTTTTAAGGTACCACTTCCAGGCAATCAGGTACAACATAAGTCTTTGGTTTGAATAGACAGGATTTTCTTGTCTCCATGACACTGAACCTGAGCCATTATTAAACATCAATAACATGTTAGAAACAAATAAACAAACAGTTTTCAAAGAGCACTCATTTTCTGCCATACTAGCCAGGTCATAAAGCATTTTGGTCTGCTCTAAGTAGGGGACAGAAGGAGGTCATGCCTGCTTACAGTACTCTGTATCCTTAGGCTTACTATGCTTCAATTTTCCAGTAAGAAATAGCATGAATAAGAAGCACTACTTTTACATTTTAAATTATTTATCACAGTTTGGTTTTGTCTATATACCTCTCTATATGCCAACTACAACAGACCAGTTTTGTAGTTCTGAAACAGAAATTATAAAAATAGTGATAAAAGACATTTTGAGCATGCAACTTTGCAACTACGACCTTGAGCACATAATGGCAAAGAATTTTAGCAGTTTTTGTTTCCCCTGTGAATCATCTGGGAGTATCCACTAACACTGAATCAATGAGTCCTCTGTTAGGTTTTATTTTCTTCAACACACCTTTATACTGATTAAGGTTTCAAAAACTATATTTTCTTGTGTTGATTCGTGCACTAAAACACTTGATGGATTAAACTTTCTTCCTTATCTCAACAAGAAGTATAGTTCCCTTCTTTTCATTTTAGTCAGCACAAAAAAGACAAGAATATAATTTTCTTGTTGATTTTGAAGCAGTAGCAGCTTACTTGGGAGTAAGCTGGAAAGTCCAGGGTCCTGTTCGTGATTGGTGGTCTGTAATCATTCTTGTACAGTCCTCTATCAGTATTAGTGTTTTCTTCTTTCCTTTGCTATTCTGTAAAACTGCCTTTGTGTCAGCCCACAAGTTTTGCCTTTTTCTTTTGATTCTCCGAACCACCACCATCCCACAGGTGTGAGGTGTGTGACAGAGCAGCCACATGCTTCCTTTTTCCTGGCTGAGGCTAAACCATGACATCAAGTCAGAGGAATTTTTTGAATTTTATTAGGCTTCTGCAAGTCTGAGCAAACGCACCATTTTATAAAACATTGTTTAGATAACAAATGATTCCTTTGGGAGATGCAAACATACAAAAAAAGGATGTATTGATTTTATCAAAACTGTAGGACGTCTGGATTAGTCTGAGTACTGAGGGTATGAAGTGTTAGAAACTCTCTTGATACTTTCAAGGGGAGAACAAAGAGTCTTCTTATCCCTCTTGGACATGTGACAAACCATGAAATCAGTGCATCTTGCAGGGAAGAATGACTATATAAATCAGTGATAATGAATAGTGACCTAGACATTAGTTAGATGGACAACTACTTGTAACTTTAAAAATGCCACTATCTTACCTAGCAGGCTATAAATTGATATCATCATTAACAAAGGAAAGAATACCTCCTGGCTAGAGCACATCTAAATAATTAAAACTCAGACATATAAAAAAGCCACAAAATCTACGTTCTGCTTACTCAGACTGAAGTAACACCTCAGAAGTATCCCAATCATTCTCTATTTCAGATGTAGTGGAGGCAAGGATAGGCTTTATTAGGAATTTTCCCTTTCCTCTCTGGTGTCTGTGACTAATTATTCTTATATGTATAACTAATTAATTATTTGTTTGGAATTTAATCCTTGTCTTAAAAGCCTTTGCAAACTGGCATAATTTTACAAGTTAGGTCATCAGTTACTCACTATTAGACAGACTGTTCATACAAACTGTCCTGGTTTGATGTAAAATGAACCAATTTTCTGTTTTAAAATTTTACTTTCTTAGCTGGGCCTCTTCTAACTAACTAAACTCTGAAATTAACAGCACATTGTTCAGAAAAACAGTTCACTCATCAGTGAGACCCTTGCTGATACTTATTGCTATAACAGCCTAACAGCCAAGGTCAGGTAATTTTGTTATTTGCCCTGTTGGAGGGTCAGAAGCAGAAAAGTGTAAAGGGGTCCCACCTGCAAGGAGGAGCAGACAGGACAGGCGACCCAAAACTGACCAACTGAGGTATTCTATCCCATCCCACCCACATCATGCTCAGTATAAAAGCTGAAGGATCAAAGGGTCAATTCTCTTTCTTCGATGGCTGACTTCCAAGGAGGACCCTGCCTGTTTGTCTGCCTTTGATCCTGACCAGAGCGTTCCTGACGCCAGATCTGGAATCCAGCTTCTGTCGACNGTTTTCATTAAAGTAGTTTTGGTTTTTTTTTTTTCTAATCTCTTGAATGTCTTTAATTTCTTCCTCTCCTGTCTTTTTCTTAAAGGGGGGAGGGGGTGGACATCATCTGTCTTTTCTGATTAGTCAGAACCACAACAGAAATGTGTTTCAGTTCAGAAGTGTTTGCATTCTGTCTGTTCTTGCTGTTTATCTTTGTGTAATTTGCTCATGCACTTTTGGCTGATAAACCATGTTAATTCTGAAGTCTGAAATCTTTGCTCAAGTTTCCTGCTGGAGAAGCTGCTAGTCACTTCTTGCTTATCCACATCTAGCTATGACTGCTCCTTCAGTTAGGCAGCTTACTTTCAGTGTCCCATGTGCCTCTTTTATCTTTATAGATGAAGCTGATTCTTGTCTCTCCCAGAGTGTTTAGATCTTCATCTCTGTATTCCAAAACATTTAATTTAAGAGAGACTTTGGGAAAATAGAATTACTTGTTTGTGAATTCTTTGAAAGTTTTAGCTCAGTCTGTGGCAGAGTTATAAATTTGTCATATTTTTTTTTTGGTTTCTTTTTCTCTAAAAAAAAACCAGGTTCCATATTCTATTCCCTCATTTTCCTCAGCAGTGAATTTCAAAGGATGATTACTTGCTGCACTAATAATTGTTTCCATTTATATGCTCTGAATAGAAATAAAAAAAAAGCTAAACTACTGAAAGTATTAGCCTACTTCCTCTCTCTGAAATAGCATAAGATACAGAAAAACAATCTTTCCATACAAAAACTGTAGTAGGAACTCAATTTTAATTAACCAAACAGATTTATCATGGTGCTAGAATAAATCAGTCCCTGCATTCAGTAAATAAAGGACTTGCAACAAACTTCTCAGTGGTGCCGGGTGACAGGACAAGGGACAATGGACACAAGCTGGAACACAGGAATTTCTGTCTCACCATGAGGAAAAACTACTTTATTTTGAGGGTGGCAGAGCCCTGAAACAGGCTGCCCAGAGAGGTTGTGGAGTATCCTGCTCTGAAAATATTCAAAACCCACCTGGATGTGTTTCTGTCCAGCCTGTTTTAGGTGAACCTGCTTTGGGAGGGGGGTTAGACTAGATGATCTCCCAAGGTCCCTTCGAACCCCTACAATTCTGTGATTCTGTGATAGAACAGGAGAAAATTCTTATTCAACTTGAAAATACCTGAAAATATGGAATTTGATGTGGATGAGGCTATCTTTTCTAGTTTTACTCTTCCAAGAAATCATTTCCCACTTTTGGAGAAGAGCTGCAAGGCGTACCCCCTGAAACCACAGATCACAAAGAAAGATAAATGGCCAGAATAAACTGTGCTCAAAGTTAAGAGGAGATTCAGAAAAAAAATGTAATAGTTACATAGAACGTATCTAATGTTTAGAAAACTTTTAATCTGCCTGACATGCTTTAAAAGCTCCAAAAATTGGAAACAGAAGATAGCAATGGTCAAAGTGAAAATAAAATGTATTTTCTGTAGTTAAATACTACAACAGACTGTTAAGAAACTCTGAGAAATCTTCAGCATCAACCTTTAAGTCAGGGTGAGATGTTTTTCTGGGAGACAGTTTCTTCTTCTGTCATGTACTTGCTGCCATAGGCAGCGACAGCAATTTGGTGATATTCCTTTGACTACATTAAAACAGGGAGCATATAGAGTGGTTATGGTGGTCTTTTCTGTCCTTCAAAACTCTGAAAAAAAAAATTGAACCAGCTTCTGTAAGAATTGCCATTTTTCTGTTATTCTTGTGTTTGAACCTCAGCTTTGATATGGACAATTAATCAAATCACAAGTTTAAAAGAAAATATTTCATCATGGCATAAATTTAGTATAAATTATAAAGCTTGGGGTTTTTTTCTTGCTCTCAAAGCAATTCTGTCTTGATGGTACAATTGGCCTGTATTTTCTGATGTATTCAAATGAAAAAATGCACTCAACTATGCCCAGAAAGCACAGAACTTAAATAAAACCCAGTGTTACATAATTATTTTTTCTTTCACTTAAAAAGTACATTTACAGTGCTGGGTAATTCACTTTTAATGCCTGCATCAATGTGGTCAATACGGTCAATGAGTATTTTTCCATTTTAGACACAAAATATATTTGTGTGTATTTTTTCTCATCTCTTTCTATAAATATGCAATAGTTCCATAAAGACTAAAAGAAGAGGTTAGTAGTTTTATAGCTTCTTAAATGAAAAGTAAATTTGTGAGAGAAAACTCTAAAAACTAACTAAATTGAAAAAAACCCATACCTATCAAACAGCAATTTCCAAATACTAATTTAGGCACACTGGTGATGTGCAAAGTCTCTAAGAAACTGGGAATTTCTATAGTCTTGTGCACTTGACTGGTAAATTCCATTAAATTTCAATTATGTTACTATACCTACTTCTATTATAATTCCTCCACTTTGTTTTTAATAAAAAATGACACCTGCAAGAATGTGTCTGAGAGGAAAGGCAGTTCCTAGAAAATACATCTAACGGTCACCTATCATGTGTGTAAATCTAAACTATACTGAGGATAAGGCTATTTGGATCTTCAAGAGAAATAGGAGGATGCTGGAAAATAGGAGAGTTATACACAAATGTGGTTATCTGGGCTTTACTAAGACTTGTGGTCTTAAAAGTACTAAAAAAATATTAGTGCTTATTCTGACTTACATAGTTTATCCTAACCATGTTATTTTCTTGCTGTGTCCTTGATTTATGCCTTCTGTTTTAATTTTGTAAATGAATGTTGTACTATATTTAGCTGAGACCTTCGGTAAGATCTTTCAAGTTCTCTAATCTATTTACTTTCCTACTGTCTTATCTAAATGAAATCTTAAATGACATAGCTGTAAGAATGACTTGACAAAGTGGTAGCTAAACCACAGTCCATAGGTTGCCTTGCACTTAATTTTCACAGTACTCTAGCCAAAGCAGCTATTGATGTCCTTTGAAAAAGCAAAATTACTGCAGATGCTATGTATCTTGGCTAGATTTTGAGGATAATGAGTTCTTCCACTAATAACTGTATCTGCTGTCTTATTCGGTAATAAAAGATGTGCTTATTTGCCATGTAATTGACTTGTTTGTTTTCTCTGCTGTCTTCAGTTTACTTTGGAGAGGGGAAAGGGACAAGTCTTTCTATTAATTAAATCTTCAATCCTCAAACCAGGACACCTACAACTGAAAAGTCATGTTTCTAGGAATTACACCTACTATCTGCATATTTCCTCAAAATACAGGCAAAAGTAGAGATAACTAGAAATGTCATAGTAAGGTTAGATAGTGTCTGACAGTGTTTCTCTAAATGATTCAAATTAGCCAGCTATGTGCCTAAGTGACTTGTCATCAAAAAGGAAAGAATAAGGCCTGTTTCTTGAAATGTTTTTAAAATTTGCCTTGTGCTAATGAAAACACTTGTTGTATTTGGTCCAAATTTTGGAAGATTATTAATTTCTAGCAAATCTAGTTTTTCAAGGGCTGCATTCATATCAGGGGTTAAAGAGAAACATAGGAGCAACAGGATCCTAAATTGGTTTATTTTTTATTTATTTTTTATGAACAATGTTTTTATAATGGAGTACTGTCACTACTTCCAATAAATAACACTAATTTCCTGTTCTGTGCATGTAACACATGACAGAGCATCACTGTCAAGGCTAGTCACCCCAGCTAGTCAACAGAGCAGAATAATTTGTAAATGAAGAGCATTTGTCTGAATTACATATTTCTGAATGAGAATTGCTTTGTTTTGCAGAGAATTTGGCCGCTGGAAAGTGAACAACCTTGCTGTTGAAAGAAGAAATTTCCTTGGCTCCCCACTGCCACTTGCCCCTGAATTCTTTCGTAACATAAGACTACTTGGACGCCGCCCAACCCTTCAACAGATCACAGAAAACCTTATAAAGAAATATGGGACACATTTCCTACTATCAGCTACCTTGGGAGGTAGGGTTAATGCTTGAAAATATTGTGCGTGAGTTTGGCATGACTGAAATAAAAGTGTTGGTCACAACTGATTTCCTAATTTCTCTGTAAAACTGTGGTGGTCCCATCAAAGAGCAGTAGGGCTGAGCAACTCTCCCTGGGCTGGGCTTTAAAATCATGGGAGCAGGTTTTGTTTACAAGCCTCATGGCTCTTTCTCCTACTGATACTAAACTTTGCTTTATTAATTCTGTGCAAACAATTTAGGGAGAAAAAGAGAAGAAACCCAGTTTCTAAGGCATTTTTCCCAAGTTCCTCACATTTGTGCTCCTGGTCTTTTGGCGAAGTTTCTCAGCACCAAGAGATTGTTCAGGAGAGTGACATTTTTTTTCTGTAAGAGACCCTTATAACAATTTACATAATAACAGATTACACAAGTATCTGGGTCCATTACGGTACTGCAGAGATGAAGCAAGAAAACCAGTAACAATTATTTAAAAAAAAATCTTTTCAGCTAGGAGACATTTGAACTACTTTGACTCCTGGGGAGTCCTTATATTGTCACTACCCTTTTTAGCACTAGTCTTCAGTTAACCAGTGGGACTAAAAGTTTCAAAATGAGATGGTAAGTCTTTGTGGTGTAATTCCTATTAACTTAATGGAATCTGCATCTCTAAATCCCCGTAGACTAATTTGGAAAGGGTATCCTGACGTGTAATTGGGATCCAGTCACCAAACAGATTGAAGAAATCTAGTGAAGGGACTTAATGTTCAAGAGAGAGCTTAAATTGTTCTGAATGAAAGATAATTAGTGCCTGCAATTACCCATCTAGGCATTACAAAGTGAACTGACATTTTAGAAATGCAGTTTTATCCCTTGGTGGGTGATTATATTAAAGATAATTCTGGTGATTGAGTATCCTTCCAGCAGGACAGTCTTGTCAAAATCCTTTATTCACCTGAGGAATGATTCTCTTTAATACATTTCATAACTGAATTGTAACCATATATTAAGGAAATGGCAGACTTTCTATTCTATTCTCTTCTGGATGATATCTGAGATCTGTAACAACTCAAATGGCTCACAGTAGCTCCATTTTGGAAAAGACCATTCTAGAAACAAGGTGAATTTCTGTTTTAGTCTAGTTGTTTAAAATAATAAAGAACTAATTCCTATCATTATTTTGGGAACTAGTGCTTCTACAGCAAATCCATCATCTTTAGTTTTTAAGAACAAATTACATATGTTGACCAGCAATTTGTAATAAAGTTCTCAGGGCTTTTTTATACTTAGTATATTTCTTCTGTACAAAAAATGTACTTTTTATGAATCACCGTATGTTTTCTTGTGTACATAGACATGTGAACAGTAAACTCACTGCAGAGGAGAAAAAATGTGTTTCTTAAATTATAAAGCATAGTAATAAAAATTTGGCTAGATCATATATCTAGTGCAAGAGTTAATAATTATATTTTAGGATTATTAGCTCTTTGCTAATTATTAACTAATGTAACTTTCAGTGCTAACAGCAATATGACAAAATTGAATTTCAAGTTGAAATTGAACCTAATAACTTGGGCAAAACAAGCATAGCTCTCTTTAAAAGTACAAAGCACCTGTACCACACATCACAAAAGAGTTACAGACTTGACACCTTGTAGGAACTATGGACCTAATTAAAAACTAAAAATTAAGGATAGTACTTTTGAAGAGATTTGAAAACTGTAACTTAAATATTTTCCTCAAAGCTTCAGGATTTGCTGCAAGGAAATCGAGACAGGGTACCCTTTTCTCATCTGTCTTCAGACCATCTCAGAAAGGCCCTATAATACCAAATTATAAAATTACAAAAATTTTCCACTTGTAGAGGGGCAGTGTTGACTTCTGGTCTCTGTCAGTGCTTAATGAAGTCAAAGAGAGTTTTGGTATTAACTTTGATGGGTTTTGATTATAGGTCCCTAGCCTCAATTTTTAGACATGATTTCAGGCACACCTGCTGCCTTCCTTCATCATCATATGGGTGTTAAATACTTTGAAAAATTAATTCAATTAAAATAATTACAGGGAATTAGTAATTTCTAAGAATGCTTTCATGAAGTAGCCAATAACCCTATACTTTTCTGTATGCATTAGTTTTCATTTTGGGGCTAGACTGAATGGGGGTTCCCAGCGGTGCTTGTCCACACTTTATTAACATGTGATTAGATTTTTTCTTTCAGTAATGCATTTGTACTTTCCTTTTAATTACCAGTTGTTTTATTCTGAAAGTTTTTTCATGTATGTAGTTCCTTAAAAGCAGAAGACCAAACTGAGTGTGCGTAGTGCTTTTATTTAATGAATAGCCAATTATCTGTATTAATGAGCATAAAGGAACGCTTTGGCAGACGAGTGATCCTGTGGTAAGATTTGTGTGCTTCTGTGATCATTTGGCTTTCATGAATATCCCTTTTTGACCATCAAGGGAACTCTTGCACATAGTTGTTTTTGATGCATTCCGAAGTCTTTATTCACAAACACAGAAATACACTCCTCAAGGGCTTTTCGAAATGAGAATTTAGGGAAGTTCTATTTTTCTTGCTGCCACAAGACAATGTGGAAAAAGAACATTTCTCACTGTTTCTATTTCTTATGGAAGTTTTACCTTCTTGTGACATAAGTCAAATGTCCATACTGAGCAGCTTCAAGCTTCATTATAGGACCCTATGTAATCTGCTGTTTGCAGAGCAAACACTGCTCTGAGCAGTGGATTCCTGGGTGACCTCATGTGCCTATGCACAGGAGTAACTTCTGCATTGACTGTCTGCATTGTCAAATCTGCAGAGAAAGGAGAGCTGTGGCTGCTCATTTTTTTAAAGCCTTGTGCAAAAATGGGGATGTTGTGTCAGACTGGGCTGCCACTAGGAAGGGAGGAAGTTTTTTCTACTCCTCTTAGAGTAACAAATATCCTGTTCGTGTCAGCAGAATTGAACATTTACACAGCCCAGCCAACAACAATGACTGGAAAAGCTTTAGGGAAAAGGCAAGAAAGGGCTCACACAAGTGAGCTCCAGCCTTAAAGCTGAAAGATGTATCTACTGGACAAGTCCCTGAGTATCACAATTAATTAGAGTTGCTTTGAGCAGGCGATTGGACTGGATGACTGCCAAAAGTCCCTTCCAGCCTAATTTACTTTCTGACTCCATGAAATGTATTTCTAAATCCTTTATCAGCTTTCAGCTAGCAATTCCAAAAAGTAGATTCTCCTTTGAATGAGAGAAAATACGCAGTATTAATTTTTCTCCTTTTGTTCTGCATGTGTACTTTTCTCTTTTGCTTTCATATAGGGTGAGGCAATGAAAGTCCAACTTGTTGAATATACAAGAACATTACCTGCTGTACACTTTAATGGTTTACAAAAAGTAGTGTGCAGTAGTGAGCTTGAGAACTGGAATTTATTGTGAAGCCTAGGGCACTACTGTGCAGCAGGATGAAAATATCAGTGGGTCCCACTTCAAAAGGCAGGTCATTACCACACTTAGATGTAAAGGCTGCTCAGCAAACCAATAGATTTGGTGATGAGGAAATTACAAATAATTAACATACTGCAATGAAAAGATGGGCCCTTGTTCTAGGCATTTGGGTGACATGAGTCTGATTTAGGTGCTTTGCAAGATGAAGATAGTGGACTTCACAAGTGAGTCCTCCTTGCATCTGGACACATGGTAGCTGTTCCGAATAAAAATATTTGCAGGAGGTTGCCAAGGCTTCTTACAAAACTCGAACCCTTTTAGGAAATTGGCTAAATGGTAATATCAAATGTTTGATTTATTTTTGCTGTTATTGTCTGTCATAATTGCTCATAATTACCAGATCACTTATACATTCACCTCTGTGGGTCAGAAAATACCCCTTAGTAACACTGAAGGCTTTGGGAATCAGGTTGCACAGGGCTCTGAGAAATCTGATCTAATTGAAGAAGTCCCTGTCATTGCAGGGGGGAGTGGACTAAATGGTTTTTAAAGGTCCCTTCCAACCCAAACTATTATATGATTCTATGATTTACACTAACTGCTGTTATTGCCTTTTTTTTGGCGTAACACTTCTCTCAAGGTAAGATACAAACTATTGGCAAATAAAGGAGGGAATGTCCAGTCCTAAATGACTGATGTGACAAAGAAACTTGAAAATTTAGTATCAGATTTGAAAACACTTTGCTAGGTATGTAAATTATCCACCATCTAATAAATTTTTTAATATTCTGAATGCTAAGGGGAAAAAAATATGCAAAAATGCATTCTTTCTTTTCTCTCATTGAGTCTGTCTACTCAATGAAGACAAAATTCAAATCTTAAAACAGATGGTACGTATGGAACTACCATGAACGGTTATTCACTCAAACCACAGAAACAGGACAACATCTGTCCTAGCATTAATTTATATTTATTTGAACCTGTGAAGTTTCATCAGCATCTGCTTGTGTTTGGGAAAATGACTTCACAAAACCTTAATGGTACATTCTGTGACCCATACATGAATAGATTTTTCACTAGCTATTTTTTATAGCTATGGAATAGCAATCTTTTTTTCATTTTTTCTATAATGCATTACAGCTATTGTAGCTGAGGTATTCTGTTTAATCAGAATTTTCTGAGAAGTTTGTAAGCCAAAGACCATTATGCCTTTGTCAGGTACATATATGTGTATGAAGACAGAGCTCTAAAGAGGTAACTATGGAAGATGCTGACATATATCTGCCTTTGAGTGGTATCCTTTTATTACTATTTTCTCACTTTCTGACATGAATTGGTGGGAACTGCTTGGTTCACTGCTTTTTCTTACTGCTACCCAGTCTGCTGATGAAAATATGAAACATCAAAAATTATGAACCTATTATCATTACAAAGATGAGGATACAGGAAAAAAACCCTCAGTAATTGAGGCAGAAAACAGCACTGTTTAAATAATATGAATATGTATCATTATGTATAACTAAATATATTTACTCCTTGAATAGATGGCTATATTTAGTTACATTTGTTACAGAATTATGCCAATTCTACCATGTCAATGATGGTGATTTGCATTTTTTATTTAAATAACTCCTGAAGATATTCTTAAGATGCATACAAAATTAAATTCTAATTTCTGAATTAGAGAATCATAAAATAGTTTCATTTGAAAGGGACCTTAAAGATCCCTTTTTATTTTGAAACCTACCTGATTGTACCCAGTATTAGCCTAGTGCCTGTGAATACCAATAATGAACTAGGACCTGTTTGTTTGAGAAGCCATACAAACACAATGCAGAGATTTTCCAGGAGAAAGAGCTTCCTTCATGTTTAGAAGCAAAGACTTCATCACTCCGGCTGCATGCCTTCACTTAACATTGGGAGATGTAATCTGATGTGATCTGAGTCAGAATAAACATTCAAATTAATTTCAACTTAGTTTCAGAGCATGAAAAACAAAACATATCTGTTAGGGAGTGGGGACAGAGACTGCAGAGCTGGGGATGCTGGGTTATTCTGCTTGCCAAAATGCACCCACCAGCAACTGCTGTAGCAAGAAGGAGTAGGATAATAGGATGATGTGATAGCTGTGAGGGGGGTCAAAGGTTATTTTCCTAACATTTTCTAATCTAAACAAAAAAAATGCAACTCACAACACTGTCCTTTTTCAAGCTATTTTTTTTCAAATGGGAATTTTTATTCCAGTTTTGCTCTCCACCCCTAGAGAACAAATGTTTTTGATGGGAGAAAAGTAAACAAACTCTGCTTTGGAAATAAAACTTAACAGAATTCTGTTGAAACAGAAGCAGTCTCACCATCTCTACTAATAAATAATACAGATCAATCAAAAGACCAGAGCAAGGTGGGGTGGTGTACTCATTCATGAAACATTTGTGTTTCAACCTCTAATTTTTTTTCTATGATTTCCAGAAATTTCCTGCAACATCAAGAGTCTGTTGTCCTTTACCTTACAATTAATTTTAAGATATTTTCAGTGGGAAGCTGGTTGTGCCTGAAAATGACACTTTAGTCTAAATATATTAGCTAAGACTTCTGGAAAAGGGGAAACAATAGAGAGAAATATCCTAGTGAAATTTTGCACCTTATTTCCTGGCCTAAACCAGTAACTGATACAGCATTTACCCCGTGAGTTCTGATGTTGTTGCTCTGATATGACTGTGTCTTTATAGCACCACAAAGCTCAGCCCTCTGACCCAGACTTCAGCCTACTGCATTGCTGTTTATTTCAGAAGCATCTTTCATACTAGCTAGAGCCACAATGCAGGTTTTGAAAAGGCAAGTTTTATTGCATAGGTAGTAGTTGAACACCAATAGTGCTGGAACCTAGACTGAGTTTTAATGGCAAATTTCTCTCAAAGTACAGTCATTAGGATTTGCTATGCTTTCCCCGTTCTCTACTCATGGCAGTTATTTTGCATGTATCATGGTGATGGTGTGAATAAAGGCCCACCTGGCCAGAGGATCGACACAACCTTGCATCAGGGGACACACATCTGCACTAATGCAATGTGCTTGCACCTGCCCTGCCAAGAGGGCCTAGTCTTCTTTTCAGGAGGTTTTGGCAGCAGTTAAATAAAATGTGAACCTATGGCTGCTTATCACAGCAAAAAGATTTAGTAACTGGATGGGAAAATCCTGTTACTTAGAGAGGCAGCTTTAATTCCTTGTTCTTTGGAGTTCAGGCAACTAATTCCTGCCTTGATGATGACTGCATGCACACAAAAAATGACTCATGAAAAACTGTAGGAGCAGAAGTATAAATATAGTGCTGAAAACTGAGGTAGGCTCCAGCTGGAATAGACAGAAGTCCTGGGCAGCAGCTGTCCCTTCCAGGATAAAATGAACATATTGGACAATCCCAGCAAGTCTAATTAGATAACAGGCTCCTGGATACTGGCAGTTTTGCCTGTGTAAGGTCTGGAGGGCCTGATTGTCCTCTGAATTTGTGAGAGATTGGAAAACACTGTAAGGTACATTAAACACACTCATCGCTCCAAACACAAATGAATTTTGCGAGCTGAGGTAGCTGTGTGTCAAATTTGTCAACAGAAGTGGTCTCCCTCACTGAGGCATGCTTTCTTCATTTAGCATTGTTCACCACCAAGATTTTCTCCCATTAAAGATGATGTCAATTTTTTATCCTCTACAGCTATGTTTTTTGGTCTGTAAACCCATCCAAAGCTGGCATTCCATCCTCTGAATGGGCAAAATGCCACTGTAGCAGATGGGTGAGCAGTGAAAGTAGCACAAGTGGCAAGTCACACTTATCATAGTAGCTGCTCTTCCAGGAACAAGGAAACCCCATTCAGTGGAGTTGTTCAGCACCTAAAATGCAGGTATAATGATATTATTAATTAATTCTTGAGAGTAATGTTAGAGAATGCAAGTTATAATACACAGGCTCAGAAAGTGAGAAAAGTGTTGTTGTAGTTGCTTCAGACATAAGTTGCGCAGAAGAAACTACTAAGTCAATAAATCACTTTTCTAATTTATTTTCTGAAGTAAAGAGTTTTGCCTAAACACATTACTAAATGAATTAATTCTTGCTTAGCCTGAAACACAGGCAAAACATATCCACAAAGTAAACAATAAACACGGTAAATTCCTTAGAATTTAACAGTACCAGTAGGTCTGATGTAGAATGGTTCTTGAGAACTTGTTCAGTCAAACAAATGAAATTTTGTTTTCATTTTGTTTTCAATAGTCCTGCAGGAATTAATATTTCCAAACTCAAGAGTATTTCTCCGTGCCTTTTTAAAGAAAATGTAATTGAGGAAACCATAACATAAGATGCTGTAGCTTGCAGAAAAGCGCCTCTACTTGGAAAATTCGGAAAGTGTTGTTTCCCTTTTTTTGGAAACTGATTAGCTTTTTTTTTTTTTAAAGAAACAAAAAAATATCACAAATATTGCTCTGGTTTTGTTTTCTTTTATTTTAACATTAAATACTAAAAATGACTTTATTAAGCAACATTGGAAATAAGCACATTTTATACATTATTTAAATGGAATGTCTACAAAATATCTGTGTTGCTGCTATATAGGAGTTAGTATAGCAGAATTATCTGTCATTGCATTCTGGGCATAAATTTGTCCTGTTTTATAACATATAATATACAAACATATATATCTAGAATAACATCTGTTGTCTGTATGCTTAGGTGCTGAAGTATCTGCGTCTGCTACCAAAGAAGGATATCTAAATGTTAGGCAACAGCTAAGAAAAAAATCATCTTGCCACCTTATTTCTGGCAAAATGAGACTTGCAGAAGATGTCACTGATGAATGCTGTGGTTTCTGTTTCCCTGCTCAGGAGAGGAGTCACTCACAATTTTTGTGGACAAACGGAAGCTGAGCAAGAGGTCAGAGGGAAGTGATCCCAGCACAAACAGCTCTGTGGTGACTCTGGAGACCCTGCACCAGCTTGCAGCCTCCTACTTCATTGACAGGGACAGCACACTGCGCAGACTCCACCACATCCAGATTGCCTCCACTGCCATAAAGGTACGGTCAGTCCTCTCGGCCAAAACTGCTAATGTGATTCCAGGTTCACTAGCTGCTTCTCAGGAGAAATGTGTTTTGATTAGTAAAAAGAGATTTGTTAGAAAAACAGTATTTGTTATTCTTAACTTTTACACCTGAATCACAGTATTAAATTGATAATGGAGATTGTAGTTTAGAAGAGAGTCTAACACGCTAAAGATAGCACTCTTGATGAGTGATACATAATTTGAATTATATATATGGCCCCTATAGAAGTTTTTGGTCATTGAGACAATCTCCTCTTCATATGTGCTCAGCAACTGCATTGATAGGCAAAGTATCCCTGTGTACAGGCGCAGAAAGTTCCTTCACACTTCTTTTTTTTTGTTGTTTTTCTCAGTTTATTGTGTGCCTGTGGTTGAAACTTTTTTTTTTTTTTAACTGATGTTTGGAACAATTTGGAGCTCTTGGTTCTGCAGTTTTGTGGAGGCACGTTATTATCTTTTAGCAACGTTTTTAAGTACAGATTGTCAGTCAAAGCATCCTGCCTGTTGCATGCTGTAAGTCACTCATAGCCCTGGACAATGCTTGGCTAAGATCAGTGTCTCAGCAGGCAACATATATCAACATACATAAAGCAGCAACTGTTACTTTCATAACTGTAATTTTCATAATTTCTCTAGCCTTATGTTATTTATTTGAAAATAATATCTCTCAGTCCATTTCCAGCACTGAAGAGCAAATAACTTGCAGTTGAATATGCATTAATTACGAAGCTTTTAGTATAAGATGTGATTTAAAATCCTCTGCTCACTGGATCTTTCCACTGGTAACTAAGGTCTTCCTTAAAGACCATCTGATGCCAATCTGTGTTTTCCAACTACCTTAGCTGTTACTCGAGTAGCTTTAAATTTACCTTTACAGTGAGAATACAAACGCAATTTGTGGCTTGGCAGTGCCTGTTCACTTAGGTTGCTGGTATATGGAGGATATTCCTCCTGTTTCATCCATCATGGGCTACTAATCCCATCTCAGAGTTGGTCATCTGCACATGCAGGATAATATTTAGCTGTTCAGCTGAAAATGAAGCAGAACAAACACAGAGTCTCATCTGAGGCCTGCCTATTGGATCACACAGTCTTCTTGCAGGCAATCATAGTACCCATCTCTCTGATCTCTTTTATGTTCATAATCTCATTGTTTAATATGTAGGTATGTAGCAGCCTTTAAAACTAGGCTCCTTCCATCAAGGCACATGCAAATCTTCCCTTCTTTGCGAAGAGAATCGATGGCTGAAACCAGTGGGAACTGAAGGGACAAAACATAGAAATGTGGAGATAAATCAGTTTCTGTAAAAATTTCTGCTTTCTGTTCACTCTTTTTTGTGTCATAATGCAAAATTCAACCTTTCTTGCAAAAAGTTTACATAGTGAACCTTTTGCATGTTCATAGTTTTTCACAAACACCACAAAATGACTAAGTTTTCTCTACACCCTCTCACTGTTCACGAGATGGATACAAATTCAAGCGGTTGTTCATCAGCAAATCTCATTTGGTTAATTGGCTACAGCAGGTCTTTAAAACCTGGTTCTAACATCAGATGCAACAGTGCTGATACATGAAACCCCTGCTTTTTAGCTTGCTTTCATTGAGAGTTTGGAACATTTGCATTACAAATTTATACTGCCAGAACACTTAACTGAACAAAAAAACTGTTTCTGTTGAAAATTAGGAACACAAAAGCAGCCAGAGAAGTCATTGTTTTTGTTCTTTCACCATAGTTTTCTGAAACACTGATAATTTTGAACTGGAAAATCATCAAATAAAGTTATGTTTCAAAAGATAAATAATAAAGGATATTGAAAATTATTTATTAAAATGTATGTACTGTCATCTGAGTTAGAGCTACAGAGCCAGATCTCTGTGTTCCAGCAAATAGATCAGCTTGAGGGCTGAATCAGGAGAATTGACACCTTGAGGTACCTGAGGACCAAGTTGGCTACTAGCCAGCTCTGTGACTTCGCCCTCCTGGGCTGTTCTGGGGAAGAGAGTGAACCCAGTGGTTTTTTTTAACTGTAAACTGCTGGGCAGCTTTTTAAGTCACAGGACCTTTTGTGTCTGGCTTAATCACTGCAGCTCTGCTCAAAGCCCTTGTCCTGTGTTACTGTGTTACTGAGTCCGGATTTGGAATCCAGTTCCCATTTGTCATTGAATCCAGTCTGGGACTTCCCCAGTGCTAGCCAGTGACATCATTCTGGGAACTTGATACAGTTTTTTATATATTAAATTTATATCATTATTTCCTTTTTATTTTATTGTTAATATTTCATTACAGCAAGTAAGTACCTTCTAAACTCATAAGAAAAAATAAAAAAAAAAAATAAAAAAAAATCTCTTTATCTCTTCTCTTCCTCTCCTTGGAGTGAGAGGTGGGGGAGAGGGTCTGTCATCTCGTCATTGACCAATTCAGCCTAAACCAAGACAGCTTTCTGCATGAGAGATCAAACTGGGGATTTGCAAAGGGAGTCCACGATCTCTCCACTTACTACAACTTCCTTCTGACCAACATTAAAGAACACCAATTCAAAGGTATTGGAACAGGTCTAGAAATCCCTGAAATTCTGTTTTTATATTAGAAGTTTTCCAAGTGATACACAATGATTTCTTTATTGCTGAGTAGTTAATAAAATATTGCTGAGTAGTTAATAAAAACAAAACAAATCATGTTCAGAATCTGTTTAGCATTTGATACTATCATCTTTTTTATTCAGTCTCAGATAGCAAGTCTGTGTCTTAAAACAGAATTTGAATGTACATATAACTTCATTTCATTGAGATGAAAATATCAAAAAGGATAGCTATTGAATAGTTTGTTTTGACTTCCTTTTTTGTCAGTCCATTTTATTTACATTTTGAATGGCTTTTTAATGTGCAGCATACTAGACACTACCATATTAGCAAAGTTGTTGAGAGTATTAATAATCTTTCATATAACTCATAATCCTACTAGGATTTTCAAGTATCCTTTTAGAAATGCTTATCTGAATAAAACAACAAAAATAATATTTGGAACAGGTAAGACTTAAAGCACAAATCAAAAGACATGATATTCACAGATAAATCAAACACTTCAGTGCACAACTTATCTCTTCCACAAAGGTGTTCCTGGAGTTTTGGGCTTTGAAAGGAACAGGAGTAATTTGATAATGGTTGCTTGCTGGCTTATTTGTTTTTTGCATTTCCTGTGACTATGGTCAATTTGAAACTGCAGCAGTAGTTAGAAAGAACTGCACAACTGTTTGCACAACCATGTGTTTGCTGTTTGTAGTGTTCTGAGGTGGCTATCTTGATGGCTGTGACACACTTCAAAATATTATTTGAGAAAAGAGATTAAAAATACACCTTCTTTCTTTCAGAAGGACAAACAAGCAAACAAAGCCAATATTTTTCATTCCTTTTAGTTCCAACTTCAGCATAAGTCTTCATTTTCAGGTTAGACTAGATCACTCCTCACACCTTTTTTTCTACAGCAGTATCTGCAAAAAATGCATTTTTTTTTTCTTAAAAAGCAAAAGGATAATATGTACAAACAGCATGATGTACCTCCTAAACAAGTTACTGTTGTGCCCTTGTGATTTTTCTTTTTTCCTGACTTATCTGTCTTTTAGGCTATCTGGTTTAGGGAGGAAGAAATTTTCTTTTTGGATGCATTGTAAATTGGGAACACATCAATAAAGTTTAATGATCATTTAGCAACAAAAAAATGTAATATTAAGGGAAGAAATATTTTCGCATTTACAGGAGCATGAAACAGCAAGAAAAAAACAAAACATGTAATAGTAGAGAGGGTCTTGAAGCTACCTTAAAGGCACCACTTAGATGGTATAGGAAAGAGGATGAGCATTTAGCAGAACAATAGCAGTGTTCAGTAATATGCTAGGATAACAGTGAGCACCTAGTTCCTTCACGAACTACCTATGTCTAGATTTGGCCATTCAGTTCCTAATGTTGCCAGATTCTTCCTCTAGTGTTTCCCTAATAGATTAAGGTCTAAGGTCTTTATAAATGGGACACGGAGGGGTATTCATTAAGTCTCTTAAGTTACAGAGGCAGGTCAACAATAGACCAAGTATTACATGAAAATCATCAAGCTCAATCAGTCCTTCTAGGGAAAAAAATTAGCAGTGGTAAATATCTCTTTTAACAAATTTGAAGAATTTCTCTTTGGAAAGCAACACATAATGAAACATTTTTCTCCCTTGTGTAATTAAAGCAATTAACAATTCTTATATTAATTAAAACAAAACAATTAAAAATTCTTATATTCTTCATTTTACTTCCTTCAAATATGTGATAGTTGATTTTTTTTTTCTCACAGGTCTTGATATATATCAAGATGATGATATATATTTTGTACGATGATGCAGGAAGATATTGTTTTGATAAGTTTTATATTTCATTTTTCTATCAAAAACTTGTTATGTCTCAAAGAAATGAAAGCATTAAGAAAGGAGAAGTGAGAATTAACATTCAAGGCTTTATGTTTAAATCTTGTTTATCTAGTGAGAAACAATAACATTTAGAGCAAAATCTGCCAATGTACAATATGAAGAAAGGCATAGAAGAGAGATTTGATGAATCTAGTTTGTTAATAATTTTATTTTTTAATAAAGTTTGTTAGTTGGGAAATATTTATCCTTTAAAAATAACATGAGCACAACTGATTGAGGCTTTGAATTAATCACATAGACAATACATTTTTTATTAAAGAGGTAAAATCACCATGTCACAATATTTTCCAGCTGAAAATCAGATGTCCACAGGAGCTATCCAGAGTCTACAGCAATATTTAACTTAATTAAAATTTAAATGATATATACATTCTTTTCATATTATTTTAATGCATGCATTTCAATGTAAATGGTTAGGCTTATATGCTAAATCAACAGTTTGCAGCCTCAAGCATGTCATTGGAAACTCACCGAGTGCCTGAGGTCTACATCTATACATTTAATGAATATACCTCCCGTTGTGTTTGACATATTACAGATCCAAAATTGCTTCCTTTGTATGCTCATTTTAGAACCTTTTCCTATGAAATTTTTTCTTCAGATGTGATGATGGCTGTTAGTTCTCACTATTAACAAACTTATTAGGATGTTAATCCTAATATGGGGTATGGGGTACGGGTATGCTGTCCTCTTTAATAAAATCCTGTACAATTGTGGAAGCAGAATACAAATAAAGTCAGAAAATATTTCTCTTTCCCTGTGTGGTATATTTAATAGGCAACTCAACTCTTTGAACTCAACATCTTTCTCATTTCTGTATACAGCCTTGCTGATGTTCACCTGTTGAAGATCTAACCGTAGCTGGAGGCCCAGGGGAAGGTGAAATGACCAGAGACCTAGGACTGTGCAATGACCCTAATCCACATGACTGACCTCTTCCCTTTGCTGATTGATGGATAGTGTAAACAAGACATGAAGGTCACAAGTTACTGTAGTATCTACTGTGATTTTGGCAGCATGTCTTGTCACTCAGTGGAAGAATGACATTGGTGTACTACCCTGAGATCACGCATACATACTCCTAACAACTAATTGGGAGACTTTTCCAGTGGTGGGTAGATTGAAGAGGGCTGTGTATCTAGACATAGTATGTCTAGATTTCATTCTGCTTTCTGTGTCTAATGCAACTGGGAGACTGCAGAATATTACTGCTTAAATGACCCCAATTCCTGTCCTCTAGAAGCTGTAGTAACTCCGCCACTGTCACTAATGAACTCCTGCATTAAGTCCCAACAATTGTGCAGAATATATAAGGAATACATTGGTTGCACAGTAAATTAAATATAATTGAATACTCACTGCATTCTGCAAAAGGATAAGCACAGTTATGTTAAGCAAATATAATATTGCTGGTCAATGAAGTGAGGTTGTTACAGTAATTATCTCTTGGAGGATATCTTCATCCATTCCAGAACACATTTTTTTCAAGTGAAGAGGCAGGTGAGTACAGTATAGGTGTTATCTTAGGGTCCAAATATCTGTGGGGCAGGCAAATTACAACAAAAGAGCAAGGAAAAACTGAAGAACAGATGCATAAATTGAATTTTCCACCAGCTACTTACAGCCAGATTACAGCCCATTTATTCTGAGAAAAAAATAAACATTCTTGAAATGTGCCCTCTAATTTCAATTACATTTTATTGTGCAATTCACTTTTTTCTTCCCAGAAAACACTTTTCTTGCTATGTGAAATTTAAGCACTTTTGTTGTCTCTGAAAAGTTTAGATTAAAATAGTTTGTAAGAACCGGGCCTCTATTGTGATGATAAATATATCTGATTATCTATAATTAACCCATGAATGACTCATGGTGAGCTGTTATAGAGGAAACTTAACTGTAATTAAATTAGTTTCTCACTCAAAACTCAGACTGAAATCCAGATTGCATTTTGTTTCTTTGTTTTGTCTTAAAAAGCTTCCTTGGTTCTTTTTTTTTTTTCCTTTTATACCTCATACTTGAATGTGTTTTTCTGTGAATTCAAGTAATTGCTGTAATCAAAAGTAGAAATGTTGAAATACTACAAAGCTTTGAACTTTTGTTAGACTTCAGGCAAATTATAAGTGAATACTAGTTTTCACAGTTTTGTATAAACAAAGTTTTGAAGATTTTGAAATCCAGACCCTGAACATTTCCTTTCCCCTTTCAGCTTATAGACAGTATTTGAGATTGTAGAGCTGAGAAACCTTGTAAATAACCAAAAATTGGGAAGGTCCAAATACTGTGCCATTTTGCACATCAGGACTTTTAAGTGATTTTCATCACAGGGATGTGTTGACTCCATTGAAGAAATTAAGTAGTAAATGTAAGTTTAATTAAACAAACCTGGAGAAATAAGCCAGAAATGGCTTCCCCACTGTGTAGGTATGGTGACATTAGTTAAGCACACCATGGAAAAGCCATAGTACAGATTTTTAAGGATAAGTATTGTTCAGGTCCATTATGTAATGGAAATGTCAGAAAACCAAGCAATGTGCACATGCATCCCAGAAAGCCAACCCCATTCTGGGCTGCATCAGAAGAAGTGTAGCCAGCAGGTTGAGGGAGGTAATTTTACCCCTCTACTCTGCTCTGGTGGGACTTCACCTAGAATACTGTGTACAGCTCTGGGGCCCCCAACAAAAGAAGGACATGGATCTGTTGAAGTGAGTCCAGAAGATGGTCACAAAGATCATCAGAAGGATGGAATACATTTCCTATGAAGACAGGCTGAGGTAGTTGGGATGGTTCAGCCTAGAGAAGAGAAGGCTCCAGGGAGACCTTACAGCAACCATCCAGTACCTAAATGGGTCCTACAGAACAGATGGGGGGGGACTCTTTATGAGGAAGTTTTGTGAAAGGACAAGGGGTAATGGTTTTAAACTGATAGAGGGTAGATTGAGATGATATTCTAGGAAAAAATTATTTTCTGTGAGGGAGGTGAGACAATGGAACAGGTTCCCCAGAAAAGCTGTGGATGCCCCACTTCTAGAAGTGTTGAATGCCAGGTTGGATGGGGCTCTGAGCAGGCCGGTCTAGTGGTAGGTATTCTTGTCCATGGCAGGGGGTTTGGAACTAGATAATCTTGTATGGTACCTTCCAACCTAAACCATTCTATGATTCTATGAAATAGAATACTTTGAGAGAATCAGATGACTTTCATATAAGACCAAAGCTTGAAATTTTTCATAGGGTAAGTTAAAAAATATGGTTTTCAGGAAATGCATAGAAATCACACTCCCAAAACTTTGTCTTGATGTAGTAAACTCCCATTAAATTTTGGTGAGCACTGAATATTTCTGCAGGTTGCTTTGATTATCTCAGTCATTATTAAAAGCTTCACAAAATCAGCTCATTATTTATATGGCTAGATATGGGTTTTTAAATTTAAATTTAAATTTGAGTCATTATCTAATCTTCCTCTAAACCAGAGGAACTGGACCTGCAGTTAGATATCTAGCTTTGATTACATTTTGGGCATCATCTAGCTCCTATGGGTCTTTCAGTTATCTGAATTTAATTGTGGATTTGGATAGGCAGTTTTAGACAGCTGGAACCAAAATACTGACATTTTGGAATTTGAGCCTGGCTAAACCATGCCATAAAGCATGGCACAGAGACCATATACTAGCATATGGTGTGCTAACATCAGTGAAATGTGAAACACAGAATATGACCTGAAAGCTGTACCAAAATGCTGTGCCTAGATACATACAATATGTTTCTCAATGGGGTTTATTTGATCAGAAGCAGCCCTGCACTTCCACAGGTATATCTCTTCTTTTTCTGAAGCTAGACCAATCTCTGGCAGCTATGATATCTCTGTACTATGTTCTACTGCACAGCACAGGACTTTTGTTTGTCTCATTATAAAATTGAAAAATATTTGAAGTTTTATGCATTTATGTCTGAGAGCTGTTGGGGGTCCTTGGATCAAATTCACTATAGATAAAATGTAATCTTGTGACTGCTATGTGTGGATCATTCATTAATTCTGAGAATACACCAAGTGCAAGGGTTAGGGATTTATTTCCATATCCTACTCAAGAATTTAAGTTGATGATATTAAAAGCAACCTTAATTCATTTGGACAGTTGAGTTTTAATTAAATTGAAACTCCAGGGCTGCTTTCCCTAAAAAGTAATATAGAGGTCAGCTCTTCAGTTGGTGTAAAACAGCACAATTCCTTTGAGAATCTGGCCCTCACTATTTCACAGTGTGAGAGAAAAAAGGGGAAAAAAGAATTAGCAAGTTAATGCAATAACACGTTTTACTAAACTCTCTCAGAATGCACACTCAGCAACATAATTGACACAATACATCACAGCAGCTGCAGCATGACGCTCAAAGGATGTGTTTTTGCATCCTCTGATACAGACTACACTGTCTCATTATATTTACAGCAATGTGCATAGAGTAGTAATGAGTTATAACATTGCCAGCTAGTTGGTAACACAGCTTGAAATGCTTTCAAAGCAACAAAATAGCACATAATAGAGATGCTAGGATATGCATTTTGGAAAGACTTTAAATAACTATTCTTCACCTAAAAAACCAAAACCAAACACAAAACAATAAGAAAAGGATAGACCATACTACATAGTAGATTTTAACAAATTGAAGGACTTTGTTATATCAGTTATGTAGTTTAGTCAAGAGAGAAGGGTAAAAAATTGTCCAGGAAAATAAAGGCTGCCAAACCTAAAAGCAGGTTATAAATATACTGATGTAAACAAGAGACCAAGCACTCACAGAACAGTTGCCATCGCAGTTGTCAGAAACCTGTAAGCAATTCATACTGCAGTTCCTTAAATGTTTTGAATTCTTCTCCTGAAAAAGTGAAATTGAAGTTAAAAAAAACAACTCAGAAAATGGTGAGGACTTTTAATGTTAAGAGATCCACAATGAATGTATTGAAGAATGCAGTTAGAGTAGAGCATTCCAGCACTAATGTGGAGGCACTCAGATTTATATGACTTTAATTTGGTCTTTTTCTGCATAGCATTTTGTGTATGAGTTGAGAAACTTATTTCAGTACTCTCAGTGACTTCCACTCTCTAATTGACAGCTATGACCTGTTAACAGGTCAGAAAAAGTCAAGACAGGATTATAAAATTCACAGACCATTTCCATACCTCTGAATCCTAAGAAATATGAGATAGCATGTATCGACAACATGTAAGAACACAAAGATCCAATAAGGAAGAATACATCTGGAAAATTGAGGATCAGTCAGAAGAAATAAGCTTAGAGAATACTAAAAGTCTGTTTGAAGGTTTTGGTGTTCATATTATTTTTCCTATAGAAATTGTACCCATAATATATTTTCATGTAGATTATGACTCAAACTGCAATCATCCTCTTCAATTTATTAATTTCATTGCACAAAACACCACTGAAAATATCCATTTCTGAGAATCCTTTAGAGGTAACTGATTCTGAGAGCTACATCATTGCTACCTTCGGCAGCTCATCATTATTTCTACCTGTGGTGCTTCAACAGGATTTGCATCTCTGACAACAAAACTAGAATGCAATCTCTAACAAGGTAACACTTGTAATGACTATGTATGCTATGGCAGAAGCTGGATTTTAGAAGGTCTTCATAATTCAGGAGACTTTTTATAATCAAGAGTGATTACTAAAATGTTTACGATCTATATGACTGAAAGCTCTGTAGTTTCATCACTATTCTATAGATTTTATTGCTGAATCAAGTATCCAAACCATAAAAGTGCTTCATCTACCTGGACTTAAGCAAAGCTTAATTTCTCCAAATTGGAAAGTCATGGATTTGATGGATGGACCACTGGGTGGATAAGGAACTGGCTGGATGGCCACACTCAAAGGGTTGTGGTCAATGGCTCAATGTCCAAGCGGTGGACAATGACGAGTGGTGTCCCAAAAGGGTCAGTACTGGGACCTGTGCTATTTAACATCTTTGTTGGAGACATGGACAGTGGGATAGAATGCAACCTCAGCAAGTTTGCTGATGACACAAAGCTCAGCGGCATGGTTGACATGCTGGAGGGAAGAGATGCCATCCAGAGGCACCTGGACAGGCTTGAGAGGTGGGCTAGTGCATATGGCATGAAGTTCAACCAAGCCAAGTGCAGGCTCCTGCACCTGGGACGTGGCAATCCCAGGCACAAATACAGGTTGGGCAGACAATGACTGAAGAGCAGCCCTGAGGAGAAGGACTTGGGAGTGCTCATGGATGAGAAGCTCAACATGAGCCGGCAGTGCATGCTGGCAGCCCAGAAAGCCAACCACATCCTGGGCTGCATCAAAAGAAGCATGGCCAGCAGGTCACAGGAGGCAATTCTGCCCCTCTACTCTGTGATCATGAGACTCCACCTGGAGTACTGTGTTCAGCACTGGAGTCCTCAACACAGAAAGGACATGGACTTCTTTGAATGGGTCCAGCGGAGGGCCACAAAGATGATTAGAGGGTTGAAGCACCTCTCCTATGAAGACAGACTGAGATATCTGGTGTTGTTCAGCCTGGAGAAGAGAAGGCTCTGGGCAGACCTTACATCAACCTTCCAGCAGCTGAAGGGAGCCTACAGGAGGGCTGGAGAGGGACTCTTAGGAACGGTAATGATAGGACAAGGGGTAATGGTTTTAAAGTAGAAGAAGGAAGATTTAGATTGGCTATTAGGAAGAAATTGTTTACTGTGAGGGTTGTGAGGCAGTGGAACAGGTTTCCCAGAGAAGCTGTGGATCCCCATCCCTGGAGGTGTTTAAGGCCAGTCTGGATAGGGCTTTGAGCAACCTGCTCTAGTGGGAAGTGTCCATGGAAAGGAGATTGAAACTCGATGATCTTTGAGGTCCCTTCTAACTCTAACCATTCTATGATTGTATGATTCTATGCTTTTTGCAGTGTGAGATTCTGACCTTGTACAATGAATGAATTCCACTGAAATCAAAGAAGTTTCTTCACATCCATATTAATATAACTGTGATCAGGTTTTTCTTCATTCAACGTCAATCATCACCTTCCTAATTTATTAAACTCATTAACTTTAATTAAATTTATTAAATTCATTAACTTTCCCTGGGTTACAAAAATTAAACCTTTCATTCTCAAGGAATGGTCTTTGGGGTACCTGAAGTATTTTTCCTTTGTTTTTTGTTAAAATTAAAATAAGAATGAAAAAAAAAATAAAAAAAGAGAATCATAGAATGGTTAGAGATGGAAGGGACCTTTCAAGATCATTTGGTTCCAACTTCCCTTCTAAGCGAAGGAACATCTACCACTAGACCGGCCTGCTCAGAGCCCCATCCAACCTGGCATTCAACACTTCTAGAAGTGGGGCATCCACAGCTTTTCTGGGGAACCTGTTCCATTGTCTCACCTCCCTCACAGAAAATAATTTTTTCCTAGTATATCATCTCAATCTACCCTCTATCAGTTTAAAACCATTACCCCTTGTCCTTTCACAAAACTTCCTCATAAAGAGTCCCTCCCCATCTTTTCTGTAGGACCCATTTAGGTACTGGATGGTTACTGTAAGGTCTCCCTGGAGCCTTCTCTTCTTCAGGTGGAACAATCCCAAGTACCTCAGCCCATCTTCATAGGTAATGTATTCCATCCTTCTGATGATCTTTGTGACCCTCCTCTGGATTTGCTCCAACATCTCTATCATAAAAGAACTATAGCGTCACAGTTATACAAGTCCATAATGTTCCAACAATTATGATGACAATGACTATAATTACAATAATTCCACTAAACCTAGGGTACCAGTATACAATTTCATACCTAGTATGTAGATTCAGAAGAAAATTTAATTTTATCTTCTCCAGGATTACCCAGAGCCTTGAAAATGGAAAACCATTCCACGTTTTTCCTTCAACTTTTCATGAAATCATTAATAAGTATAAATAAGTGGAGACAAAATGTTTCAGATAATGGAGAAAATGTTTTTTCCATCATATCTTTTACTATTTCAGTAAACTTTATTCTTACTCTGCTTCTCTTTTTGAAATATGACTTTCAGAAAAATACCGAACCATGAATACCTTTGTAAGAAATAAATAGTTTATGTTCCTTTAAGCATAGCAACTGATGTACTTGCCTAAAGTACAATGATAAAATGTGTGGGTCTGCTTTTCTTTCATTTTTCTTTCTTTATTTATTTATTTTTAGGATATGCAAGAGTACCAAAGCATTATCATTTTAAGCTATGTTTGAAAATTTTAATTAGACCATGATGACCAATCTATTAAAATCCAATCTATTGGATTTTTTTGGTCCAATCTATTGGACCAATCTATTAAAAATATTGTAACATTTTTTCTTGAGGTAAAAGGCAAAGGCATTTAACTTGTTAAACTCCATAGCGTCAAGAGGTTACAATGCTAAAAATACAATAAGGAAATTTACTTAAGATAATGGATTCAGCCTTTTCAACCAACTTTGGTGTTGGTTTACACTGGGAAGGAGCTGTCTTTCCTTTATGAAAATATAGAAAGCTGGCAAGTCTATATTTTATGATGTAAAGTGTTCTACACTACTATGTTAGTGTAATTGCTTAGGAGAGAATTGTGCATTATATGCAAGCTAAACATTCTAAGAAGTATAAAGGGATGAAAATACATACAGTTATATATATATTAATTTCATGCAAGAATTTAAATATGTAAGACCTTTAACTCAAAAAGGCAACTCATTTCAAAGTATTTTTCACCTACATTATCATGAAAGGAGATGGATATTTAGGTGTCTCTAGAAATTTTCTAAATGGTAGTGTATGTGGAAACCAATCAAAACATGCAGATAGTAGAGCTTCTTTCAATTCTGAATACAACAAAATCTTTCCACTTCCATGGTACTCCACAGTACTGATAACAAGCACTACTCTCTTTTCATTTATTTTGTTCTTTTTCTTCTGAATTGCTTCTTTACCTAGATTCTTATGCTTATAGGAACTCCAGCTCTCTGTTTTTGTATTTTTTGGTTGAAGTAATTCACTTGCCTTTATGTTACATCATTTTTTTACCCTACATGTTGTTTATCTATGTCAGGTCCAGAAATTAATGAATAAAACAAGCCCTTGGACAAGATTTGATATTCTAAATATTTTTTTTCAAAAATTATATCAGTACAAGATCCATAATAGAACACATTCATGTATGACTTAATCATACTTGATAGGTCTTTGTATTCCCATGAATCAGGATGATTTGAACAATTTTCTAGCTACAATAACAGTCTGTCTGGTTAACATTGCCCCTGGTGCTTAACTCTAAGAGCAGTCTTCTGTACTTTAAAAAATCCCTTTTTCTCTAGTTCATGAAATAAGAATATTGAGAATCACCCAGGTATTAACCAAAACTTTCCAAAGAGCAGTCAGTTTGTTCATTCATGAATCTTTATAGATAGTGAATGAGTTAGGCCTAACTGGAGAGTTTGATGAAATGTGCTCTATGCCATGCATTGGAGGTATTTTCACCTGTCAAAAACATTGAAACTTCCATGGTACAAATCCACAATGTTCCACTAAATTCAGTGTTGGTTTACAGGAGCGACAATCTGGTATTTCATGATGAAAATAGAGGAACTTGGTATGTCTATTGGAATTTTCCATCCAGCTGTAATTCTTACCTCTCAAGATGGCTTTTTTGTTTGAATTCTTTGTGTTTCAACTTTTTAATTGTGTTTAGTACTTTAAATTTACAGAAATACTTGTTTATCATTTGATATGTTTGCAGTTATGAGTATTTTTATAATTTATGCAAATTCAGTGAATTTATGAATCTAGTTTCACTTTTGTTCTAAGTAAAACAGAGAACTCTGTTTTAAAAAGAAATTTGAAGTTTCTGTTTCCTAATGTGATGTGCCATTTGGACAGACAGGTACTCTTTCTTTCATTCTCTATCCCTTTTTGTGTGGTCATCAAAACTTTAAAGGATATCATGTAAATACAGTTTGGTACCTACAGCTTTGCAGTCCTCATTCAGTAAAGGCAGTTCTACAATCTTCAGACTTTTGAATATTTGACATTAAAAGTTTCTATATTTAAGGGTAGGTATAACTAAAACCATCTCAGGTCTTATGCTACAGGGTTCTTCACTTGACTTGTGTGTATTTGACAGGAGTTTCATGTGAAAGAAATGGTCTTTTTCCATTTATTTTGACAGACCAAATCTGAAAGATCAGACTGTATACAGAACAAAACTACCAACTCTCTTTTCTGATAAATTTTGACTCAAGTGAGAAGTCTGGATTCAGTCCTCCTTTCTGAACTATATAAGAAAGGCAACAGAATTACCTGGAATAACACTTTTCCTTCTCAGAGGGAATGAAAAGGGGAATTTATTTGCTTTTGGTAAAAGTGTTATGAGTTTATAGATTATTTTTAATCAAATATTTTCTTTAGCTAATTTGGCATTGGTCCTTGATTGTGGTGCAGATAAATATTTGAAGTTGCTTTTTCCTACCGCGTAATATTTAACAAGCAACATATACATTTAGTTTAAATGGTAAGTACCAGAGATTTGATTTCTGAATATCTGTTATAATTTATATTGTGAAAAGTTTGCCAGTCCCATTGGCCTAGTTTGATTAAGAATCGTATAGTCTACAACCATGGACTATGCATGATATTGAAGTAAAATTTGGAATTAGATTCCAGTCTCAGGTGTTCTTTCTGTGCCTTTTCATAAATTCAAGAAATTTAAAAGCTGCAAATTTACTTTCACCAAAGATGAAACTACACAATAGTGACAGAACAGCATAAACAGTCAAAGTTATAGAGCAATATACCTAAACTATGACTAAACTAGTCAGTAACACTGAGAAGGCATGTATATGAAATAAAGTTTAGAGATTCAGTATACAGTTGCTTTTCTTTTCTAAAACAAATTTACCCAAGTGTTACCCTTTAGTTGAACATCTGATAGGATTTTAATGATTAAATTATAGATCAATTTCCATTGTTAATTCCGTAGATAGGCCTTCAGATCTGCAGGAAAACATACAAAACCCAGTAGCATAAGAATAAAACTTTTCCAAAACTATAAATTGAGAGCTGGAAGTGCCAATAAGACAGAGAGGGCAAATGTGTTACGATCATTTACCAGAAGGAATAAATTGATGGGAAGTAATGAGAACATAACCTGAAAAAAAAATCCCTAAAAACATCTGTGACCCAGGCAAAGAGTAAGCCAGCAGACATTTACATCATGGACAGTAATGTGATTACTTTTGAGAGGTTAGAATGACAACCCCATAAGGGGCAGTTTGAATGGAGTATGGCAAAATAAAGTGGGCATGCAAAATGTTCTGCTGCAGATGTCACAGTAAGTGAGGTATGGAGTTCTAGGAATTGTACCGCGCTGCACAAAAAAAAAATAAATCAAGGCCCGACATCAATTCCAGGGGAGGAAATATAAGTTCTGGAAGTAGCTTAAATTATTACATTTTTAATGATAGTACTAAAGAATATTGCAATTCAGTTTTGGAACTGCACAGAAACATATAAATATAGGTAGGACCTCCATGGAAAACTGGTTCTTAATTAACTTGCCCTTATCACTTTGATTTTTGAGCTTATAGACTTCAAATAATGTTTAATATTATTTTTAGGTCCTAAAGTTAACCTTTTTTTTTTTTTTTTCAGCAAAAGTTATTATTTTTTCTCTTAAAATATAATATACATATTAGCTTTAAATCTGGCCATATTAAAGGGAAAAGGTTTCCAAATTATTCAAGGATGATTTTTTAAATTGACTTAGACTTTCTTTTCCCATTGCTTCACAAAGAAAAATAATTTTTTAACTTTTTATTCACATTCAAGAAGGACTATATCTTTTTTATTCATACTTTCCCAACTTACAAAAATTTTTTATATTCAACTGCAGTATTATTATGACTAGTGATATCTGTGAGTTTTATAAATAGCCAGATCATACTGTCTTCTTGAAGCTAATGGGAACACGGTGAAAAATCCCAGTAGCCTTAGTAATGAATATTGGAACTGAGCCATGAAGATATAAATGTTATTCCTAATACTCTTGGGAAGTCCTTGCATGGAATTTTGCAGCTGAGCTAAATGTAGGTTGATGATCTCCCATTACAGTATGTGCCCAAAGTTTTATTTGGAGCTTTTCGGCCTTTATAGAGTAATGTAGTTATGTTTGGAAAAGGATGGAGGGTTAATAATCAGGCTTTATTTCAGCAAGTTTCTTTGCTTTTGCTTTATGCAGATACTTTCAGATTCTCATGAATATGAAATATTATCTTAGTTTGTATCTGTGCTGTCCTATTTGTTTCTCTTTTAAAAATAATGTATGGATTTCATTTCTTGCTTGTTGTTAAAAAAAAAGAAAAGCATCCATTTAAGTAAGATGTGAACAAGCAGAAGTATCTAAATGTAAACTGAAATGAAATTATCAGTTCTTACTACATTTTTGCTCAATTACTTCTCCATAAGAGAACTTAACTCTCATCTGTTCTTCAAGATTAGCTGAAAGAGATAACTTGTTCTTTCTGAGAGAATGCCTGTCCTTGTTCTCTGTATAAGGCTGATGCACCCTTGATTTCTGAAAGTGGATGAAATAAAGGCTGCCCTGACTGGTTTGTCAACAGCCTCATTTCCTGCAAACTTGCTTGTTGCTTCACATAAGGATGCATTGGAACATGGCATCTGACACACAGTGGATTTACAATGTCCCTGAAAAGGGAAAATTGTGGCTCTGATGCCAGAAGTGTCAACACCGGTGGTGATTTCAGCTGGGGTAAATCCTCACTTTCAATTTCCATAACCTCAGGAGTGTTGCAAAGTCTGCAGAGTCGGTGATACAGAACAGCATAAGGAGTAATCATTTTCTTTTCCCTTTCTGTCCTCTATCTCAGGTATCTTTAGAGGCTAGTTCAACCTATGCCTGTTTCCTGCTAGCTGAGAGCTGAGGCATTTCTGACAATCTCAGTTTCTTGACTAATAATACTCATTTCTATGTTCTTGTGGATTCTCTTGGAATTTACAGGTAATAAATTGCTGTCTGAGATAGTGGGGAATAGACATGAACAGAGAAGTGATTGCACCCTATCATATGAACCTAAACAGCCTTAAAAAATTGTAATATTTTTAAAAAATGTAACAAGTGAATAGAATTCAAATAGTCAGTTAATTTCAGATTCCTAGAGTATTCTGATTTCTAAGGTATTTCATGCTTTATGTGGGTATAATACATTTCAAGTGCAGTGTTGTTGTAATGTAGTAGTCTGGTTCACAGTGAATTCCTGAGAATGTAGAAACCAAGGAGAGGGAATGGAAGGATTACACTGACCTCAGTGAAACTGAAAGTTGTCTTCTTGCCTAAAAGCTTGAAAAAAGTCCTTTTTCCACTTCTAATGAAATTAATGGAAATTTTGCAATTTATTTCCTTTGCAGAAAGATCAAGTTTACTGTTTCTGTTCCATCTTACAGCAACAGATCATAGGAAAATATGATGGGAGAGATTCCAGGTCTCATGACTTAGTGTTCTCTTCAAATTAAAAAGTCAGTCCTACGCTATCAATACTGCTGCTATAAATATGTTTAAATATGTTTAAACGGTTACATGTTTATAAGGTATTGCTTAAGAATGCTGGCAATTGAAAACAAAAACAAAAACAAACCAAAACCAAAACAGATCACCAAGCAAAAAACATTAATCCAGCCCCTGACGTGGTGGGTGCTATTGGTTTGTCTATACTTCCTTCAGAAATTTTCATCTAACTGGTAACACAAGAAGTGTCAGTGCTTGGAACATTTTGAAGATTTGATTTATTTTAATTACCTGCTAATTAATGAGAGTCTCTTAATATGCTCAATGACACAAGTAGGACAGCAGAGCAGCAACTATTGTGTGGGAAAGTGCTGAAAGAAAGGTGTTTTTCTGAAAAACTGTTGAGCCTGGTTGGGGGGGGGGGGAAACAGTAAGTTGGCAGGAGAGCCACTTGTAAATAGAAAGTCCATTTAGTTCCTATTCATATGATCAACTTTTTTTTTAGGTGAAATGAGCATTTACTGCAGAATGTACAGGGATGACAGTGTGTGGGGACATGGGCTGGAAGACAAATCCTGAAGGTGAGGTTGATAGGAGAGTTATACAAGAGAATCCTAAAGACTTGAGGTTTACCCTCCATACTTTTGCCCATTCTTCTGTATGCACCTATCGTTCCTCCATAAGTAGTCACATATGAGATTAGTTTGCTCTAAATAATTATTTTAATGCTTAAAATAATTAAGAAATTTCTATGAATATGAATGCATCTGCCTATTTTGAAGTGATTAGCATTGTCTCATTCTCTTTTTGTTGGCTTAGTTATCTTCCTTAGAAGCCAAATAAATATTTAAAGAGCCTTGCTGAGGTGAGTAGTCCTTTATGGAGGATAGCACACTACCTCTGCATGGACATGTAGTTAGGAATATTAGTTATGTGCATTTAAAAGGATGCACCAGGAACAAAATCTCTGCGGAAATATATTTCCCTTTTATTAGGAAAGACTTCTATAGGCTTAATTATCATGGAAAAAAAAGCAGAGTTTCCCAGGGAAGTACTACCCACTGATATCACAAGAATTCAGCCCTGCTTAAGTACTAGGAGGTATGTTCTCAGTGCAGTTATAATTGGGTATTTATCACCATGGTTATGAGATTTAACTGACTGAAAACTGTAGGCATTTGTCTCATTAATGCCAAATGTTATAGTTTATTTCTGGGAACTGAAAACCCTGCTGCCCAGGGAAACCTGTGCTGTGATAATCTTTGAAAACAAGCCACTTGAGAACAGCCTGCCTGGTTCATGTCAGATGGTTTCACACCAATTTTGTTACTGGTTCTTAGGGGGGTTTGGTTATTATATAACTGTGTTTTGTGGCATTTTGTTTTGTGAGTTAGCATTCTTTATGGACTGCAGGCCTAGCTCTTACAAAACAAGCATGGCTTAAATGAAATTGCTTCTGGACTATGCTAGCATCTTAGCATAATCTTTGCATTTACATTTTACTTTTCTCCCATTTTTGGTTTATCTTTCATTATACACTTTCAGAAAAAAACACTTTTCAGCTGTTATCTTGGAATTTAATATAGTTACACTTCTATGCTTAGAACATAATTAAAGAAATGCCATTGCCTTTCCAATTTTATTTCTATTGTTCCTGAAATAGAATATGTAATTTCATCAGTGATTTCAGTAACACTCAGACCAAACAGATGTAATACCTTTGAACCCTTTTTCCCTCCATCTGTACTCTGCTTTGTTAATAAAATGAGTTGCCCAAAACCAAAATCCTTGCATTTGATCAGAAAATTTGACAGAAATTTGAGGGTTTTATTAATCAACTACTAAAATCTTTCTTCTGTTTTACAATCTTTTTTGAGTAGGATTTGTCCAGAGTACAAAAACTATGTGTAACTACATCACTTTGACTTCTGACTAGAAGTGTTATCTGTGGAAGGATGAGTTGGGATGGTTTTTTTTCTGCTTATTTTTTTTGTTGCTGTTGTGTATTAGGACTATATATTTTGATTTTCTTCTTGCAATGTATTTTGTATGCAGAAGCTAAGAGTACCAGGAGTTGGCAGAGAAAGGCTAGGGTATTAGAAGAATGAATATACATAGATTTGAGTATGAATGAATATGTATAGATTTTCCAAACATAATGTTTACAAAAGGGCCTTGTGTATTGCTTTATTTGTAGAGTATTGTTTATTATTTTTATGATTAGAACAATATTTTATTGCTAACTTATAGCAGTCATGATAGTCTGCAAGTCATCTCAGAGTTTATGTGCACTCAGTTTTTCATACATATATTTCTTTTCAATTGGTGGATTTAAATAACTAGTCTCTAATAAGGAAGTCAATAAAACCATTTAATGATGACTTTTCCCCATTCTGCCTCTTGGCATACATAAATACACCAAGTGCTATCACTCCCATAATCAAAACATTGGTTCTCTCTCTGTCTGCATAATCCAAATGAAGAATGAAGATGCATGAACAAAAAGGGACACAGTAATTATAGAACTACTTGCTAATCTTCCTTACTCTGTGATTTCAGAAGGCATAAGGATAATAAGAATTTATAGGAATTGTAAAATTGGATTTATAGTTTCTACATTTCATATAACTTTATGAAATTGCATTGCCTTGTCTACAAATGGTTGAAAATAATAATAATAATATACAAAACAATGGTAAAATAAATGGATCTTTAAATAAAGGATTGTATAGATAAATGTTGAGCATAATCTTTCAGAACTAGGATAAAACTCATAACAACATTCAGCCCTCTATTACTGTCTTCTGTTTTTTTTTTATCATACTTAATGCATGTGACTGTCTTTGTTATTGTAAAAACAGATTAAGATTCTATATGTGGGCTAAGGACACTGCACAAAAATGAGATTTTAGAATGAATTTTTACATCATTTTTTGGGAGAGGGAGAGGACTGAAAGATCACAGGTACATCAAAATTGTCATTCTAGACACGTCCAAGCCAAATCTGATACCCACGCAAGAATCTTTGTGTGATTCAGGACGATTAAGCCAAACACAAGGTAAATCTGGCCCTGGCATAAATATTGAAGATTGCCAAATGTGTGCAGGGAAGAGACATCCTGACTCCATCTCATTTCTTTGCACAGCTGGCACTCTGCTAACAGGTTTTGCTGAAGCCAGTTCTGTGTGTTGTCTCCATGGGCTGCCAGCATTGCAAAGGGTTGCCTTCTCCACCCTCAGAAACAGTAGTTTAAAGTGACAGAAAGGTGTCAAGAGTTTGGAATAACCTCAGATTTTTTATTTGCTTTTCAAAAGTGGAAGAGATTGTGGAAAATATGAAAACTACGTGGTTTCAAGAATAGCATGATCTAGCTCCAGCCACCCACAAATGCTGGTGGTAGCACAGATTGTAAGAGAGCCTGACAATTCTAAGAAATATGAACAATCATGGATTACTTTAGCAAACCTTCATATTCCTTTCAAAACAGATTGTTAAAATGGTAAACTTCCTTCTGTATGTGTGAATTGTTAGTTATCTGTTTGCATGTTAGTCAGAGGTTCAGTGGAGGTGTGAACTGAATAAAAGAACTAATTTTGAAATTAGTTCCATGACACTATAGTTAAGGCTTATTCTTCAGGAGATCCAGAGCAAAAAATATATCCCTGAAGTAACAGCAAATAGAAGTGGTTGCATTCAAAACTGAGTCAGATGACTAAATAAGGGTAAGTATGAACACAGCCTGTGTGTCAGTGAAAGGAAGAGAGCTGAGAAGTTCCAGATAGTGGCTGGGAGTAATTTGGATGGGGATATGACAGAGGAACTGGTTGCATATTGGCAGTAAAGGAGACTGGGACGATATCCCATTGCCAGCATCTCCTGTTATGGCTGTGTTTGTATTTTTATTCCAGATTTATTGTACTTTTATTCCACTTTTGCTTTTCTGTCTAGTCTTGGTGTAAAGGAGAAGGAACCACAAATTTTCTACAGCACCCAAGACAGTTTATAAAAAGTGAGATCATGCTATACCTGTCTGTCTTAAGGTTTTGCCTTTTTTCCTTGACTCCCTACACAGACAAGGGAAAAAAAAAAACATAAAACAAACCTGAGGTGCTGCCTTGTCTGCTGTCAAGCTGCCTGCCTGCCTCTAGGCATCACAGCAGTGCTTCAAAAGCTGCAGTGCTTCATTGGTGAGAAACTGCATTAGGTGCCCTCTTCCTGAACCCCCCTGCCCTTTTTTTTTTTCCTTAGGATAACCTTTTAAATAGAAATTAGCCTTTTTAAATGTTTTGTTGACACTTTAGAATTATCTATAATATCCTATTGTCATCTTTATTTATTTAGTTATTTACTCATTTAACTAACTGCCCATTGCCAAGCACAACCATCAGCTATTAAGCCAGAGTTCTATGAGCTCTACTTATGATGATTCTGTTTTGATTGATTTAGCTGTATTTTGATTATGTGGCCATGGAGTCAGTAATTATAATAGTCAAGATGTCTAGAGGTTTAATCTTATCTTAGGACTTTTTTTGATTAAAAATTTTCCACTGCTACCACCATTATATATATGGCTAAAAAAATGTTTCCACTTCTGAACCCTGCTGTGTTATATCAGAAAAGTTGAAGTGTTTTTCCATGGCTTCAAAAGGAGCTGCCATGTACCCAAGTTTCATCAGTGAAAATCAGAATTGTGATTTTTATGCACTACTTCTATTAAATTCATTCTAATTCCCATAGCTATGAAGAAATATTATTTAGACTGTTTGTCAGCTTAAGTATTTGCAAGGATTCTGTGCAATAGAAATAGCACTCCCTGAAGTTTGTGGTATAGATAAAGCATTTGCAGTCATGCTTTCCATAATTAAAATGAGCTGTTTCACCTTAATTAAGTCTGAATTAAGGGAAAACTTTATGAAACATGCTTCTGAACTCTTCAGTCTGTTTTGACTAATACAGCAAATGCTTTTCCATTCCCTTACTATCAGGTAACAGAAACACGGACTGGTCCTCTTGGCTGCAGTAACTATGACAACCTAGATTCTGTCAGCTCTGTTCTGGTTCAGAGTCCTGAAAATAAGATTCAGTTGCAAGGTATGTATGTGCAATTTCATTAATTTGTTTTGGAACAGCATGGCATTTATCAAACTATCTGTTTTGCTTTCTTCTACCTCATAAAAGGTCATTTTCCTCACTTTTTTTTCCTCTGTGCAGTAAGTAAATTGTAGATGAAGTGAAGGAAATGTCAGTAACCCATGTTACCTTTGAAATGGAAACAATTTCTGTACAATTCAGAAAATAATCTGAATAATGCTGTTAACATTTTACAGCCCTATTTAGCAACCACTTGCACAACTTTTAAACAGCCTAAATTCACACAGATTCCACCAAGCAGGAAATGACTTTTGGTGTGTTCAGCCTCCTTTGTATGTATTTAGTAGTAGCTTATACCTCATAGCACTGAAATGAATGGAGTTACTGGAGAAGCAGGATATAGATTTTCAAAGACTCTAAATAATGTAAAGTCCAAAGGTTCCTATTGGGAATTTTAAGAACATCTGGAAGGTTAGTCATCTCACGTATTAGGAAAATAATAGTAATTACATATTTTTTTTTAAAAAAAGAGGTAAAGTGAAAGAATGGAATAAAAGAGGCGTACATTTTTTTTATTATTCCAGTAGATGAATTTCCCAACCTGCATATTAGGTACATAAGCTTTTTGAAAAGTCACCCTCTAGGGTGCTCCTTTTTTTTTATAGTTACACATATGTAGGATTAACATCTCATTATTACTACAAAAACTGACTAAATTATCTTTATGTACCTCTGTGTATATACAAGAGAAGAACACTGTTCTTAATCTGCAGTTCATAGAATCATAGAATGGTTCAGGTTGAACGGGACCTTAAAGATCATCGAGTTCCAACTCCCCTGCCATAAGCAGGGACACCTCCCATTAGATTAGGTTTCTCAAAGCCCCATCCAGCCTGGCCTTGAACACTGCCAAGGATGGAGCATCCCCAACTTCTCTGGGCAAGTTACAGGTAGCTGTACAAGTATTTCTAGTTTTTAAAATTTTCCATATTGGTTCATAAATCAGTTGGATTTGTAGTGTGAAGCTGTTGCTGTTGTTTAAAATAGGCTGTCAGGGAAAGATTCTTTTCCTGTTTAAAACATCCATGTGGGTTTTTTCCCCCCTTCCCTTTCCTTTCTCTCTCCCCAGAATAGGTTAAAAGCCGTAAAATCATACAATGATTTCAGTGACAGTGTACATTTTTTAAAAAGAACTTGTCATTTCCACTGGGATGTTATAAAATATTTCCAGAAATAACTTGTGACTTGTGTTTGTCAGTTAAATTTGGGAAAAAAATCTTTGATCTCTCAGACAATAGTTTGACACATGCCATTGTATTGTCAATATGAGAAATATATTTGTATTTATATATGTAAATTATTTCATAATTATCATGGAAGAATTGAACGAGACTCAAGTTTGCTCACCTGGGATTTCTTTTCCTTTCACAATTTCAAGGTTTTTCACAAGTATGTAAGTACATTGAAAAGTTTACTCAGACAACAGTTTTACAAATTTTGACATGAGGTAGAAGAAAGCACAGACAGACCTTGTTTTGGCAATTGATGTGATATGGGAAAAGGTATGAAATTACTTTTACAGATATCATTTTCATGTACCTAAAAATAAGGGATAAAACTCTATGAAATTATCCAAGTGCTTATGATGTAGAAGAAATCTACATAACAAATAAACAATCCATACGCTGAGAAATTACTTCACCCCCAAATAAGCTTCACTGGTTCCAAAGAGATTATTCTTGCCACAGAAAATACTAACAAATAATAAATAAAAATTTATAACGTATCTTGCTTTTTTGTTGGCTGATTATTATTGTAGCTGGAGTGGCTGATAGCTAGTTAATTAAAAAGTATAAAAATACTGTATAAAATACTCAAATACTCATTCCCATCATCGGGATCATGTAAAGAATGGTCAAAATTTTCAAATGAGTAAGTGTAAATATCTGGTCACAAATATTCTGAGTTTTTGATTCACCTTCTCTGTGGTTCTGATACATCAGTGTGATGTGCTTTTGGAAGACCTCTGTGTGCCATGGCAGGGTAAATTGTGAAAACACTTTGCAAAAAGATTTGCAAATTAGCAGTTTTTTGAAACACACTGGGAGCTATAATTTGCACACTTTCTCCATGTTAAGCATTTAATAGATTTAAGAATTAATTCTCTTTCTCATGGTTTTGTAGCCCTACCCATCACATCCAGCTGACTGACCCTTTGCAATTAAATAGCAATGGTATAAGAAATGAAATATCAGAATAAATATTAGGTTTTTGATTTCCTTCACCTAATTTTCTCATTCTTAGTTTGTCTCTAGAGATAACTGGAGTTATTTAGATAGGCTATATTTTGTTGTGTCAAAGGAAACAGGGAAAATAAGTCCAATACAGGATGGAAATGTCTACCTTCACACATCATTTTCTGATTATACTGTCTCTTTACTCTTTACCCTTTACCCTTTCTTTTAGGGCTGTTTTCCCTTTGTCAGTACTCTCAAAATTTGTATTAGCTGCAAGTACCGAGATTATAATTCAGCTGCACGCTTCCCTGTTGCAAAGCTCTTACTGCTGATGCTGTTCATTCAGCAATTCTTTACAAGACATTGACATAATCCTTTCTTTTTGTTTTTCACAATCCCCCAGAAAAATTACACCAGTAAATGCTCTGAGCAGGTTACTAGTTAGAGGAATGAATGTTCCATAGTGAGAGGAAAATGTGGGAAATATTAGATATTGTTTCTTAAAAAAGGAAATATATGCTACAGTGCAAATGCTAGACAGTTGTATAAATTGTCAAAAAAAAAAAAAAAAAAAGCCACATAGGTTCCTTCTTCATAATTTGTTTGCTTGTTTATTTGTGACATAGGTTGGGGAAGTTGCTTGGATCAAGCTTCCCCTTTACAATACTTTTTACACAATACTTTATCTCCTTCAGGTCTTCAGGTCATCTTGCCTGAGTATCTGCAAGAGCATTTTGTCCAGGCAGCTCTGAGCTACATTGCCTGCAATTCAGAGGGGGAGTTCATCTGCAAGGACAATGACTGCTGGTGTCAGTGTGGTCCCAAATTCCCAGAATGCAACTGTCCCTATATGGACATTCAAGCCATGGAAGAAAATCTGCTCCGCATAAGTGAGACTTGGAATGCATACAACAGTGAATTTGAAGAATCTGGTGAGATATTTTATAAAATTTTTGTCTGTTTGGCAGTATCTCACAAACTGCATTTATACAACAGGCTCCATCTGAATCTCCAAAATGGTTTGTACATCTAAAGTTAAACATACCTAAATGCATCCCAGATCTGAGCCTTAATTATTACAACATTCTGATAGAAAGTGTTATCTTCATCTTGGGATGATTAGCAGCCTGTAATTTCTTTAAGATTTAGGCAGCTGTGTTTGAGTATTCATTTACTGTACTTTGTGGAGTCTGGAGCTGCACGAACTGTCTTTGTGAATGCAGAAAGCAGAAGAAAAGAGGAACAAAGTCAGGTTACGCACTTTATGTGGGTATTCTCCATTTTTGATCCTTACTATTTTGTTCCTGCATTATTGCAGCTGAAACAGGTGCTTCATTTCACATCCGTTTTTCAGAGTTTGGTCAAAGTTTCTCTTGTACTTCCTCTTTATCTTGTCCTTCCAGCAATACCATGAACCTGACATGGAGAGTGTAGTCAGCCCTTGATTTACCAAGTATCTAATAGTTCATCCCATCATAGTTGGCAACATGCTTTTTCATAGGATTTCTGTTTAAACTGGACCTATCCAGGTTGTCTCTACAAAACATTTGTGCTACACTGGCTTTCTTTGAAGCACTGAGATTTGTTTCATACATCATTTCACCTGTCCTGATCATCAGAACTTCCAGTCCCATGGAGAATGGGAGCCACAGGTAAAATCAGCTTCTCAACGACTGTTTTCACAACTCACTAACCCAGTGATATCAGTAACAGCTGTCTAGCCAGATGGTAGGAAAAGTAAGGAGAGCTCAGCAGACCTGGGAAAAATCACCAAGGGAAAAAAAAAAAAAAACGAAATAAGGGAGATGAGGAAGAAGCAGAAAAAAAAAGCAAAAATCACAGTTTTTAATGAGCTGTGTTAGAGAAAGAGAATGAGTCAGTAGAAGAAGGAGGAAGACTACTCAGTGTGGGAGAGAAGAAATATGAGTAAGATAGTTAATTGTGAGCAGTACATTATATACATCCATTTTTTATATTTGTTGTTTTAAAGACCAGTTGAGAATTTAAAAAGATTCTATATAATTTAAAATTTCAGTTGTTATAACTTTAGAGTGAACACCTAATGCCTAAATTTGAGCCTGTTTGGAAGATCTCAGGTCCTTTTCCCAGCTCCAGTCTCACTCTTACCATGAAGACACCAGGAGGAGGAGACTTCTCACATCTCACAGACTTCTCTGATCATAAAAGCATGAATTTATGTTTTATTTTTGTGTAATTAAAAATGCATTTTCTCAATGGCTATTTTGACACCTTTAAGCATTTATGGGTCATGCTATCATTTACCGCTGTCATGGTTTGAGAAAACCTATAACAATTTACTGTCATTCAGACAATTATTCTATCATCCGATGACCCCTCACCACCAAGGAAAGGGGAATCAGGGAATGCAGGGAAACACAAGGGTTGAAATGTAAATGGATTTAATAGAATAAGACTAAATAATTAACAATAAAACTAAAGAACCAGTATTGATCCCAATACTGATATAAGATATACAAGAAACACACTCAGGCAATCATATCAGCAGGAAGCTGTGCACTCCCAGCAGTGGACAGCAAGTGTCAGACACTGCGAGTGCAATGGCTAAGAGAGGAAAGGAAGACCTCACGGGCCCAGCACTGGGGCAAGGAGTTCTCTGGACCACCACCACCAAGGGAGAGAGCACTGTGCAGCAAACTTTAATTTATATTGCCTGTGATGTTTATAGTATGAAATAAACCTGTTAGCCAGTTTGGGTCAAATGCGTAGGCCCTGCTCCTCCTTGTACCTGCACCTGGCGAAGCCTGAAAACACTCACAGAAATTGGCTGGCCATAAGTAAATATTTTCATGAATTCAGATACTAGAGTTTTTTAAAAGTGCAGTTTTCCCCAGCATTAGAATAAAAATTAGTCCTGTGTCTCTCAAACCAGGACAACTACTTTGCAAACTAGGACAAGCATATTGACTCTACAGAAGGGCATGTTTTTTTTTTACTGTATTTTGTCCTATTTTAATGGGATCTGATATTGTTCAGTGCCTTAAGAATGTCATTTGATGGCACCTACTTAACAGCAATTTTAGTAAAGCTGATATGTGAATCTGTGGATTCTTATAGTGCTCTGTATAGGGGCTTCAAATTTGACTACAATTTTTTTTTTTATGAGTTTGGATAGGTAGGTATAGCCCTCTGTTCAGGACTGAGAAATGAATGTCAGTGGAAAAATGGGTAAGAGTTAAATTCTGTGCTTTTAAAAAAAGATCTTTAGCTATGCTGTGTGAATTACTAGAATGGCAACCTCACATAAACCTGTCAATTGGATAACTGCTAGTAGGAGTGTTTATTAAAAAATGTAAAATGTAGATTATTAACATCATTAAGACATATTCCACACCCTCTCTTCAGCTGTTTAAAGAACAGCTAAATATTTAAATAATTTTAAATCTAATAAATATGAACTGTTTTGTATAAAGACGTTCATGGAAAGATGAGATAGGTAATCTGTTTTGTGTATGGATCTGATGGAAAAAAAAAACAGCATACAAACTTTTGATAGATAGCTTAGCCACTGCTCATTCAGCCTTCCTATATAAATCATATATTACCACCTGAGCAGCTCTCCTAGTACTGTCATTCATTGTCTGCAAGCATTTCTAGCCAAAGTGATTACTGAGACATATTTGAAAAAATTAGAGCTTGTGCAAACTCTAAACTACGAAAAACACTATTAAAAACATCAGCACTATTTGATTCATGTTAATAGTGTATTTTGAGAATAAAGTGTGCTTTATTAAACAAAACCTAATGTTTTAAATAGAAATTTTATAACTTTCATGTGGGATATAAATTGTTTAGCTTTGTCTAAATTGGTGGAAGTCAGCTTTTGAGATTAGTATGTTGTTTTATTCTAATCAATTTATAATAAAAATAAATCAGTTAGAAAATAATAGGGTGAAAAACCGCCAGATTAGTTAGTAATTTAGAGTCTGAGTAGACAAGGGTCAGGATAATCCAGAGCACTTATTACTGGAATCATGGAATTGTCAGATATCCAGAGAAGGGGACTCCCCAACCTCCCTGGGCAGCCTGTTCCTAGCAGCTCTGTCACCCTCACTGTAAAGAATTTTTTTCTCATATTTGAATGGAACTTCCTGTGTTCCAGCTTGTCCCCATTGCCCCTTGTCCTCTCACTGAAAAGTGTCTGGCTCCATCCTCCTTCAACCCACCCTTTAGATACAATACTGGCTCATATAGTCTACTACTAACCACAGAGAAATGAATGAATGAATTCCATTCTTTGATACTATGAACTATAGATTCAAGTAAAGTAAAATACAAGTGTATTAGTATTAATTTTCTAACTTTTCTGCCTTCCAAACCCTTCCTTACCTTATATATAAAAATATAGTCCTCTGAATCCAGAAACAAATTTTGTCCCCTAATACAGACCTCTAAAACTTACTGGTCTTACCTGAGGTCATGGACATTATCTATGGATAGAATTTGGCCTAAAAATGAAGAAGTAAATATTCTATTTAGGATCGGTTTAGAATTGGTCAGTAAACAAGCTCTCCTTCTGTCTGTTCAAGATAAAAGAACTGAGGAATCAATCTTTTTAAAGATAGAAATGGCAGTTCTTCAGTGCCTAATTCCCATTTGAAGTCAATGGGTAGCTAAATTTTGTCTTTGAAACTCTTGATTTGAATTTCTAGAAATAAATAAAAGGCAAAACCAAAAAGCAACTGGACTTTTTTTTTCTCCACAGCCTTCTGCTCTCTTCCACACTAAGTGGTTCACATGATTATTTTACCTTTTAAATCATGAGAAGAGAAAGAAAAATGTGTGTACTTAGTTAAAAGTCAAATGTCTTAAACACTGCAATTGCAACTGCAAAACAGTAATAATGTAGTATGACCACTTTATGGATTCATTTCCAACTGCAACAAGCTATCATGTTAGATGAATGTAGCATTGGGTGAAATGAAAGCATATACCACATTAGGGACCGCATGAAGTTCAACAAGGAGAATTCCAAAGTCCTGCACCTGGGTGGTCCAGCATCAGGCACCAGGACGTACTGGGTACCACCTAGCTGATAAGCAGATTGGCAGAAAAGGACCTAGGAGTCCTCCTGGGCACCACGTTGACCATGAGCCAGTGATGTGCCCTTGCAGCAAAGAAGGCTAATGGTATCCTGGGCTGCATTAGGAATGTTTCCAGCAGGTCAGGTGAGAGGATCTGTCCCCTCTCCTCAGCACTGGAGAGGCCACACATGTACTACCGTGTCCAGGTCTGGATTCTTCAGTACAAGAGAGACATGGATATATAGGAGAGAGTCCTTAAAAATGATGAGGAGTCTGGAGTTCTTACGAGGAAAGGCTGAGAGAGCTGGGTCTTTTCAGCCTGGAGAAGAGAAGGCTCAGGGGATCTTAATGATAAATACCTTAAGGGAAGATATGAAGAAGATGGGATAGGGCACTTTTCACTGGTGTCCAGTGACAGGACCAGAAACTATGGGCAGGAACTGAAACACAAGATTCCCTCTGAACATCAGGAAATACTTCTTCACCGTGAAAGTGACTAATCACTGGAACAGTTTTCCCAGAGAGATTGTGGAATATTCTTCCTTGCAGATATTCAAAAGCTGGCTGCCCATGGTTCTGGGCTTTTCTAGGGGTTTGGTTCAGAGGTGCTTTCCCACCTCAACCATTCTGTTATTCTGTGATCAAAGAATTTTCCTGGTTTTCACATAGGAGGACTCTGGTCTGCATTTTGTTTTGCTGGTTGTAACAATTCTCTATGATTATTATAGATTAGATGACCTAACATTCCAGTTTAGAATATGTCATTCATCGTTATGTACAGATTACATTTCTCTCAGGCTCTTCTGGCACCTTTTAACTACTTGAATCTCATTTTGGATGACATGGAGCAGTATATTATTTATCTCTCAGTAAATCTGGCTGCCTTTTTCATCTCTCTAGCTTCCCTCCAGCAATACATACTCGATCACTATTAGCTCAATGAGCTGTATATAACCTCTTAATATCAGCATATGTACTGAGTTCTCAAAGAAATTACAAGAGCTACTTTAAATTGTTTACTCTGAACCATCTGCTTATTCTTTATCGTATCTTGTGGCCTCCAGACTCAGATACTACCCTTGCAAATGAGCAGCTGTTTCTTTATCAAAATTCCATACTAAAACTGTTCAACCTTTATTAACAAATTTCATTAATTTATTGAAGCTTTTGGCTGAATTAATGTGTAAGCAAAATTCTCTCTGAGAACACCATTTCAAGAAGCTAAATTCTTGCAATCTAACACATAGCCTAAAAATATAACTTCTAATGGAATCAAGCAGTGCTTCCTTTATCTTTTCTTAATGTTCATTAAACTAATCTTTCACAGGAATATGTAGCCTAGAAGGACAACTAGATTATCTAGTTAATCTGCTGTTATTACAAGCCACTAAATTTCACTGAGATTCTAGAATATGGAGTCCACCTATGTTAGTTAGATTAAAGCCCTTGCGATCTTCACTAGTGATCTCATAGGCAGTATCCCACCCCAATTTCAGTACTCTGTTCTATTGATATTGCCAATTTTCCTGTACCCCTCCTGCCCCTCATGCTAGAAGCATGTACTTGTCCATTTCCTTCTCCCACCTAATCCTCTCAATAAGTTTTATCTTTTCGTTTCAGAAAAAAAACCTTCAACCTAAAAGAGTTCGCTTTAGAAAGTAAAGACGATCAAAAGATTCCTTGAAAAAAACGCTCAAATTTTTTGAAGTATGGAGGACTTGCACAGCTTATGGTTACAGCAGTGTTGAAGATGGTGTTAGTGAATATGTTGTCTTGTAACATATCATAGATTTTGGAACTTTTGGGGACTCTCTGGGCAATGTATAAAAAGCAAATTCGAACATGCAACTCTGTCAATGACTGACTGGCAATTTAGCATTTTACAGAGATTATGACTTCTGTAAACATGTGAAAGTCATAAAAACATTCATAGGCTCTAGATTCTGACTGTAAGGATATGAATATGATCTTGCATTGTCTGTACCATAATCTGTGTGGTTAGCTGCTGATTGATGTTAGAAATCTGGCTACTTCATTTAAACAATTTAAATTACATTAATTTTCTGTTAAGGAATCTGCTAAGTGACATCTAAAAGAAATTTGTGGCCATCTATGCTGCAACTGAACTCTTCCATCCATATATTTATTTTCACATACCTCACATACAATTGCAGCTTGCCTTGTGTATTTCTCAAGTGCTGAGCACTTGATTATTTTTTTTTTTTTCCCCCTTTGAAGGCACTAAAATCTCTTTTGGAATATTTCCTTGAAAAGAATTGAATAATGAGATGTGCAACAAATACTGTGAGGTATATTTTCTAAGTATTTTTGAAATGGAAAACTTACTTTTTCAAACATGTTTAAATAGAAAATAGTATGGAAGAAAATAGCACACCTACAACAAATTGGACAGAAATTTTACTTCCACAGTTGAGCTTAAAAGTGATTCAGTGAAGTGCTGAACTATGTGCTTATTTTAACCATTTGTAGTCCACTAATTTGATAGATTTGACTTCTGTACTTAAATTTTTGGCATCAGCTTAAATAGATCAGAGCCAGAGCTAACTAAGACCTTGAAGAACTTGGCCCACTGGGTACAGAAACTGTATATGCTACCAGACATGTGGCTTCACATGTGCAATTAAAAGTAATCTTGTATATATTTTGAAATCTATCCTTCTACAGCTTTAAAAGACAAACTTCTTTTCTCAAAACATTGAGTTTGATTTTTTCAATCACTTTTGTGTCTGTTTTATAGATATTTCAAAAAGTAAATTTCAGTATCACAGAAAATGCAGCTGATGTAAGTACAGCCAAAGTAAATGAATGTCAAATTTCATATTATTATTTGCTGAAATTATTTTTCATTGTGCATCCATCCTTCATCATTGCTTTGATTGCAAAGTATTAGCTGCAGTGAATTGCTGTGGTAAGATATTTCTTCTTAAATCTCTGGATTCACTGCATTTGGATTTATTTTCTAATGTATTTCATAATTCCCTAATAACTTCAGGATGTTTTGCTATTGAGCATTAGTTGTTCTTTACATGCACCAACTTAAAATCATCTGAAAAAATTCACAGTTTTGAAAGGTTCACCTATAAATTAGATCTGAATCTTCAGTTAATGTACAGCACTACATAGAAAGTTACCAAAGTTTTCTTGTTTGCATCAACATAGATTGCTTTTGAGTCTTTAGAGTCCTGCTTCCTCAGTTCAATTATATTTTTCCATTTCTTTATAGTAGTTGAATTAGTGATGTTCCCAAAATCCCTTGAAAAAAAGAAATTGAATTTGAGGAAAGCAGATTCTAATAGAGGAGATGATAAACTTATTAATGAAATAAATATCAGTAATACTGAGGATAAGGAAATTCAGGAATCCAGTATTTTTTTTTTCTGGGATGTAGAATTTGTATCTTATACAGTTACTTTTATGTAACTTTTATGTATGTGGGTAAGGAACCAGCTGGATGGCTGCGCTCAAAGGGTTGTGGTCAATGGCTCAAAGTCCAGATGGTGGCTGGTGATGAGTGGTGTCCCAAAAGGGTCAGTACTGAGACCTGTGCTATTTAACATCTTTGTGGGAGACATGGACAGTTGAATTGAATATACCCTTTGCTAGTTTGCTGATGACACCAAGCTCGGTGGTGCAGTCGACACGCTGGAGGGAAGGGATGCCATCCAGAGGAACCTGGACAGGCTTCAGAGGTGGGCTAATGCAAATGGCATGAAGTTCAACCAAGTCCAGTGCAAGGTTCTGCTCCTGGGACGTGGCAATCCCAGGCACAAATACAGGTTGGGCAGAGAATGGCTGGAGAGCAGCCNCCGGGGAGACCATCTAGCAGCCCTCCAATATCTGAAGGGAGCCTACAGGAGAGCAGGAGAGGGACTTTTTGTCAGGAAGTGTAGTGATAGGACAAGGGGTAACGGTTTTAAACTGGAAGAGGGGAGATTTAGATTGGATATTAGGATGTGAGGGTGGAGAGGCACTGGAACAGGTTACCCAGAGAAGCTGTGGATGACCCATCCCTGGAAGCATTTAAGGCCAGGCTTGATAGGGCTTTGAGCAACCTTGTCTAGTGGGAGGTGTCCCTGCCCATGGGAGGGGGGTTGGAACTCGATGATCTTCAAGGTCCCTTCCAACTCTAACCATTCTATAATTCTATGATTCTATGTATAACATACGGAAAGTAATAGGACTGATTGTCTCCACCATTCCTTAATCTTCAGCAAAATTTAGAGAATTATCCATTTAATAGTGTCATGAATTTCTATCTCCATCTTCAAAATTGCAAGACTGTCATAGTAGTGGAAACCCACCATATTTTGATTATACACTTTCAGAACTGTCTCCCTTCTCCTTCAGTTCATATTTTCCTATATGAAATACAAGCATACTGTAAAATGCCAACTTTGAAGCAAGAAAGGCTCTGCAAATCTTTTTTATTAAGACCAAACACAACAGAAGCCCAAAACTGGTCCTGGAAAAAGTGAAGAACAGATATTCTCTCACTCTTGAAGTTAGAATAGATTAATCATGTTAATCTAGACCTTAATCAATTGAATATCATATGCAAACTGGCCAACTACTGAATATTACTAAAAGACAGCATATGTTTCAATTCACACTTCGTATTTTGGTGTGGATATCTGACTTATCTGAATCATGACTTCTTAAAAGATTAACTAAGTATTTGCAGTCACACTACATGTATTTATAAAATAGCCCCATGTGCTGAATCCAGGCTCTGAAAATATTCTGCTGTTTCTTGTGAAGGCTGAAGATCCCTATTCTAACAGTGATGGTGGCTTCCAATACCCAGGCTGCAAAACATGGTAAAATACAGTAAATTTGAGACTGGAAATTATAATTGGACTGATGTGGAAGTGCAGATACCTGGGGAAGAATTCTTAACACCCTTGTTAGCCTATGAATCCACTACAGATGGGCAGCATTGCCTTTATTATTAGAGGCTGTAAAGAAGCTATAAAGGAGGAATTCTTCAGATTGTTCTAAAGTCAGAGACTGGATATGAGAGTCTATACATACATCCACAACCAGTGGTCATATTTGATCTCAAAATCTACACAAGTATCTTAAGATTTCTCAGGAAAAGAAAATTTTGCAGTCCTTATTCTTGCATGTAGAGACTCTTAGATGCTGAACACATAATACATGTGCCGAGATTTTTTCTTTCAGAGAGTTTGTGTAACAATTAAAAAATAACACGTAGCCAGAGTAATCTGCTAAAAAAAATAATTGTTTAAATAAAGCAGTCACTAAACCAGCCAGATAAGCAAAATGTAACTTTAATTTAGATTTTAAAAGGTAAAATTTAAAATTAAAAATAATAAATTAAATAATGTAAATAAATTTAAATAGATTATCCAGTGCTGAAGACAGAAATCTGAGACGTCTGGTTAACAGAATGTGTTATGATGGGAACCAATCTTCAATGTGAATCACAGTGTAAAAAAACCTACGGGAAAGGGGTTTACATCATCAAATATATCTTTTTCATAATTTCTCTACACTGTTGGCAGCTGAAGGTCTGGAATCATCTTAATTATGCATTATATTAATATCTCTCAGCAGTGCATTAAGGAATGCAACAAGTGTCCCTCAGGTGGTTTATTCTTTTTCTTCCTCTCCATCAGACAAGCATTTAAAAATATTGCTGTGATTATAGTGTGTCAAGTTTTTCTGATGGATGACTCCAGCAAAACTACAGCAAGTGTGCATTTAATCTGTGATATTTAACATTAAGCATCCCTCTACTTAGTCAGAAAAATATAATATAATTTTGTTTACCATCCTAATGAGTTCCAAATTTTTGTCATTCCTCTGGTGCAAATTATGTCTAAAGAATGCTTTAGCAAAAGTGGGCAGAATGGGATTCCTTTTTATTGCCTCTTACTGTCTTCAAGTCAAAGTCATTTAGCTGAAAAATAAAAAGGTAATTTTTCCCAGCTGCTAAGCCTATGGATTGACTATATCATGTAGACATCAGCTTGCATTCTCGCCTTCTCGCTTATTACCGGCATTAATGACAACATGAAGATCTAAACAATGTCCTCAATAACTCTTGTGTATACCACAATGATGATATTTTAAAAATTTTTAGACTGCCTTTTAGTCACTAGGTAAAACTTGTCTTGAAGTTTGTAGGGTTCCCTATAATCCTTCTAGTGCAAGAGAAAAAAAAAAAAAGAAAGGGCAGTAAACTGCATTCTAAGATAAAGATTTTAAAACATAATTAATCTAGCATGTGTCTCATTTATATCTGTTCCTAATTACTAAAATTGTGTAAAAGGGCAGAAGGTGACTGCAGCTTTAATTTGGAAATGTCATTTTAGACCACAGATGATGCTACATGTCTACTCTGATTGGAAGAAACTTCTTGTAATTATCATGAAAGAAAAGTGTCCAGAATGACTTTCAGACTTCATGTTGAGAGTCCAAGTCTTAAATAACACTGCAAAATTAGGCTTGATTCGGTATCACAGATACAACAGACTGTAACTTTAGAGTCCCACACAGTAATTTGCAGTGAAGATACTTTCCACTAGAAGTTGTCTCTTACCACAGCCCAGTGACATATTACTGCATATTATTACAACACAGTTACTGTGTTTAAATTAAAATGCATGTAGCATAAACTTTAAAATGAAATCTGGAACTAAAACTGAACACAGGAGAATTTTTTCATTTTATAAAATCATCAAATTTAACCTTGCTCTCTAATAAGCTTTGTTTTCTTTGATTCAAAAGGATGAAAGAACATACCTGTCAAAGGACACTTGCAAACTCACTATACGTGGTATATAGAAGGCATGATTGCACAGGTCATTCAGATAGCACAGTCTGTCTCTCTGTTGACCAGAAAAGACTGATTGTGATGCAAAGTGAGTCTTATTTGAAATCTTAATGGGAAGATTCCTTCTGAAAAGTCTTAACAGACTCACTGGCAGTTGAAGGTACTTTTTAATCACTGAGATTAAAGACTGCAATCAATATGGTTCAAGCAATTTGCCCCTGAGCAGTAGAGCAGTGGGCTTTTTTAAAATTGTGCTTACAGCTTCAGGCACAAGGCCAAGAAAATTTACCCCCCCAGAGTTCTTAATATAATTATTGTTTTCTCTGTGTCTTGCAAGGGTGTTAATTTGCCTCCCAGTAATTAACTTCCCTATGTGGTTGTCAGGAAGTTTAATCAATAACATGAACAGATACATCGACTGTCATCCGTTCTGAGACCAATGCTCCCCTCCCCACCTCTCCCACCCCCGTGGAGGTGTCATTGTTATAATAAAAAGACAGGTGGGATTTGCATAATTTCTTCAGAGAGTCAGTGTCTAAATTGTTCATCTCCTACTCCAAAAATTAAGGTACAGCTGATCAGGTCCCATGAATATAATTGCCCCTGTTCCGAAACTAAAAGCATTATATGATTCCTCCTAAAGCAGCACCTGGTAAATCAACTTATTAAAGTTCTACATGGCATTGAATTGTCAGACACTTTATACATTGTGATGACATTGTAATAGGAGGAGCAGAAGGCTTGATCTAATATAATTCTACTTATCTCCACCCTGTACAGGACATAATGTAATTTCCTTCAAAGCTAGTGACCAAAAAAGCTCGTTCTTGGTGGAATTCCAATCTGTCTTGGCAGCTTTGGACTTTCTTTATTAAGAGGGATGTCACTCTGTGGCCTCTCTTTTTCTTCTGGGGCAGTGTTGTCTGTTCTGATTCATAGCTTCTTAAATCTTCTCTTGTAACAGCTAATCACTGGTTATTTACTTCAATATGTTTTCCAAGAAGACACTCAGTTTCACTCATTTTTTCCCCTAAACTATCCTTCTGTGATACATGTTTATTTACCCTACCCAGTTTTCAAACTGCTGGAGTTGCTAGCATGACCATGAACAAGTTAACTCTGGGGAATGGCAGAAGTTATTTCCAAATCTATACATAAGAATTATGTTAAATGCAATAAGAATTATGTTTAATGCATTATGTACATTTATAGTGCCATAGAAAGATAATAGATAGAAAATTAGTTAGAAATTGGAACATCCATGCTGCAGGAATACTTGTAAACTATGTTGTAAACCATTATCAAAGTGTTTACAAAAAATTCAGAATAGCCAATAAAGAAAGTTTTGAGAAATTTTTCTTGAAAACTTATAATGAATTCCAAGGGACATACATTTGAAAGGTAGTGATATTAACATTTTTAAAAGTGTAATGAACCAAAATCACACCCAAAAGAAAAACTGACAAGATGTATGGAATATCTTTCAAATGTTGGGATTTACAAAGACATGTGTTTGAGTCTGGCTTTTTGGTTTCTGAAACATGAGCTTGCTGTCAAGGTCATATTTAGATTGAGAATAAGAAAAATGTCGATTTGTCTTTATAAGAAATGTGAGTCTATTCAGCTTGCAGCAGAGTCTAGGGAATATTATTATCCCCTGCCTAGTAAAAATTTGTAATTAATCCCTGATTTGCAGGATGATATTCTATCTTTACTACCAATTTTGATTCTGCATTTTTTTCCTCTTTATCTGGGCACCAAGAGGGTCCCAAGGCTTGTAAGGGGAGTATCTGTGTTTTGCTGTTCCTATAAAATGTTAACTATATATAAAATATAAATACATGTCTATATATGTAAAAATATGTAACATATATATGGTACGTAAGTCCATGGGGCCTGATGAAATCCATCCATGGATGCTGAGGGAGCTGGTGAATGAAGTTGCTAAGTAGCTTTACATCCTGTTTGAGAAGTCATGGCTATCTGGTGAAGTTTCCACTGACTGGAAAAGGGGAAAAATAACCCCATATATATAACCCAGGGAAGTACAGGCCAGTCAGTCTCACCTTTGTGCCAGCTAGAATCATGGAGCAGATCCTCCTGGAATCTCTGTGAAGGCACACGGAGAATAAGGAGGTGATTTGCAACAGCCAACATGGCTTCACCAAGGGCAAATCATGCCTGACAAATCTGGTGGCCTTTTATGATATTGCCACAGCCTTGCTAGACAAGGAAAAGAACTTGGCAGTGCTTATGGATGAGAAGCTCAACATGAGCTGGCAGTATGCATTGGCAGCCCAGAAAGCCAACCACATCCCGGGCTGTATCAAAAGAAGTGTAACCAGCAGGTTGCGGGAGGTGATTCTATTCCTCTACTCTGGGAGTAGAGGGATGCACTCATGGGAATCCACCTGGAGTATTGTGTCCAGCTCTGGAGTCCTCAACAGAGAAAGGACATAGAACTGTTGGAACGGGCCCAGTGGAGGGCCACAAAGATGATTAGAGGGATGGAGCACCTCTCCTGAGAAAGCTGGTTTTGTTCAGCCTGGAGAAGAGAAGGCTCCAGGGAGACCTTGTAGCAGCCTTCTAGTATCTGAAGGGAGCCTACAGGAGAGCAGGAGAGGAACTCTTTGTCAGGAAGCATAGTGACAGGACAAGGAGTAATGGCTTTAAATTGAAAGCAGAGATATTTAGATTAGATACTAGAAAGAAATTGTTTACTGTGAGGGTGGTGAGGCACTGGAACACGTTGCCCAGAGAAGTTGTGGATGCCCCATCCCTGGAGGTGTTTAAGGCCAGGTTGGATAGGCCTTTGAGCAACCTGCTCTAGTGGGACCTGTCCCTGTCCATACCAGGAGGGTTAGAACTCAATGATCTTTGAGGACCTTTCTAACTCTAACCATTCCGTGATTCTATATGTAAAATCAGTATTGTAACATTTGCATAAGATTCCTCAGAAACTATATATTAATGAACATCAGAAGATCTCTGTTCTGCACCAATCCCACATTCATTTGCATTGATATTTAGTCCTGTTCTTTCCACCTTAGAGGAGCTTTCCCTGCAAGATTCCTCACTTCAAGAAAGACAGCAGAAAAAAACAACCATAAACCTACCCCACTAAAAGGATCATAGAAGTTTGCTGCTCTTGAGGCTTACAAAGCAGCTAGATTGTACCAGGTCAAATAATCTTTCCAATATTTTGATGAGTTTCTCTTGTCCTTTATATGCAGTCTGTATCTTCCAGAGCACATGTATTTTCTTCCTTTACTTTGTCCATCAGAAAGTTTAAAGGAGAGTTCATTTGTGTTGGATAAACAAATGTTTTAATTATAGGTAGAGATGAATGATTTAATGTAGATGGGAACAAGGTATGGGGAGAGGGGAGAAAAAATCATCTTTGCTATCTTTTCTGTGAAGAAATAAGGTTATTTCAAGCTGAGTATTATGCTTCCTTGAATTGGATTATTTTCAAACATGTTTTTCTTGGAACACAGCTCTAACTTCTTTGACAAATTAAGTAATGCATCATGAACAACTAAAATTCACTGCAACATAAAAACATATTTATGTCCATTTCAGTATTTTGTTGTCTCCAGGCTTTTAAATCATGGTGGGATACTTAAAAAAAAAAAAAAAAAAAAATCTCTTTAACAGTACCTACACAATATTGAAGCAGTGCTGTACTGAACAGCAATCAAACCCAACCATGTGAAATGTAGATCCTATTGCTTTTTGTTCTCTCAGATAACTAGTTTTGTGCTTCAAGATTTCAATTTACATCTGACATTGGTATTTGACTTGCTGTCATATTTATTGCCCTGATTAAAATTAAAAGCTTTGTTATGGGAAAAGAATGATAATGCCACAGTCATATTCTTAGAGTAGGTTTTTCATTTACAGTGCAGTTACATAAACAGTGTGATCAACTGATTGGGATTCTGACATCTTTCCTACCAGAACTCTTGCTCCTCTCACTAACTGCAGCTACCAAGGAGGATGCAGTTGCCTGGAGCCATAAGGAAATTTATTATTATTATTTGTAATATATGGCAATAATTAAATTAGAGGTCTATTGTGCTAACGGACCTATAAAGATAAGAGAAAGGTTTTTCTCTGAAGAACTTGCAGTCTACAGAGATAAAGATTTATCTACAGAATATTATAAAATATTGAGGCAGCTCTTTTTTTAAAAAAAATAGGAATAGTCTTTCAATAATTATTGAAAAAATATTGCAAAATGATGCTCTTTTGATAGGATATAGTAAAGTGCTTTGACCATTTTGAAATGATTTTTCATTTTGTCATTTCTTACTTTATAACTTTTATGTTATACTATGAAACTAAAGGTTGACATAAAAATGTAAAATTTCTATTCTGTTAGGATGAAGTATTTTGACTGATTCACAGCAAGGTAAAACAAGAAATTCTTGCAATGTTCCTTTCAGAAGATTTCAGAGAAATTAGAAACATTTGGAGAATTGTAAAGAACATGAAAAAGATTTAGGTTGCATTCTAATTTTGGAATGCTAAAAATTCTTTTACAAAATGGATTTTCTATGCTTTGCACAGCTCTGTTTAAGACACCTTTTTGTTGTGAAATGAATAGCTTTAGCAGCTTTCCTTAGCTTTTGTGTGAAATTAATTGGTAGTCTTCATTTCAGCCTCTAACCTATAACAAAAATAAAGCAGTATTTATATTAAATAGTAGGCTTATTTACAGCATCAGCAGATAAGGTCAGCACTGAAATGAACACAGAGGTTAAGCAAATTGGCAGAGCAGGGTTGGATGTCTTGCTTTGCTGCTGTGTGTTATCTTTTCTGTGGGTAAATAGATTGCTGGAGTCACTAGAGATATTTCCTTAGTGCTTTTATATGAAAGATGTGTGTTGGAATATTTCTTGTTGGCTCTGACTGTTGCTTGTTTTCCTTATGCAATACTATCTGTTTATTTTGGCTTGCCATTAAAATGAATTGTGCTGAAGGCAGGCTGGAGTCATATTAAAAACAGATGTAGACAAAATGATTAGCATAGACAAGGAGACAGGTTATTTTGAAAAAAACCTCTCACCCTAACTGAACTAAAATTGCAACTGAAATTTCTCATTTAATGTAAAGTTTCAAGTTCCTCGTTTTTCCTCTGACAGGCAGGAATCAGTAGAGGCATTATTACAGGCACATACCTTTGGAACATCTTCTTATTAATCACTCCTCAGAGGGAAAACTATTTCCTCTGCAAAACACTGGGGAAGATGAAAAAAGGGAGGATCTTCACAGAGACCCTGCAGATCCAAGCATCTGAACTCTCAGCTGCACATGATGCAGCTAGAGCCTATACTCCATCAAGTGGCAAAAGCACACTATCAAGACAAGGACCGGGAGGCTTGTGACTTTTGGCACCAGGAAAACAGCTCCTTTTCCACCTGTAGATCTGTGAGTGCAGAATAGGTTCAATGTTCTGGACAGTTGTCAGAGCCAGTCAAACCTGACACATGCAGGCACCAAAAAGCAGTGGTTGAAGATGGAGACCCCTCTGCTGACCTGACATGCTTTCTGGGGAGGTTTTCAGGAGACTGATTTGGGAAGTTGAGGAGAGACTCATTTTGCTCATCATAGACTATTATCCTTTGCTACTCATCCATGTGAGCACCAACAATGCTGCCAGAGGAGAGCTGGAGTGTATCAGGAGTGACTACATGGCAGGCAGTGATGATGAAGAGGGTAGTTGCACTCTGTCAGGAGTTGCTTGGATGTATGAAACACTTCTGTGGGATGAACAACTGGGATGAGAACTTGTGGGTCAGGGTCAAATTGGAGATCAGCAAGAGTGACATTGTGGTGTGAGTGTGTTACAGGCCAGCCAAAGTGAGGAAGTGGATGAAACCTTTCTTAAGCAACTCAAGGACATGTCTGGATCACAGACTTTGCTTCTTGCTGGGATCTTAAACTTTCTGACATTTGCTGAAATCCCACACTGTGGGACATAAGCAATCAAGGAGCTTTTTGGAAGGTGTCAGGAATAACTTCTTGATACAAATACTGGATGGATCAACAGGAGTCACACAGAGCTAGACTGGCCATTACCTAATAAGGATGCACTGTTTGGGGATGGGATAATCAATGGCAACCTTGCCTGTAGAGGACATGAAGTAGTGGTGTTCAGGATCTGAAAAAGAGTGGGTAAGGAGAGCAGTAGAATGTAGACCTGGGCTTCACACAAACAGTCTTCAACTAATTTTGGAATCTGATATTCCCTCTGAGGCAGCTCTGAAGACAAAGGAGCTCTGAAAGCTGGCCAGCTTCAAGTTTTAAGGACAGCATCCTCCAAGCATAAGAACTGTCCATCCTGACAACCAGGAAAATACATACATACACTGGGGAACGAGCTTTGCTAAACAGGGAATGTGTAACAGAGCTCCTGAGCAAAAAGACAACACACAGGAGGTGNGAGCTTTGCTAAACAGGGAATGTGTAACAGAGTTACACATTGTGTAACAGAGTTACAAACAGGGACAGGCTACCAAGGGAAAAATTAGAAACATTGCCCAGACATTTAGAGATGATAATAGGAAAACCTAGAACCAATACTTGCAAGGGATTCCGAGAGCAACAAGAAAAGCTTCTATAGTTGACTTTGTGGTAAAAGATTGAGCAAGAAAATGTGAACTTGCTGCTGAATAGGTTGAGTGATGTAATGATTTATTTGTTTCAGCATAAACACATAAGGCAGAGGTACTTAATGCCTTCTTTGCCCTCATTTTCACTGTCAAATATCCCATGTCCTTGAGCTTACTAAGGGGATTCATGGGGGAGAGTAGCTACCAGCAGTGAATAATGGTGGAATCAAGGCTTGTTTTAGAGAACTTGACCCATGATAGTCCAGGGGATTCAACAGACTATCTGTGGGCTTTGAGAGAGCTGCATGAGGCCTCTCTTTCTCTAGTTTTTAAAGATCATGGAGACTGGAGAATATCCCTAATGACTGGAGAAAGGCAGATATTATGCAATCATCCAAAAGGTCTGAAAAGATGATCCAGGGAACTACTGTCTGATCAGCTTCACTTTGGTCCTTCAGAAAATCATGGACTGAGTTCTCTTAGACTACTTTTCTGGAGATGTATTAGTTTTAAGTGGGTTTTGGTAGTGGGGGTGCTGCGGGAGTGCTGCATGAGTGGCCTGTTCTGAGAAGACACAAAATGCTGCTCCCAGGTCAGGCAGAACCTGTGCCAGCTAGCTCCAAAATGGACTGACCACTGCCCAAAGCTGTATTTGTCAGTGACACTGGTGGCACCTCTGTGATAGCATACTTAAGAAAGGGTAAAAAACACTGCAGAGCAGCTGTGAGAGAGGAGGGAGAAAATGTAAGAAATGGCCCTGTAGGCACCAAGACTGATGAAGAGGAAGGGAGTGGCAGTGCTCCAGGTGCCAGAGCAGACATCCACACTGCAGGCCATGGAGAGGGCACCACTGAGCAGGTGGAGCTGCACTGAAGGAAGCTGCAGCCCATGAAGAGGGGCCAACGCAGGAGTAGGTTTTCTGGCCAGACCTGTGGCCTGTGTGGGACCCATGCTGCAACAATGTGTTCTCAAAAGACTGTATCCTGTGGAAAGGACCCATGTTGGAGAAGTTAATGAAGGATTGTGTCCTGTGGGAAGGACACAACACTGGAGTAGAGGAACATCATGAGGAGGAAGGATTGGCAGAAATGAAGTCTAAAGAACTGACTGCAATCCTGCATTCTTCATATCCTTGCACTGTTTGTGGGGCAGAGGATGTAGAAGAGTTGGGAATGTAGAGAATGAAGTTGAACCTTGGAAGAAGGAATGTCTTGGGGGAAGGTGTTTTTAGTTTTGTGGGCTTTTTTATTTTTTTTTACCCTCACTGTCCTGCTCTAATTTTAACTGGCAATAAATTAATCTTCCCCAAGTTGAGTCAGTTTTGCCCATGTTGTTAATTGGTTAGTGTTCTCCCTGACCTTATCTCAATCCATGAGATTTTTCATTTTACTTTCTCTACTGCTACAGAGGGGGAGTGAGAGAGCAGCTGGGTGGGCATCTGGCAGCCAACCAAGGTTAAGCTAGCACAAGGGACATTAGAGCGAGAAGATGCTGACTGGGTAAATCATGTCTGACCCACCTCATTCTCTCTATGATAAAATGGATCAGCAGTGGATGTTGTTTTAGCAAGACTCAAAACATAGAATCTGGCCATGTATCTGGATTTTTACCCTCCAGTTGTCCTCAAGACCACTGTACATTAACTTGGACACCAGAATGCTGTGGGATACAGTGTAGGGTTAGTGGGTCACAAATCCTATCTGAAGACCAGTGTCAAGTGGAAAACAGCAAGGGTCGATTCCAGGACTTGCTCTGTTTATCTTCTTTAGCAGTGACCTGGAGGAAGTCATGAAGTGCACTCTCATCAAGTTTGCACATAATACTAATTTGAGGGAAGGGGACAGGAACCAGATGATATACTCAAGACCAGGAATGCTATCCAGGGGCACCTGGACAGGCTGGTGGAATGGGACAGCACTGACCTGATAAAGTTCAAGAAGCTAAAGCCTAAAGCCTCAGCAGCAATCCAGGCTAAACCTGCCTGACCAGGAGCAGTTTTGTAGGAAAGTTCCCCGGAGCCTGTCAGCAGTGAGTGGAGGGGAGCATGTAGTGGCCCGACGACATCAGTTGAGGAGCATCCTGGGTGGTACAAACAGGGGCATGACCAGGAGATCAAGGAAGAGATTAGCCTCAGTACTTGTTAAACCAAATTCAGATAATGCATCCAGTTTCAGACTCCACAGTACAGGAAAGGCATTGGCAGACTGGAGAGTGGTCAGTGATATCCCCAGACCTGTTGAGGGTGTAGCACCTGAAGTGGGAGGAGAGGCCATGGAAGGAGGGCTTTGTGGTCAGCCTTGGGCATGGAAACTACTGGGGACTCAAAGCAGCCACCTAGTCTGCAGGGAGTGGATTGAGAAGACAGAGCCAGAGCCAGGCTCTGCATGGTGAGAGGCAACAGGCATAAACCAAAACAAGAGAAATTCAGGTTGGAGATACAGAAAAACTTTTTCTCCGTAAGGGCATCTTAGTCTTGGTTACCCAGATAAGTTTTGCTGTCTCCATCAACAGCAGTTTCCAAGACACGACTGGACCAAACCTTGAGCAACCTGGTATAACATCAGAAATGACCTGCTTGGAGCAAGAGGCTGAACTAGAGACCACCCAAGGTCACATCAAGCCTGAATTAACATCTCATCCTATCGTTATGGTTGAAGAAGGGAGACAGCTTCCCAAAGTAGCAATGGTCTATAAAGAGTAGTGGTCGTTTGCAAGTAATTCTCATTATAAGAATGGAAAAAGATGAAATACAATGTAGAACAGGAATTCACTTCAACTAATTTTGAAATTGTATGGAATACTATCATTTGGCTAGCATGTCAGACTACTTTTTTTTTTTTGTTGTTCAAACATATATTATCACATTCTTACTTTCTAAGTCAATTTTTGTCAATTTGCCTTAAGCCCACTGTAACATTTGGTTAGAGTCAAAGTAGAACAATTTTTACATGAGGTATTATACACTTCTAGACTGAATGTTGAATTTTAATGCCTTTAAAGCAAGTTAAGGAGCTTGACAGAAAAAGAGGATGCATGTACAAATGACAAATATCAACAATTGTTTTGCAGACAATTCTGAAGTGTCACAAATGCTGTCAATCAAGCTTATGAATGTACAGAATTTTATTCACTACAAAGTTTGTGAAAGATTTTTTGTCGTTATTCTTAGATAAATAAAGGAGAAAAATGTTTCATTAGAGCATCAATTAGATAAATAACAAAAAAAACCCATTTCAATTGCTGTCTAATGGTAGATTTTGACATGATAATAGGATGTAAAAAGGTGTTTTCTCCTACAGACATACTTTTACCGAGCTTCATTAAATTGAAAAACTGGTACACTACACATTCTTATTTATTTTAGAAAATACATAGGCTATATATAAGCTTACTGTCAATAATATGTTTCAGTCAATAAAGGCTTCTTCTGGACAGGAAAAATACTTTTTCAGTTATTATCAGGCTGCTTTTGCTCAGAAAATATAATTGCTTTTTCCATATTTGCATATTAGAAAAAAAATAAAATTTAGATTAAACCAAATCCACAATTAGAGTTATATATTTACTGAAACATTATCTTGTAAATCTCTAATACTAAAGGTTTTGATGTCGTAAAATTAAATGATTTCATTTTAGATTAAAGGGCTCATCAGAATATGGCATTAAATTAAGTGACAGAATAAAACTGGAAGGTCAGCTCCTCAGAAATAGTCATTTATAGAGACTGAGAAAAGAAAGCTGAAATTTCTTTCCAATGTACTTTGCTGTGAAACATTTTCTTTTTTTAATGTATCACCAAAGGCAGCTGGAAGATCAGGATGAAGAACTGAACAACCACCC